>CM062653.1:41513533-41766056 GCA_031772095.1 Zeugodacus tau
AACGGCAGCGTTAAGAGATGGGTTTCAATGGTTAATATTAATATTTAACAATTTTTTTTTTTGACATTTTTCATTTGAACAATTCAGCGTAATAAAGATTCATATAGAT
The DNA here is from genome assembly GCA_031772095.1 of Zeugodacus tau. Lineage (NCBI taxonomy): Eukaryota > Metazoa > Arthropoda > Insecta > Diptera > Tephritidae > Zeugodacus > Zeugodacus tau. The sequence continues at coordinate 41,513,643 of CM062653.1, forward strand.
GTGAATAGTACTTTTAAAATTTTTATTATAAAAATTAAAAAATTCAGGTGGCAGCATAATTATCTCCCAAAAAAGGTCTTCCGGTAGACATCATACACCATGATTGGTTCTACACAATAAAGAAAACTATTACGATGACAGCATATACAAATCTAGTTAATGTTCATGTAAAAAGAATATATTAAAACTTGAATATTTGATTTATTTAAACCAAAAAACTCAATTTTTGGTCAAATTTTCGGCATATACGGTTCGGAAAAATAGTTCTAGTAATAACATATAAAAATCATTCGTTCATTAGTTGACCCAGATATTAAAGTTATTAAAACAAAATCGCTTTTATAACTTTTCGAGAAATGGTTTGAACTTACTAAAAAAATTAGTTTTTAGATAAATACATTGTTGAAAGCTTTCTTCTTTAATAATATATACATATATATATATATATGAGAGATTTGGCGTAGAAATCACTTAAGCGATTATAGCTGACCCATCAGAGCTGCGCCAATCGCCCTTTATTTTTGCTTTTTGAGTGCCGCACCAAACCCCAACTTACGCTGCGTCACGGTGCACTTATTCTTTCCATTTAGTGGAGGTCGTCCTCTTCCTGCAGCTTTCTCCAGCGGGTACTACATCGAGTTCACTTTCAGAGCTGGATATTTCATCTATTCGTAATAATATGATCTAGCTGTATGTGTAGCTGCTAATTTTTATTCGCTGAACGAAGCCATCAAGGTCGTTTATAAATCATACAGGTCATCGTTCCTTATCGTCTATGGTATCTTTGCTGTTACCAATATTTTAGATATCATAAATTTTTACGCAAAACCTTTCTCTCGAAAACCCCAAGAGCTGTCTCATTGGATGCTATTACTAACCACGCTTCGGCGCCATACTTAGGGAATGTAACAATGAGCGACTTGTAGAGCTTGATTTTTGTTCATTGAGATAGGACTTTACTTTACAGAAGCCTACTGTTTCAGTTCAAAGTGTATTGGCAATAATCATTGCGCAGTGGATTGCGCGACTAAGGCTGAATATTGTTGAGTATGAGATGGTGGGTGCCTGATTTTTCTCTCTCGGGTCTTTTCCTTGATTTGGCGCAAGGTGAGAATATATAACCACCACGATTTTTCTGTGTCTGAAGCCACACCTTAAGGGTCCAACCAGTTCAGCGATGATGAGATGGAGGAAACCAGCACTACTTTGCTGCAGATTGTGGGGTCTCCTTTTTATAGATTGGGCAGAGCACACTGATATTCCAATCATCGGGCATGCGTTTCTTCCTGACATCGATATTCCTACAAAGAAGCTGATGCATGCACCTTATCAGTTCTTTCAAGCCGCCGTATTTGAATAGCTCGGCCGGTAGTCCATCGGCCCCCGCTGCTTTGTTGCGTTCTTCAAGCGGGTAATTGCTATTCGAATTTCTTCATGGTCGGCAGCAATGTAATATCATTCCATCGTAATCGATTGGGGAATCGGGTTCGCCATCTTCCTGGTGTTGTACTCTTCACTGCCATTCAGCAGGTCGGAGAAGTGTTCCCTCCATAATCTCAGTATGCTCTGGACATCCGTTACCAGATTACCTCCTCGGTCCCCGCATGATAAAGCTCCGGTCTTGAAACCTTCTGTAAATCAGCCTGATCTTTTCAGCAAAATTTTCGAGCATTACCTACATGTCGGCCAGCTTTTTCAAGCTTACCATACTTCATACTATTTCGGTCTCTTTCTTTTTTACGTCTGCAACATGCGTCTCGCTTCCTCTTCAGTTCTCGATATCTGTCCCACCCCGAACGTGTTGTGGTCTTTCGCAACGTTGCGAGGTAGGCACTCTGTTTTCTCTCCATCTGCGGAATCAACAACTCTCATCGCGTACCAACCTGGTTTTTGGCGTTGCCGGAGACCAATTGTTTCAGCTGCAGCGGTATGCAATGAGTTTGAGATGCCGTTGCACAGCTCCCTTATATCGAGATGCTGATGAGTGCTCTCAGAGAGCAGGAGTGCAAGTCGAGTAGAAAATCGCTAGGCTGTCGGTTGTGATTGCAGCTTTTCGACGTCGAACCTTCCTTGTGTTTGTTGACGGGCGTTCTTTCGCACAGAGGCGAGTGCGTATTCTTTGCTGCTACTATGATAATGGTCCGAGTCAATATTTGGTCCTGGGAGCGTACGCTCGTCTAGAAACAACGTGATCGATTTGATTGCGTTTGTTTCGATCAGGGGACAGCCATGTTTCGCTTGATGACAATTTTCTTATGCTGGAATCTTTACACACCCTGGCGTTAAAAACGCCAAGCTGACGATTTTGACATCGTGGCGGGGCAGCGCTCTAGGTACGTTCTAGGCGCTCATAGAAAGTTACCCTTTGGTCAGCGACCTGTCCTTCTCTTCCGTTGGGACGTGGGCGCAAATCAGCGATATGTTGAAGAACTCTCGCTTTGATGCGGATTGTGGCAAGATCGTTCCATCCACCGGAGTGAATGTCAGGACTCGACGATTTCGGAGTCTCTCTCCCACCACAAATCCAACACGTCAAATTTGCGCTTCTTTATATGGCCGCTGTAGTAGATGTCACTGTTAAGGACCCACCTTCGTCCGTCCTTGTCCCGTCCATCGCACTTCTTGGATGGCGGTGATGTGTCAGCCTTTGAGTTGTATGAGGACATCAAATCCAGCTGTGGCAGAGGCACCTTCCCACGATTAAGGGTCCGGACATTCCAAGTGCATGGCCCCTCAAAATCATGATCCTTAGTACGTTTGCAGGGGTCGTCATCAAAAGGGGGTTTCTCTTCCGAGGCTCTGATCATGTTTTTTTCATTGGGGGAGTTTTTTTTATGTGGTGGCCTTCAAATGGATGTCTGTTGGCTACCCAGGGGATACTTGGTCTAAAACCGGAAGTCGTGAGCTGCTTAAATCATGTGGAGAAGAATCGTTCCTTGGGACCCCTGCAAGTGAATGGCACCAGAAACTTTCCTTCTACTTACGTGAACTTCTACATATGACCCCATAATACATTTGAATAAAATAAAAGACTATACCAACGAAAATTGATTCTCTCTCGTTTCGCGTTGCATGCTTCCCGTCCCGTGATGTGAGCTGAGCCTTAAGCATTTCACCGTCATCAGGTGGTGGCAGGTAAGTGCTGCATAAAATTTGTAAATGGATTTGTCAAATATTGGTAAAAAGTGTGTTAAGGAGCACAAGTTAAACAAATAAATAAATGTACAGATGAAAGATTTAATACAACAGACAGAGAATTTCTTCTGCACATCGTTTTTAATATTTTTTCTAAGTCTCTACCAACCACCAGTCAACCAACCACTGAGTAACTTCCTTATGGTTTTAGACCACTATAATCGTTATTAATATTTCATTATTAAGACCAAATTGATGGCAACCTTAGAGAGTTGCAAAATCATTAACTGGAATTTTTATTTTAAATTAGATTAGTTTGATTTTCAATATTTAATATAATACCATTGTAATACACTCACTACATCACATAGTTCATTTAATATAGCTACTTTTAACGTTTGCCAATCAATTCCTCTTCTAACCTGTTCCTTTTGATTTTACCGCATCAGTAAACACTCTGAGTGTTCCTAGCAGCATACTCTTACTAAAACATATTATATACGTGCTACCAATTCGATTGGCAATTTAGCAGAAATCCTGGTCACAAATCATAAATCTTTTCAATTAGGATTCGTTCATTTAATTCACTCGTTCTAATCTCGTTCCACGTCAAAGCCACAAATTACAGTGACATGCCACGCTAGGCGGCGGACATTCAAGGTAACATTATCAACATGACGCTTAAAATTGGGTAAACATAACATATGTACGTATATGTATGTACATCATGCAAAACGCCAACGAGTTGCCCACTATCGCATAACAGTTCCATGTTGTTGTTGGGTCGAAAGTTACAGCAGCACAACCAAACATCTATGAGATGACGACTGCGAGCATGTGAGTATGTATGAGTTTTTGTATATATGCAGACGAATTTTCTTCAAACTTACAAAAATAACAGTGGAAGAAATAACTAAGCTGCTAACAAAATTTCGGGATGACGGAATTCATCTCATATATAAGATATATTTCTTGTGATTTTGTTGTGGCAGCAAGGCGATGCCAGCGTCTGCTTTCACATAGTATCTGAATCCGTCTGAGATTCTACTTACAACGATATACTCATTAATCATCCTTTCAGGTGCAAATTCATAAGTTCAGAGTATTTAAAAATTTATTCATAATAAATTATTTCTCAGTACTCAAGAAAGATTGAAGGTTATAATAACTTACCCAATTTAAAAGAACTCCACAAAGTGCTAAATATATGGATAAGCTTACTTATTTAGACTCCGTTATTCCAAAACTTTACGAATTTGATTATTTAAAATGTTCTCAAGTTAAATAATATTCTTCTTCTTGACTGGCTATGAGGCTATGTTAATGCCGTCGAATAACTCACACAGGCTTCATCATTCCATCGTCTGCGGCCTCCGTCGAGTCTTGGTTTGTGTGGCATGTGCCCGACAGCGCTTTGACTTTATACGGGCATTCAAAAATGCAATAATCGGCATTAACAGGCGTTCAATTTAATAATCCGCCAGACGGGATTTGTTTTAGCTATACACCTTAGTCCATATATACACTGGCCTGGAAACACATACAGTAACGAATCTATCGCAAAGCATACCGGTTTTCTCTTTACAGACCCTCAATTACATAATCTAGTTAATAGCTACCTGGCATCATCAGGTGGTGTACGTGTGTCCAATCAAATAACTGTCATGCAACTTGTGCTTCGACCAGCCGAGCAAATATTGGCGTAGGCACTGCTGGTGCTGGAAACGTAAACCTCAGCTCATCCGGGAATGCTTCTCTCTTTCATCGCATACAGGCAATTGGACAGCATTTCTGCGTTCCGACTAGCGGATGGTGACCGCAATCAATTCTGCCTGAAGACTTAGTCATGAAAACGGACACTCTTGCATTACCGCACTTGGGATTTTTTTTCCGGTAAATATAATATTTGTTTTACACAAATATGTATAAATCTATTCCCCTGCAACTACTAAAGTTAATAATTACTAAGCTATAATAAATTACCATTACTGTATAAAATAGCACCTTCTATATTATACCAATTTTGGACAACGTATACAAATTCACTTATATACTGTTTATCACATTTCAGATGGTTTGCGATGTAATATACCCTTTCAACAGAATAAGTACATGAACAACACCAAGAACAACACCGAAAATCGATGTTTGAATGCTAAGTGATTGAATCTTACGACAGCAAAGGAAATGTTGGGCGATATTTACGTGATGACTACACCGACACTACTCAATACGACTGCCAACGTTATAACTGAACGCGAAATGTCGGAGTGGACGGAGACTGTGAGGTGTGTCGTCAACATGTTCATTACTATTTATATGCTATGCCAAACTTAAACTGGTCACCATACTTATTCGGCACCTACATAGCCTCCTTTTGGATATTTAGTGGCACATATAGATGTATGTGATCATCTATTCCGATGATCTTCAACGTTAATATTGAAAGTGGTGGACATTCGTGTTGGTCGGCAAAGGACAATGAATTGGAGACGGTCCTCATCGGAAGTTGTATGGATAACCGTTATGTATATTATACTTAATGTATAGTACACGTATGTGGTATGGAATGTCTAATAGGTTATCACGACCCGTTGTACAGGCGGTGGCTGTGTTGGCCTTCTTGGGCATTGGTAAGTAACAGTTAAGTTTTTAACCAAATAAGAGGTAAGTAAAATATTAGGGCCGAAATGGAGCTTTTCAAATTATTAAATATCTAGTTTTCTGGTACTACTTAATAAAACTCTTCATTTTCTACTTACGTAATTTTACAGGCAAAGATTTGGGTTCTGTCCTTGAGTTTTTCGCACGACGACAATATGGACGCACAGGCTCTCCATTTGTAGTTGACGATTGCCGTCTGCATTATTGCGCTTTACTTTAGCAATTTAATTTTGGCGACTGGTTGCACATCCAAGTCAGCGTATGTCGATGAAGTGAGACTTTCAACAACGACAGAAATGGAAACGGCAGCACCGAACAGGCTACCACCAAAGCTGCTGATGCGGCGTTGATTAATACGTACAAAATGTGTAATAAACGAAGTTGATATTAATTGCATGTTTGCACACGTAATTTTCAATTCAAATAATTTTTATATTAAATGAAACATGTAAAAAAAGTATTTAAGTAAAAAATATAAAAATCGCATTGTAAACATATCTATTTAGTTGATGATTATTAAGTTGGAAAGAGTTAAGTTCTGAGCAACCGAACTTTATATTCCTCATAATTTGCAAGCGCTCAAAACTAATATTAAAATATGCAAATGGATGAGGAGTTGTCCACTTTTGGGCCAACAAACATATCTGATGATTCTGCCTAACTAATTGCATCCAAATGATTTCTACATCCATTCTGATAACTAATACTTTAACCCTTCTGCTATGTTAGGAAAAATTACTACATATAGTGTTTTGGGTCAATTTGACTCATTTTATAAAAACTCCACTCAATAACACTATTTTATTGAAGAGTTCATATTTTTTTATTTAGAATTAAGTTAAGTGTATGTTAATTTGTAGAAAAATAGTTGAGATATGTATGTTTTAACTGCAATTTTCTACAAACCAAGCTGCTAGAAAGTTTTTTGCGAACAAATTTTTAAGGCACGTACTACAAGCAGCTGAATATTTCAGCAAGAATTTTTTGTATGATGACAGAAGAAACATCCGTGTCGTTTTTTGGTGGATTCATATATATATAAACATAGAGCTGTGCAAATATACTGATTTCCGATAACTAGCTTTCTTTGTCGGCGCGTTTTTGATCGAGTGATGTAATAATAAACGGCAAATGTTTCAAAATACTAGGTGGGTCATAATTGACCCAACAACGTAATAAGTGTAAATGAAATTACATTTGGCATCCTCCAGCAACATAAAAACAGTAAAATAATTTTCATATTTATCTATTCCTTTTACCGCAGTTAACAAAGAGAAGAAGAATCAATACAATGACGAATTGACTATCACGCGAATTTCGAGACGAGTTTTACTGAAAATTGGGTCAAAATTGACCCAAACATAGCAGAAGGGTTAACTTTGTTTGACGATTCTATCATTGATTCGAGATATTTCATACTTTCAATATGTTCAAAGGATCGCCGCTGTGTACTAAAAGAATAAATAATTATCTAATATCGTTAATTTTTAAGTTAGTAGACTAGGCTAGACGAACTAGAGATTAACTCTGAGAGATACATTATCCTTAGACCTGGCTCTGTTCATTATTGATGATTTATTCTGATTAAAATACGCAGTTTATTCATTCTAGCAATAATATAAAAGGCTCAACAAAAACTGCACTACAAAGTTGAATTGTTTCAATGGAATAGGTATCAAGTTGTAAAAATAAACTACCACAATGATATAAGCCAATTGTTAAATAAATGCGCTAAAATATCAATCGATGGAAATAATTACAGCAATTCATAATTGTCTTCACACTTGTATTTCTGCTATTGCATGCCACATCCGTCCACATTGAAACTCTGATAAATCGCAGCCAGAATATTTACGTCTAGAGAAGGCACAAAAAGAAACAATAGTATCAATTACAATGTGATAAAAGTAAAAATAGCAAAACCCGAAAGACTGACATTTCTTATTTTACGCTACTACTTCAATTGCAGATTTCATTTTATACGAGAATAGTTCGACCTTAATTGCAAAAAATTACTTTCTCTATTCCGGTCATCAAATACAAAGGCAATGGAAATAATGAGAGGTAAGTAGGAATCTACAAAAATGTGTGGAAGGCGACGTAGACGATCAGCGCATACTGAGAGAGCAGCACGCGAATAGGTCTTTAGCGTCTAGTATTTAAGTAAGCGAACAATGTGGGCAGCTGGCGCTATGAAGCATAACACCACATAAATATATTGAGTTTTCCTTGAATTTTCCGGCTGCAATTGTATCGTCAAAATAACGGATTGAGCATCGTGCCTCATCTTGTTTAACTTTATTGCCCTTCGCCATGCACACTCGGTTACAGCAAACGTTTCTACTTAAGTAATATTTTATTGAACATTTCTCCAGAAATGAAATTATGACTTATGACCTTGATTAGTACATTTTTTCGGGTTATTTTGAAATTATGGCTATGGTTCACATTTGTTTTTTTTTGCAAAATAGAAATAGCAAAGTTGTACTTTGTAGTGTAGTGTAGTGTGGGAATTCTCGTTCCTTCCTTCATTTAGATTTATACAACTCTGAAATATGAATTAGAATAGCTTCCAAGATCAAAATATATAAAAATTTGCCACGGTACAGTTAAAAATTCTTATTAGGGCGACTTATTATAAGCGATTATTCTAGTAGATATCATACAGCTTTCACTTAGGAACAACAACAACAGAGAAGAGTAAGTACGTACATGTAAGTACACATAAGTAAGAAATGTAACACCAATTTATGAAAACATTTTAGTTTTAGCTTTTATGTTGCACGAAATTAGCTTGCATGACATACATAATTTGCTTAATGCCCGTTTACAATTACTTAGCAAGAAGATGGTCGTTGCCCTAACCAATAAATATTTATGTCTTCAAACACATTTATGTATCAAACGCAAATGCATTATAAATGTCTTGCAGACCACAAAAGTGTACACCAGTATTATCATTTATTCTGTACTTCATAGACGCACTTGCAGCTGCGGTCTGGTTTTCAGAGCGCACAAAGCCACAAGTAAATGCTGTAAATTTTCGGGCAGTCTCAGCAGTTAAATCAACACCACTTCCTTGACCATAAACAAAGCTTTGTTCTCCGCCATTTAACACTTGTTAACACTTTTATGTTATCTTTCCTTTGTGTGATATTTGGGTATTGAAGCGCTTAGGCTTTTCTCCATCAAAGGCAGCCTGATGTCTGCTTTTCGTCGCAATCAAAAATCATGACACTTTCTGGCGTTTGTCGTTTATTGCTTATAGCCACCAACGTGAAAATGTATTTGGAAACTTTGTCAAGAGCGCATAAAAGCAACTTGCCTCCTTGCTGAGTGATCCAAGTGCATTTTATAAGTACAAAACCAAAATACGCCTAAATACACATTCATTTCTAAACACATTTACTGCATCTTTTATTTATTTATTTTTTTTTTTTCAAATGTCACGCTATATCTTTACAATATAGAATTATGAAGTAACTAGTTGTTACCCCAGTGCAAGCTTGCCGCTACACCTAAATCAATTAAAACTCTTAAGGGTTTTTACTTTGTGTTTTATTTATTGTTGTAAAACTGTTATTTATTTATAAAACATTTATAAAACATATTGGTATACAACATTTTTAGTTTTTCCACCTGGCGCGTAAATGAATGAGCACCTTGGTGAAATTCCCACTTCTCAGAGCATGCGACGGAACAATTGGCCGTGGGAGAAGCACGGTTCTTCCAAATCGACGCCGCACACTTGAAACGTTTTGCTCTTTGTATGATTTGTTGATGGTCATCGCAAAGGCAAGACGTACTGGGAACTGCAAGCGCTTAAATTCAAACGGCATGTCCATTGGAAATCATGGGGAATCGCGTGGTAAGAGTACAACTTCACCTTCTGCTCTTGCCATTTAATGATCGTTTGTTCAATAAAATTTTGGCCACACCGCATTTTGACTGGAAAGTCTTGTGCCAGTTGGTCACACAAACCTTGGTGGGCTTCAGATTTCGTAGAAGTATGATGGGTGAACCGACCTCTTCAGGACCAAACGATGCGGTGGCAGGACTGGGGGATCCAAAGAATTCAAGAATTCAAGTTGGATAATTGACTACTTCATCTTTGATCGTACAAAGCGCTATCAGTCGGATGCATATATGCGTTGTAGCTTCTCCTGGCAAAGTTTTTTCTTGAATGGGAAAATTGATTTCGTTGACGTGTACATTTTTTCGGAGCCAATATTGCGCGTTCACTTTAAATAATCGTGGCGTTGATAGTGTGTTGAACAATATTCGGAAATACACTCTTCAACTCGGCCAATTCTTCTTCTCGAATGGAAAAGTGTACAAAGTTGTTCCCAGCAATGCGACTCAAACCAGGTATCATCGATTGGTATTTTGCTCTTCGCCAATGTCCAAACAACGTTGCTTCGGAAAACGCCGCTGCGGATCGATCGTTTTGCAATTGGACTCGCATAGCGTTAGATGGTAAGAGTCAGCTCTTTGAACATGTCTCCAATAAAACTGACTGATTTTAAATGTCATGCGTTTATTTCGTAGGCAGGAGTTGATCGAGGAATGACTGGCAAAGTTTGCCGAAAATCGCCGGATAATAAGACTAATGCTCCGCCAAAAAATTGTTGCTTTTGGCGTAAATCTTGCGTTTTTTGTTAGCCATTGGGCACTCATCCCATAGAACTATTCCAGCTCCTCGCAAAATTTTTGCCATTGCTGAATTCCTCGATATGTAGTATGTATTTGGTAATGTAAGCTTGTATGAAAGCACGCAATTCATTGCAATCGTACTGTTGTTCACGTTGAAGCTCATGGTCAAGCATATCAATCGATGAACGATTGGCGAAGTTATGCCAAGATGCGCTAATGTCTTATTCGCTATTGTAAGGCACAGATCTTCAACCAATATCAAAGCATCATTAGTACATAACACATACATTTGTCAGATGTATATGGCAAGTTTGCGTCCGATGCTCGATTACGCGCCAAAATTAGATAAGTCCTCGGTCATGCAGTTCTTTGTACTTATTCCACAGTTCTTGTGGATTTGGACGGAAGGTATGTAGATATTATTATGGCGAATAGTACGCGTATTTGTTTTGGATGAGATGTGGAGTGATGCGTCATGAAGTGCGGGCCCCAATGCATATCATCTTCTAACAAATGCAATCGCTGACATGCTTCACGATACGTCGCACTAATAACTGACCACAGTCAACAGTTTTCAAATCATCAAATGATCTTGGTCCGCGCACGTTGACTTACCATGTTAGCTATAGACGCAAATAGAAACATTCGGGTTGTTCGGATGGATGGTGTAAATGCGTCCTCATAGGCATCGGTACTTTACGGACATATTGATGATAACTCGTATTAACATCGCTCCCTTGCTTTCGTCGTTGAAATGTTTTCCATGATGGATTCCAAGACAAATATTGTGGTATTTCGGAATTTATGAAGAACAGCGGGATGCCGGTCGTGTATTGGGAACGATAAAATGCGCCATACCGTTTCGTTGCTGCTTATATAATGGCCCATTTGTATTGCTGAATTTCATCGATTTTCTGATAATCAGCCACTGGCCCGAAACATTGCCAATCACTGTTCTGTATTTACGTATTTGCAGATGTATTTGATCGATTTGACAGAGATGCAATATTCTACATTGATGTGCGCTTCGAAAATTTTTGACAACAATGGTGAATACGGCACGACCCAACGATTATCAACATCAACGTCTTGATGCCGAACGTTTTTTTTTATAAACATAAATTATTAGTAAAAGGCATTTGACAGGACTGCCAATCTTGCGACTAAACATTATTTCATGAGAATTTGTATAGGTGGGATGTATCATTTTTTTTTTTTTGCAAAACGTGCAATGATACACATATTAAATTTCTTATGTGCACCCTCCAAACAGACCCCAATCACCCCTGAAAATTTCATTGAAATCGGGCAAGCCGTCTAGGAGGAGTATGCGAACAGGAAGTTTTGCCACTTAATTTTATATATATAGATTACATTTGCATATGCGCATAAATCTATATCTATGCCAAAAGATCAAGTAATGTAGTATATTTAGATTGCATCAATATACACTTTTTACACATTTTAAAATTATTCCATTTAATAAAAGATATTTTCATGTACAAAGTACGTGTGAAATATGTATATTGCATGTACCGTCTAAACCATAAAGCATTTTGAGGAGGTTTGTACCACAGATGAGTGAAATCGGGCTAATACGAAGCCCAAGCGTTACTGTTGGTTTTTGCAGGAACGCTTGACCACACGATTTAACCAACCTCGACCCGATGTGCTCCCACACAAATTACCATTAATCGTGTTACAAAACTCAAACTTTGTGGTTACCTGATTTTATACTCCTATACATGTTGTACAAAATATAATAGATGTTGCACTGAGTAAAAAGAGGTAGATATGGGTTTATATATATCAAACAGGTCAGGATAACGAGTAGATAACTTCAGTAAGAATTAAGATGTCGTGATGAAACTTAGCATCATGAAAGGTATTGCAGAAAGGCGAAAGCGGTCCATAGAATGGCGATTACTATAAACCTGTAAACAGCTATAATTAAATTAAGCTATAAAAGTAATATTTGGTACAGACGTTCGTAGTCGAGATGGACATATTATGACGCATTTTTTGGGGAAAGTGTGAGTGTTACTGCCCCTAATAGGTTTTTTGTATACATCTCATAAACTAGAGTAGCTATATCACCGGACTATGACTACATCTCATACAAAGGTTATGTTGAAAACTACGAAAAGTGTTTATATTTAGTAAGGAAAAACATCAGAACTCATATTGGTATAAGAAATGGAATATAGGTCAAAAACCATATCTCAGGAAATACTCGACTAATTTCAACAAAATTTTACTGGTAAATTTTGAAAATGTAAGGTAAGTATTACTTTTAAAGACATAAACTAAAGACACTATTTTTTACAATTATATTTTGAATAATGTCCACGTTAAAAGTGCTATTTGTTTTTAGACATTTTTCTAATGCATTTTTGACTTTCGATGTTCTATTCCATGCATAAAACTTCAATTTCGACACATTAAGTGTTGGTATGAATTGGTTAAGGATCGTTTATTTTCACCCTAACGACATAAGCAGCTCCCGCCTCTGGCTATAAATACGTGCAAGGTGAAAATTTACTCATAAAGTTACGGCATAAAGTTTAATAGAATAACGAAAATCGTCCTATATAGTGTATGAGTGCTGAGGTAATTCCTGAACCGATTTCATTCAATTTCACCAGCAAGGTACACTATATCCAATACTATACGCTCACTTAATTTTGCTAAGATATATCACATATTAACCAATACATATATGCGTAATAAAGCCCAACGAATTTTTGAAAAACCTTTAATTAGGTATATGGGAGCTAGGGGATGATATTTTTGCAAAACCCATAATTATGTATATGGGAGCTAGGAGATGTTGTGACCCGATTTTAATAATTTTTGGGACAGAGACACACTATTGGAAGAAAACAATTTCCTCTGAATTACATTAAATTAGTTGAGAGATTTACCCATATTTTCGGTTAAAATTTAACCTTAGGCGCTGAGTTCAACATGTTCGATATCTGGGGCCTTGAAAAGTTATAGTCCGTTTTCGACAATTTTTTCACAAGTGATGCCACAGATCATATACTGTATTTGTGTAAAGTCTTATTTCGCTATCATCATTGGTTCCTAATGTATATATTATAAAGTGAAGGATTCAGATGGAATTCAAAATTAAGTTATAAAGAAAGTAGTCGTGGTTGTGAACCGATTTCATCCATTTTCCATACATGTCATCAGGGTGTCAATAAAATATTATATACCGAATTTCATTGAAATCTGTCGAGTAGTTCCTGAGATATGGTTTTTGACCCATAAGTGGGCGATGCCACGCCCATTTCCCATTTTGTAAAAAGATCTGAGTGCTGCTTCCTTCTGCTATCATTTCTGTGAAATTTTTTGACGTTTCTCGTTAGTGAGTTAACGCACTTTTAGTCATTTTCAATCTAACCTTTGTATGGGAGGTGGGCGGGGTTATTATCCGATTTCTTTGATTTTTGATCTGTATAAGGAAACGGCGAAATGGTTTATATAGCTTTATTGGTTTGCAAGATATATATAAAAAACTTATTTGGGGGCGGGGTCACGCCCACTTTTCCAAAAAAATTACATTCAAATGTGCCTCTCCCAAATGTGATCCTATGTTCCAAATTTTATTTTCATAACTTTATTTATGGCTTAGATATAGCTCTTTATGTGTTTTCGTTTATCGCCATTTTGTGGGCGTGGCAGTGGTCCGATTCCGCCCATTTTCGAACTTAACCTTCTTATGGTGCCAAGGAACACGTGTTTTAAGTTTCATTAAGATATCTCAATTTTTACTCAAGTTACAGCTTGCACGGACGGACAGACAGACATCCGGATTTGAACTTTACTCGTCACCCTGATCACTTTGGTATATATAACCCTACATCTAACTCGTTTAGTTTGAGGACTTACAAACAACCGTTATGTGGACAAAACCATAATACTCTCTTTAGCAACTTTTGTTGCGAGAGTATAAAAATAAAAAAAATACTTTGACTTATCAATTACGGCAGGCATCAAATTGGAAGAGCGCTAGCGAACACACATATATTTTGAATTGCGAATATCCTGCAATGTCACGAGCGTTAAGAGAGGGAGCAGAAGAAAGGGAAATGAGAACAGTAAGCATAAAATACATGCAAATTGTTTGAAAATTGCTTGCCATTGTTAGACAACAACAAATTGAAATGTTGGTTAGTTGCTTCAACGAACATTGAGGTAATGTTGTTGCTTGCTTTTTACGAATAAAACTAACAAGCAGATAAAGTCTTAAAATAATATAAGAGAAAAGTGTGCCTATACATATATATTACGTGTATCTCGGCGCTTTTATAGTGGCCAGATTTTACTAACTTGTGGCAAACCGCTACGAATGATGTTATCATCCTTTTATAAGTTTACGAAAATGTAGCAATGATTTAGATGTAATAAGGAGCTGTATCTAAGTGATCGATATTGCTTACAGACTGACTGACTTGCGAATTACTTGGTAAGGTGTCAAATAATATATTATGTATTTATGTGATTACCGATTTTTTATAACTTTTAAAAATACTCGAATGGTTTCCTTAATTAAACTAAAACTAAAAACGTATACATGCAGAAGTATCACTTCGTTTCGTATGGCACTATTTTGTTTCCGTATAAAAATCTGCCGAAAAATGGTGTGTCGGCGAGGTTACATAAGGCATTATTCCCACCGAAGTGAGTTTAGATAGGAGTTATAACTTTAAATCCTAGTTGAAGGAATGTAAAAAATTTAAAGAAATGATCATACTAAAGACAATCGTCCCAACCGTCGACAAACTCGTGTAGATCATTTTCGTTCTACAATTGCTGATCCCGTTTCATCCATCATTTACTTCACTTTTTATACAAGTAAATTGTGTGTAAGGAATGCTATTGCGCTTGAGCGTATGTTCAGGCACTCAAACACTCTTTTAGGTGATTATGTCTCATATATGCGGGCAAGTGTTTAGCATTTCCTCTTGCTTAAACTACCACAAGAATGGTTGGTTGAATTGCTGTTACGCAGGTTTGAGGAGTTAGTTAGTTTGCTCTTGCTGACAAATGTACTATTTTATATGGGAATTCGCATTTATTTTTTACGTTGCCGCAAGCAAATTGGCTGTTACTCGGCCACTGCGTTTACCTCTAATTTTGGTAATCATAAAATATAAATGATGATATAAATAATTTTCTTCTCTCTTCATGTGTTTCCTGCTTCTAACGTGACAGTGAATTGAGTAATGAGATATTGGCATAAGCGGTGAAGTGTTGCTGTTCCTTTGAAATGGTTATCGTCGTCCGTTTATCCACAATCAACTATTTGATGATATGTACCCTTGATGTGAGAAATATTTTGTTCCGCTCATTAATTCTAAATATGGTCGTCTGTAGTACCAGATTCCAGCATAAAAAAATTCATCAAGCAACGTGGCTGTCCCCTGATCGAAACACGCGCAATCAAATCGATCACGTTGTGATAGACGGAAGACATGTCTCCTGTGTTTTAGACGTGCGTACGCTCCGAGGACCAAATATAGACTCGGACCATTATCTGGTCGCAGCTAAAATACGCACCCGCCTCTGTGCAGCAAAGAACGCCCGTCAACAAACACAAGGAAGGTTCGACGTCGAAAAGCTGCAATCGCAACAGACAGCCACGAAATACTCTACTCGACTTGCACTCCTGCTCTCTGAGAGCACTCATCAGCATCTCGGTATAAGGGAACTGTGGAACGGCATCTCAAACTCACTGCGTACCGCCGCAGCCGAGACAATTGGTTTTCGGCAACGACAAAAAACAAGCTGGTACGATGAGGAGTGCCGTCTCGCAGCGGAGAGAAAACAGACTGCCTACCTCGCAACGTTGCAAACGACCACAACACGTGCGGGATGGGATAGATACCGAGAGCTGAAGAGGGAAGCGAGACGCATCTGCAGACAAAAAAGAAAGAGGCCGAAATGCGTGAATACGAAGAGCTTGGAGAAGCTGGCAGACAGAGGGGAATGCTCGAAAATTTTATGAAAAAAATGAAGCGACTTAACGAAGGTTTCCAAGACCGGAGCATCCTCATGTAGAGACCAAGGTGGTAATCTGGTAACCGATGTCCAGGGCATACTGGGATTATGGAGGGAACACTTCTCCGACCTGCTGAATGGCAGTGAGAGTACAACACCAGGAGAAGGCGAACCCGATCCCCCAATCGATGACGATGGAACAGATGTTCCATTACCTGACCATGAAGAAATTCGAATAGCAATTACCCGCTTGAAGAACAACACAGCAGCGGGGGCCGATAGGATTACCGGCAGAACTATTCAAATACGGCGGCGAAGAACTGATAAGGTGCATGCAGCTTCTTTGCAAAATATGGTCGGAAGAAAGCATGCCTGACGATTGGAATCTCAGTGTGCTCTGCCCAATCCATAAAAAGGGCGATCCCACAATCTGCGCCAATTACCGTGGGATCAGCATTCTAAATATCGCATACAAGGTTCTATCGAGCGTACTGTGTGGAAGACAAAAGCCCACCGTCAACCAACTGATTAGACCTTATCAGTGTGGCTTTAGACCTGGAAAATCGACAACTGACCAGATATTCACCATGCGCCAAATCTTGGAGAAGACCCGTGAAAAGAGGATCGACACACACCACCTTTTGTCGATTTTAAAGCAGCTTTCGACAGCACGAAAAGGAGCTGCCTTTATGCCGCGATGTCTGAATTTGGTATCCCCGCAAAACTAATACGGCTGTGTATGTTGACGTTGAGCAACACCAAAAGTTCCGTCATGATTGGGAAGGACCTCTCCGAGCCGTTCGATACCAAACGAGGTTTCAGACAAGGTGACTCACTATCGTGCGACTTCTTTAACCTGATGCTGGAAAAAAGTATAAGAGCTGCAGAGCTAAACAGAGAGGGTACCATCTTTAAAAGAGTGTACAGCTTCCTGGCGTACGCCGATGATATTGATATCATCGGAAGCAACAACCGCGCCGTTTGTTCTGCTTTTTTCCGCATGAATAAGGAAGCGAAGCGAATGGGTCTGGAGGTGAATGAGGACAAGACGAAATACCTCCTGTCATCAAGCAAACAGTCGGCGCATTCGCGTCTTGGCTCCCACGTCACTGTTGACAGTCATAACTTCGAGGTCGTAGATAATTTCGTTTACCTGGGAACCAGCATCAACAACACGAACAATGTCAGCCTCGAAATCCAGCGCAGAATAACTCTTGCCAACAGGTGCTACTTTGGACTGAGTAGGCAATTGAACAGTAAAGTCCTCTCTCAACGACCAAAATCAAGCTCTACAAGTCGCTTATCATCCCCGTCCTGATCAGATGAGACGACAATAGGAGTTTTCGAGAGGAAAATTTTGCGCAAGATTTATGGTCCTAAGAACATTGGCAACGGCGAATACCGCAGACGATGGAACGATGAGCTGTACGAGTTATACGACGACACTGACATAGTTCAGCGAATAAAAAGACAGCGGTTACGCTGGCTAGGTCATGTTGTCCGAATGGACGAAAACACTCCAGCCCTGAAAGTGTTCGATGCAGTACCCGCCGGAGGAAGCCGAGGACGGGGACGGCCTCCACCTGCTGGAGGGACCAGGTGGTGAGCATCCTGGTTACACTTGGGATCTCCAACTGGCGCCGAACTGCGAAGGAGAGAGAGAGATGGCGCACTATCGTCGATTCGGCTATAACCGGCTAAACGGTTGCAACGCCAATCACATACATACATTAATTCTAATGTTGTGTGGTGAAGAGGAAGCTACAAGACCCTGTTTCATTATAAGTTGATTCCTCTTTTAAAGATAATGAGAACAAGTAAGGAAGGGCTAAGTTCGGGTGTAACCGAACATTTTATACTCTCGCAATTTATTGACGTAATTTTATAAAATTTATCATCGGAAACAACACCCGCGCCGTTAGTTCTGCTTTCTCCAGACTGGATAAGGAAGCGAAGCGTATGGGTCTGGTGGTCAGCGCATTCGCGTCTTGGCTCCCACGTCACTGTTGACAGTCATAACTTTGAAGTTGTAGATAATTTCGTCTACCTGGGAACCAGCATTAACACCAATAACAATGTCAGCCTGGAAATCCAACGCAGAATCACTCTTGCCAACAGGTGCTACTATGGACTAAGTAGGCAATTGAAAAGTAAAGTCCTCTCTCGACGAACAAAAACCAAACTCTACAAGTCTCTCATCATTCCCGTCCTACTTTACGGTGCAGAAGCGTGGACGATGTCAACATCCGATGAGACGGCACTAGGAGTTTTCGAGAGAAAGGTTTTGCGGAAGATTTATGGTCCCTTAAGAATTGGCAACGGCGAATACCGCAGACGATGGAACGATGAGCTGTATGTGTTATTCGACGACATAGACATAGTCCAGCGAATAAAAAAACAACGGCTACGCTGGCTAGGTAATGTTGTCCGAATGGATGACAGTGCTCCAGCTCTGAAAGTATTCGATGCAGTACCCGCTGGCGGAAGCAGAGGAAGAGGGAGACCTCCACTCCGATGGAAGGACCAGGTGGAGAGGGACCTGGCTTCGCTTGGAATAACCAATTGGCGCCAAACTGCCAGAAGGAGGGATGCGTGGCGCGCTGTTTTGGACTCGGCTATAACCGCGTAAGCGGTGTCTACGCCAGTCAAGAAGAAGAAGAATTTTATAAAGATAACACAATTCGACCCATATATTCGGTATAAAGTTCAATAGAATAACGAAAATCATCATAAATAGTATATGGGGACTGAGGTAATTCCTAAACCGATTTCACTCGTTTTCACCACCAAGATACAATGTATCGAAGACTATACGCTCACTTAATTTAATATTACTTATAATTAGGTATATGAGAAACTGTTATAAGAAAAAAATTCAGAGGGAATGAATTACATTAAAATATCTGAGGGATTTACCTAAGTATATTTTCGGGGAAAAATTACCCTTAGGCACTGAGTTCTTCATGTTCGATATCAGGGGCCTTGAAAAGTCATGGTTCGATTTTGATAATTTTTTCACAAGTGATGCAACAGATCATATACAGTGTTTGTGTAAAGTTTTATTTCGCTATCTTCATTGGTTCCTAATGTATATATTATAAAATGAAGGAATAGGATGAAATTCAAAAATGAGTTATATGGGAAGTTGTCGTGGTTGTGAACCAATTTCGTCCATTTTTTCGTCATCAGCGTGTCAAGAAAGTGTTATATACCGAATTTCATTGAAATCGGTCGAATAGTTCTTGAGATATGGTTTTTGACCCATAAGTGGGCGACGCCACGCCCATTTTCCATTTTGTAAAAAAATCTCAGTGCAGCTTCCTTCTGCTATTTCTTATATAAAATTTGGTGTTTCTGACGTTTTTCGTTAGGGAGTTAACCCACTTTTAGTAATTTTCAACCTAACCTTTGTATGGGAGGTGGGCGTGGTTATTATCCGATTTCTTTCATTTTTGGACTGTATAAGGAAATGGCTAAAAGAAACGACTGCGGAAAGTTTGGCTTATATAGCTTTATTGGTTTGCGAGTTATATACAAAAAACCAATTTGGGGGCGGGGTCACGCCCACTTTTCCAAAAAAATTACATCCAAATGTGCCCCTCCCTAATGGGATCCTATATTCCAAATTTCATTTTCATAACTTTATTTATGGCTTAGTTATGACACTGTATAAGTTTTCGGTTTCCACCATTTTGTGGGCGTGGCAGTGGATCGATTTTGCCCATTTTCGAAAGCAACCTCCTCAGGGTGCCAAGGAACATGTGTTCCAAGTTTCATTAAGATATCTTAATTTTTACTCAAGTTATCGCTTGCACGGACAGACGGACAGACGGACAGACGGACAGACGGACGGACGGACAGACGGACGGACGGACAGACGGACGGACGGACAGACGGACGGACAGACATCCGGATTTCAAATCTACTCGTCATCCTGATCATTTATGTATATATAACCCCATATCTAACTCTTATATTTCTTGGTGACACAAACAACCGTTAGGTGAACAAAACTATTATACTCTGTGCAACAGGTTGCGAGAGTATAAAAATGAGATTTGCTTAAAAAATTAAGGATGTGTGAATTATTTTAAGTGGTCAGGGCTTTTATAGTGTAATAATGGAGTGCAAAAGTGTTCATAGTTCTTTTAAAAATAAATAAATAAATGGAAATATTTTTGTTAATTATATATTAGAAAATATATATTTACTAGTATCCATGCATATATTGCCTTGAAGATCCTTTTTATTACCACCAAGTTTCGAGATCTCATTAAGACATCGCCATTCTTTAGTTGGCCGCGCAATATAACATTTTTATACTCTCGCAACAAAAGTTGCTAAAGAGAGTATTATAGTTTTGTCCACATAACGGTTGTTTGTAAGTCCTAAAACTAAACGAGTTAGATATAGGGTTATATATACCAAAGTGATCAGGGTGACGAGTAAAGTTCAAATCCGGATGTCTGTCTGTCCGTCCGTCCGTCTGTCCGTCTGTCCGTCTGTCCGTCCGTGCAAGCTGTAACTTGAGTAAAAATTTAGATATCTTAATGAAACTTGGAACACATGTTCCTGGGCACCATAAGAAGGTTAAGTTCGAAGATGGGCGGAATCGGACCAGTGCCACGCCCACAAAATGGCGATAACCAAAAACACATAAAGAGCTATAACTAAGCCATAAATAAAGTTATGAAAATAAAATTTAGAACATAGGATCACATTAGGGAGAGGCACATTTGAATGTAATTTTTTTGGAAAAGTGGGCGTGACCCCGCCCCCAAATATGTTTTTTGTATATATCTTGCAAACCAATAAAGCTATATAAACCAAACTTTCTGCAGTCGTTTCTTTTTGCCGTTTCCTTATACAGTCCAAAAATGAAAGAAATCGGATAATAACCACGCCCACCTCCCATACAAAGGTTAGGTTGAAAATGACTAAAAGTGCGTTAACTCACTAACGAGAAACGTCAGAAACACAAAATTTCACAGAAATGAAAGCAGAAGGAAGCTGCACTCAGATTTTTTTACAAAATGGAAAATGGGCGTGGCATCGCCCACTTATGGGTCAAAAACCATATCTCAGGAACTACTCGACAGATTTCAATGAAATTCGGTATATAATATTTTATTGACACCCTGATGACATGTGTGGAAAATGGATGAAATCGGTTCACAACCACGACTACTTTCTTTATAACTCAATTTTGAATTCCATCTGAATCCTTCACTTTATAATATATACATTGGGAACCAATGATGATAGCGAAATAAAACTTTACACAAATAGTGCATATCATCTCTGGCTTCACTTGTGAAAAAATTGTCGAAAACGGACTATAAGCTCCCATATACCTAATTATAGGTTTTTCAAAAATTCGTTGGGCTTTATTACTTATTGGTTAATATGTGATATATCTTAGCAAACTTAAGTGAGCGTATAGTATTGGATATAGTGTCCTTGCTGGTGAAATTGAATGAAATCGGTTCAGGAATTATCTCAGCCATCATATCTATATATGACGATTTTCGTTATTCTATTAAACTTTATGCCGAATTTGTAGGTAAATTTGTGTGTTATATTAATAAAATTTCTTCAATAAATTGAGAGAGTATAAAATGTTCGGTTACACCCGAACTTAGAATTTCCTTACTTGTCTAATAAGCATTTAATATTCAGAACAATCACATATTGTTTGATTGAAATTGCTTTAGTATGTCCGTTATTATGGTGCCAATTTTCACTCAAGTTATCGATTGTGCGGGCTCACAGACGAACAAACATCCGCATTTCAATTCCACACGTAATCCTGATGAATTTTAATGTGCCAAATGTGTTTGTCCCTCGACAATAAAATATTAACAACGTTTTGGATATGATATTAATTTTCTTAAGGACATTCATAAATGCATATTTTAATTATCATCGACACCTTAAAATCAGAAAAAATGAATGAATGTTTGGAGGCGAATTGTTATTTCAGTATTTCTTTGGAGTAATCACTTTTGCAGCGCAAGTTCTAGTGCAGTTTAATTGCAGAAATATTAACTATTAATGGAGGAAGGGATCATGTGTAGAGGTTCACGTAAGTGAGGAAAATTTTTGATTGTCATTCACTTGGGAGTGGCCAGAAACGATTCTTCTCCACATGATTCAAGTCGCTCACGACTTCCGGTTTTAGACCAAGTATCCTCTGGGTAGCTAACAAACATCCGTTTGAAGGCCAGCTAAAGTGAGAAGGCGAAACCCGCTTATGCGGTTGTGCGTAGGGCTTGGGACCCACCACGTAAAAACGAAGTACCAATGAAAAATCGGAAAAGAAAGCCTCGGATGAGACACCCCCCTTTTGATGACGACCACTGCAAACATTTAAAGGACTACGATTTAAGGGCATGCACCTGGAATGTCCGGACCCTTAATTGGGAAGGTGCCTCTACCCAGCTGGTTGATGTCCTCGTAAGAATAAAGGCTGTCATCACCGCAATCCAAGAAATACGATGAACGGGACAAGGACGGAAGAAGGTGGGTCCTTGTGACATCTACTACAGGGGCCATATAAAGGAGCGCAAATTTGGTGTTGGATTTGTGGTGGGAGAGAGACTCCGTCGTCGATTCCTGGCATTCACTCCGGTGGATGAACGTCTAGCCACAATCCGCATCAAGGCGAGGTTCTTCAACATATCGTTGATTTGCGCCCACGGCCCGACGGAAGAGAAGGACTTAGTGATCAAAGATACCTTCTATATGCGCCTTGAACGTACCTATGAGCGCTGCCCCCGCCACGATGTCAAAATCGTGCTTGGCGATTTCAGCGCTAGGGTGGGTAAAGAAGGTGTTTTTGGCACAACAGTCGGAAAATTCAGCTTCCATGACGAAACATCACCAAACGGTCTGAGGCTGATCGACTTCGCCGGGGCCCGAAATATGGTCGTCTGTAGTACAAGATTCCAGCATAAGAAAATCTATCAAGCTACTTGGCTGTCCCCGGATCAAATCACTCGCAACCAGATCGATCATGTTGTGATAGATGGACGACATGTCTCCAGTGTTTTTGATGTGCGTACGCTTCGTGGTCCCAACATCGACTCGGACCACTATCTTGTAGCAGCTAAAATACGCACCCGCCTCTGTGTAGAAAAGCGCACACGCCAACAAACACAAGGAAGGTTCGACATGGATGGGAAAGATACCGAGAGCTGAAGAGGGAAGCGAGACGCATTTGCAGACAAAAAAAGAAATAGGGCGAAATGCGTGAGTATGAAGAGCTTGACAAGCTGGCCAACAGGGGTAATGCTCGAAAATTTTACGAAAAGATCCGGCGACTAACTGAAGGTTTCAAGACCGGAGCACACTCCTGTAGGACCCCCAGAGGTGATCTAGTTATTGATGACCAGAGTATACTGAGTTTGTGGAGGGAACACTTCTCCAGCCTGCTGAATGGCAGTGAAAGTACAATACCAGGAGATGGCGAACCCGATTCCCCAATCGACGACGATGGAGCAGATGTTCCATTGCCCGACCGTGAAGAAATTCGAATAGCAATTACCCGCTTGAAGAACAATAAGGCGGCGGGGGCCGATGGATTATCGGCCGAGCTTTTCAAATACGGCGGCGAAGAGCTGATAAGGTGCATGCATCAGCTTCTTTGCAGAATATGGTCGGAAGAAAGCATGCCTGACGATTGGAATCTCAGTATACTCTGCCCAATACACAAAAAGGGATACCCCACAATTTGCGCAATTACCGTGGGATAAGCCTCCTCAACATCGCGTATAAGGTTCTGTCGAGCGTATTGTGTGAAAGACTAAAGCCCACCGTCAACGATTGGACCTTATCAGTGTGGCTTTAGACCTGTAAAATCAACAACAGACCAGATATTCACCATGCGCCAAATTTTTTAGAAGACCCGTGTAAATAGGATCGCACACACCATCTCTTTTGTCGACTTTAAAGCTGCTTTCGACAGCACGAAAAGGAGCTGCATTTATGCCGCGATGTCTGAATTTGGTATCCCCGCAAAACGGCTGTGTAAGCTGACGTTGAGCAACACGAAAACTCCGTCACGATGAGACGGCACTAGGAGTTTTCGAGAGAAATGTTTTGCGGAAGATTTATGGTCCCTTAAACATTGGCAACGGCGAATACCGCAGACGATGGTACGATGAGCTGTATGTGTTATGCGACGACATAGACATAGTCCAGCGAATAAAAAACAGCGGCTACGCTGGCTAGGTCATGTTGTTCGAATGGATGAAAGTAAGGATGCAGTACCCGCTGGTGGAAGCCGAGGAAGAGGGAGACCTCCACTCCGTTGGAATGGCCAGGTGGAGAGGGACCTGGCTTCGCTTGGTATAACCAATTGGCGCCAAACTGCCAGAAGGAGGGATACGTGGCGCGCTGTTTTGGACTCGGCTATAACCGCGTAAGCGGTGTCTACGCCAGTCAAGAAGAAGAAGTATATTTTATAAAAAGTAAAGAAGAAAATTCGCAAATATTGAATGTTAATCGGCTAAAGACCATATGTTGCAATATTTAGTTTCTTTTTATATCATAACTTTTGGAGGAATATAAGAAGAAATGGTAAAACACTTTTTAGTTGAAATAACTTTAGTACCTCTGCTTGCCCGTCTAATTCCTTTTTAATATTGGGTCTTAATTTAATTCATATTACATTTGCGTTCTCTTCTGACCTTTTTGTAGTGGTCGTCGTAGTAGCGGTTTTGGCTATTTTTTACTTCTTTGTTTAAATATAAGCTTTTTTACTCTAGTCTTTTAAGTTGCCAGAGGTTCCAGTTCGGTTGGTCACTGTCGCCACCGCTGAGGTTTTGGCACTGACAGTGTCTGTAATTGACGATGTGCTAGCATTTGGAAGTGTGTCTTTCCTAAAGGTATGTTTGTATTTGAATGAGCGGGTACTTATTTACTATTTCTCGCTGCTCTTCATTTAATTTGACTTTGTTTTGCATTTATTTTCTGTCTTTGTAGAGTTATGAGTGAGCTATTTTATTCGTTCTTTGCATGTTTGCGCTCTTTGAAGGATTGTACTTTATTTAAGTTTGTTTTGTTGCTGTAATTTAGTTCATTCATTGAACTTCATACTCTTCTTGAAAATTGAATAGTAGCACAATAAAAAATATCCACTTTTGCTTTGCCCGTATGCTCTCTTATTTCGCTTATGCAACCGGTATTGTCTCTAGTAAAGTAAGAAAATTACTTCCGGCGTCGGGTGAAACGATAAAAGAAACTTGCAGATATTGTCAGTTAGTACTTGCCATATACATATACAAAATCATTGACAACATTTTCTGCAGAACACCTTGAGCACCTCTCTAGTGGAACGGCAGTTTAACGGTTCATCTTCTTATATGCAGTTCTAGAAAATTATAAAGTATATGCATACGCATACAACAAAAAAGTATTTTTCTATACTAGAAATATTACAGGTAACCTTCCGGAACAAAGCACATACATGTAAATGTATGTACATATGTATATAAACACTAATGGATACCACTTATTTATATATATATACACTATACACTTATTTATATATTGAGTTTAATGTAGTATATTCTATACTGCACAATAAATATGTTCTTAGCGCATACATTTATGGCACTCGATTATAATTTGAAAGCCACTAAAGTGCGTTTCCGCATTTCATGTTACCAACCCCTCTAAAAATTGTAAGACTGATGAAAACTAGAATATTTGAAATTAGAAAAGATGGTTGATGATTGTGACAGATTCTATAGAAATGCTTTACATATGTGAAAAAAAAGAAATTGGCTCTTCCATTGTAGAAAAAGTATTATAATATAGTCTGTTTTGTCACAACTCAATTTAGGCAGATGATGTTGGTTGTGGGATGTGATTGAGCTACCTCCATTTTAACAAAATTTAAAAGCACACGTTTTCTTTTTTTGTATGTATGTATTATTGGCCTAAAATTGATGTTTTAGCTTAATCTGTAAAAGGTTTTACAAACTTTTTAAATTTTAGATGACACAAAATAATACTGACGCAAACAACTTTTAACTGCTAGCCAAGACGTGTTAATTACAGCACAATTTTCGGCATTCGGTATAAAAGCGCAGCCATATATAGGTATGTTACTTGCCATATATATAAAATCATTGACAGTGTTATTAATTTACAGTATTCTAAGAAAATTGCGGTTATAATGACATTTCCCTTAATTTTAATTATATAAATAAATTTGTGTGTATATAATTATATCATCGGTTTTTATATATTCTAGAAACACACTGTGATGACTTACGAATGTGGCAACGGTAGTAAGAACAAGTAAGGAAGGGCTAAGTTCGGGTGTAACCGAACATTTTATACTCTCGCAATTTATTTATTTAACTTTACTTATATTATATAATACACAATTTGACCCACATATTCGTCATATAAATCGTATAAAGTCCATTGAAAGTTGGAAACCATAATATTAGGTTAGAAGTACCGAGGTCCTCGTGTTCGATATATGGGGCCTTGACAACCTATGGTCCGATTTCGGTGATTTTTAGAAAGGGGCTGCCAAACTATAAACGAAGTATTTGTGCAAAGTTCTGCATCGATATCTTCACTAGTGCCTTTATATATTGTAAAGTTAACGATTCAGATCGTCTTCAAAGTTCTGGTATATAGGAAGTAGGCGTGGTTGTGAAGCGATTTGGCCTATTTTCACAACATATCATTGGGATGTAAGGAAACTATTACAAACCAAGTTTCATTGAAATCGGTCGAGTAGTTCCTGAGATATGGTTTTTGACCCATAAGTGGGCGACGCCACGCCCATTTTCCATTTTGTAAAAAAATCTGAGTGTAGCTTCTATCTGCCATTTTCTATGTGAAATTTAGTGTTTCTGACGTTATTGGTTAGTGAGCTAACCCACTTTTAGTAATTTTCAACCTAACCTTTGTATGGGAGGGGGGCGTGGTTATTATCCGATTTCTGTAATTTTTGGACTGTATAAGGAAATGGCTAAAAAAAACGACTGCAGAAAGTTTGGTTTATATAGCTCTATTGGTTTGCGAGATATATACAAAAAACCTATTTGGGGGCGGGGCCACGCCCACTTCCCCAAAAAAATTACATCCAAATATGCCTCTTCATAGTACAATCCTTCATACTAAATTCTATTTCCATAGCTTTATTTATGGCTTAGTTATGGCACTTTAAGTGTTTTCGGTTTTCGCCATTTTGTGGGCGCGACAGTGGTCCGATTTTGCTGATGGTGCCAAGGAACACGTGTTCCAAGTTTCATTAAGATATCTCAATTTTTACTCAAGTTACAGCTTGCACGGACGGACAGACGGACAGACGGACGGACAGACGGACAGACGGACGGACAGACAGACATCCGGATTTGAACTTTTCTCGTCACCCTGATCATTTTGATATATATAACCCTATATCTAACTCGTTTAGTTTTAGGACTTACAACCAACCGTTATGTGGACAAAACTATAATACTCTCGTAGCAACTTTGTTGCTAGCAACTTTGTTGCGAGAGTATAAAAAAGTGAGTCATCTTATTACGCATAATTAAAAACAATCTGCTCAGCTCCCACAATTTGCGCAGGGAGCGTAGCAAAATCGAGCAATTCTACTCTACGCGTTTCTACCTCAGAAACCCCAGTCGAATAACTTTGTCACTCAGTTTCTTGTCGTTACAATTGTTGGTAACAAGTAATTTGCATATTTTCTTTGAAGACATTAAACGAGGTGCCTAAGTTCAAATAGACCAAATAATTGTATTTGTTAACAATTTTCCTCCAAATAACTCTTATCAACTGCTTGCGAACAATTGCGTCAATTATTTTTGGTTGGCATTGAGTCTTCATTCAGATCTTGCAGTTGGCGTTCTTTTCGTTCAATTGCTTTGCCGCGAGTAATTTTAGTGCCGGTAGTTTTAAAAAACTATGCAGTCATATGTAGAAGTCCACGTAAGTGAGGAAAGTTTCTAACTGCCATTCGCTTGGGACTGGCCAGGAACGACTTCCGGTCTTAGACCAAGTATCCTCTGGCTAGCCAACAGACATCCGTCCGGAAGCGAGATAAAGTGAGAAGGCGAATCCCGCTTATGCGGTTGTGCGTAGGGTTTTGGACCCACGACATAAAAACGAATAACCAATGAATAAGAAGCAACAGCCTCGGATGAGACACCCCCCTTTTGATGACGACCACAGCAAACGTATAAAGGACTATGATTTAAGAGCATGCACCTGGAATGTCCGGACCATTAATTAGGAAGGTGCCTCTGCCCAGCTGGTTGATGTCCTCCTAAGAGTAAAGGCTCATGTTGTGATAGATGGACGACATGGCTCCAGTGTTTTTGATGTGCGTACGCTTCGTGGTCCCAACATCGACTCGGACCACTATCTTGTAGCAGCTAGGATACGCACCTGCCTCTGTGTAGAAAAGCGCACACGTCAACAAACATAAGAAAGGTTCGACATCGAGAAGCTGCAATCACAACCGACAGCCGAAAGATTTTCTACTCGACTTGCACTCCTGCTCTCTGAGAGCACTCATCAGCATCTCGGTATAAGGGAGCTGTGGGACGGCATATCAAATTCCTTTCGTATAGCTGCAACCGGAACCATTGGTTTTCGGAAAAGCCAAAAAAACAGCTGGACGAGGATTGTCGTCTCGCAGTGGAGAGAAAACAGACTGCCTACCTCGCAATGTTGCGATCGACCGCAACACGAGCGGGATGGGAAAGATACCGAGAGCTGAAGAGGGAAGCGAGACGCATTTGCAGACAAAAAAAGAAAGAGGCCGAAATGCGGGAGTATGAAGAGCTTGACAAGCTGGCCGACAGGGGTAATGCTCGAAAGTTTTACGAAAATATCCGGCGACTAACTGAAGGTTTCAAGACGAAAAAACTCCAGCTCTGAAAGTGTTCGATGCAGTACCCGCTGGAGGAAGCCGAGGAAGGGGAAGGCATCCACTCTGTTGGAGGGACCAGGTGGAGAGCGACCTGGTTACACTTGCAATCTCCAACTGGCGCCGGACTGCGAAGGAAAGAGAGGAGTGGCGCGCTCTCATCGATTCGGCTATAACCGGCAAAACGGTTCAACGCCAATTACATACATACATACACTTGCACGGACCGACAGACACTCTATTCGCAATGTTGGTATATATGCATATATATATAATATCTAAATCTATTCATGTTAGAACCTACACACAACCGTTAAATGAACAAAACAACCTGTAGTGAGAGTATAATAGTTTGACAATTGAACTTTTGGAAATACTCCTTGCTTTTTAACTATTTTAGTTTGTAAAGCTTTTATGAGTTATAATGAGCATAACTGTATAAATGAGAACTCTTATTTTTTTAAATTCGTATTCATTACTTAAGTATGCACGTGCCCTTGTTATAGAATTAGTAAATTATATTAGTGTTGCCACATATTTAATAGACATTTAATTTTCGACAACTTCGAATTGGATCTATTGGAAAAATATTGAGACAAATTCTCTTCAGCTTTTATATTTCATCTATGTATGTAAATATATCAAAGTCATTATCTGACAACAAAATAATTATATCCCGATGAAAATGTTATTTGGAAAAATAAGTATATTTTACAACTTGTAAACACAATTGAGTTGTAACCAATGTACTTATATTTTTATAAAGCGAATTTGAGTATTTTAAGATTCATATTAGACTTTAGTCATATAAACTTAATTATAAGTAAGACACAAAATTGTTCCCTCGAATGAGCAGTAACCCATTGCCAACCAACCACTTTTCTGTTTGGTTCACCATAAGGATTTGAATGTCAAATGCAAAATACCGAAATTTCCTTGTCGTTATGCTTTGTATTATATACCCAATAAAATATTATGTTAAATTACCTAAAATTGTAACAACAAAATAAAATTTTATTTATGTGTAATCTTGCTGTATATTCTCATTATTGGCGACTCTTTGCCGTAATGGTCAGTTGTACTTCGAAAATAGCACTCACTCCGTAGACAAAAGTGTCTTTAATGCCGTCGTTTCATATTTAAGAACAGCGATTGCGAAATTATAGTGTCGAAGCTATTATGTTGGCCAACTCGGAAATAGGCTTGGGAATTTCTTTTAAGCACCAATTTAGCCTTTCGTTCCAACGCACACAAGTCCATCCATTAGTAATGGACTGGCGGCCAAATGTTTTAAAGCTTCAACCTTTTCGTGTAAATATTATATTTTATTACACAGAGAATTTCTCTTAATCAATTCGACGACCACTTTAATGGGTCTCTTTACTGATGTGTTTTGGAAGATTTATTTTACAATGCTGCTACTAGGAGTAATCCCTTAAATTGAATTACACTTAGTTGCTTCACCTATAATCAACATTTAAGCATTTTAATTTAAATGTATTTTTTTTTCAAAGTGCGTATAAACTTATTAACTTGCTAAAAGAATCCTTTATCATCATGATACCCTTTACCACCATGATAAAAGAAATCAATTCAACTTTTTACATTAATTGCTAAAATTTACCTAATTATTGATTTGGATAATTAGGAACACATTCGTGCATATTACATCCTTGCCATTTTACTGGTTAATTATAGAACTTATATTAACCCATTCAGGACCAATGTGACGTAGACGTCACGACAGCATAGCCCTTCTTTATTTGCCGTAAAAAACAAATGGCTAATGAAAATTTAATTTAAAATGCAACATAATCTCCTCTTAAGCGGTACTATCAAGTTTGCGTCAGTCGCAGTTAAGTTTTGCTTGTGAATATATGCTTTGGCGTTAGTTTGGTTTTGTGTGTATATCGAAAACAAGAAAAATGTCGATAAGAGCAAAGGCCAAAAAGTAAGTATATATATATTTTTACTTGCGTGCAACTAAAAAAAAATAATGTATGTAGTATTACTAAAAAATATGTGTAGACAAATAGTGCGAAATAAAAACTTACAAGTTATTGTGTTTTACTAGTGCCTGATTAAGTTTTTTATTGCTGTGACGTACACGTTACGTTGGTCCAAATACCCTGGTAGTACATATATTGATTTATTAGGGGAAAACTGATTGTTTATTAGGGGAAAACCGTTGCGTTTTGGATACAAGATGTGGTGTCTCAATACGTCCCAAGGATAACTTGTAAATTTTTAGATGTACCAAGGCATTAATCCACGTATACCAGAAGAATATCCAAAAATATATGGAAAGAACCCTGCGCCATTATTTTCCATGCTTGATGATCTAAATGACAATTACCCAATTGCATATATTTTGATAATTTATTTACTTCAGTTTGTATCTTGCTCGGTTTGAAAGAGCGGGGCTACGATGGCACTGGAACAATGCGAGAAATTATGATTCCTAGGTCTTGCCCTTTGCCTGATAAAAAGGCTCTAAAAAATGAACAAAGTGGACACATAGAGAGCATAAAACTGGAAGGTGAAGAAATATACATAACTAAATGGACTGACAACTCTGTTGTTACTGTAGCTTCAACGATTTACGGAAAAAATCCTGTGTCCAAGGTCTGTCGATATTCACGAGAACAACGCAGAAAAATCGACGTCCCCCGGCCATATGCGGACGCCATGTACAATGCTTCAATGGGAGGTACAGATCGAATGGATTAGAACGTAAATGCTTACAGAATTGCCGCTAGGGGCAAAAATTGGTGGTGGTCTATATTTACGTGGCTTATTCAATTCAAAATGCTTAGATTCTGCATCGGAAAAGCAGTTCAGGCATGACGCAAATTGATTTTCGTCGAGCAATTTCCAGACACTATTGTGGTAATCTTGGCGTTAGAAAGCCACCTGGAGGTTTTCGAAGACCGAAAAGTGAAGCTGAATGTGCGAACGAAAGATACGATGGCATCGATCACTTTGTGGAGGTAGTTCCTGGTAATAAATGTCGACGTTGGCAAGGTCATAATTGCAATACAGTGTGCATAACGATGTGTGTCATTTTATAAATGTTAACTAATCTTTACTCAATTTTTTATTCTTCCTTACTTTATCTCGAAATATGAATTTTCCTTTTTTATTTAAGTGAAATGTAAAATACAAAATAAAAATGTATGAGGACCAACGTGACGTATACGTCACAGGCTCCTGGCACGCAATATGAACATTTAGTTTTTTTCTTTTCGGATTTTAATTTAGCAGCTCAAAATTAGTATGTCCTACAAATTTCAATATTTTACATAAATTTTAAGCGTTCTGTCCTTAATGGGTTAAACGAACAAAATATGATGTGTTGAAACAATTTGTGTACAGAGAAATTTGACAATTAAAAAATAATAACAATTTCAAACTATACCCCTTTTCATGAAATCTCCCTCAAAATTTACAGCACCACTTAACTGTTATGTAATTATTTACAAATGTTGCTGTATTGTCTTAATTGTAAAGGTGTTAATTCCCAACTGTAGTGATATGCAACTGTATGTTCAGAGAATTAAACTTACGTTTGGCAGCAAAACAACGTCTCAAAACTATGTCTATACGAGTATATAACTATTAGCACCCAATTGTTAGTTTGATATTATCTGTATAGCTCTGAATGCTGCTTTGCGGGTGTTTAATTACAAACTTAAATGCGAAATGTGGGTGTTCAAGTTGAAATTGTTTGAACTACACCTACACATCTCACTAACTAAATAGTTACGAAAGAAACAAACAAGTATGTACGTAGTGCCGTACAAATTAACATGTATTTACCAAAATAAATGGGTATGCTTAGAGCCGTGTGCATTTACACGTAAATCTTCGCTAGTTTAACACATTATTTTGTTATGCAAACGTTGTACAGTTGACGACATACATTTTTAAGATCAAATTTCGTCAATAGTTCATTATAAAAATTCACAAATAACTAATAATAAAATTATTCAATAGTCGCCTTATTTTGATCTCCAAATTGAGTCATCAAAGAATTTACTATATATACTTTGTCACTAAAGACTACTATAAAATACATATATGTTTAAAAAAATTAGGTCTACCCCATCTAATGTTAAAACCTACACTATTCAAATATACATCCAGCATTATAGTCTTCGCTTGGTAAAGAAGTTTTGTCATGTAAAAAGAAGTTTCTTCATTAAGAATTACATTACCGCGTAAAATTGGAAATTAAAGTATGCACACATATACATACGTACATACGAGTATGTACGACTGTGTAGTAAAATCTTAATTTAGCCAAGTTGCAACATCTTCTTGTTGCACCTACTCATAAGCTCGTTCGTTAGTGCGATTAATGCCACTTTGTTGATACTCACTTACTTCTATTGTGTGAGTAAGATTCAAATTGAAACTGAAAACCATTATAAACCTGAGCGTATACTTTTCAACATAACACTATGTCTAATGTTGGAAATAGTATTTCTGGCTGGCAATTTGCAATGGATTCATTTCGTATTCAAGGCAGAAATTTCTTCATTAACGCCAAAGATAGTTTCTGATTATGTTTCTATGCAAATATAAATACTTTTGTTGATCCATATTTGCATATTTCATAGTGTAATAAATAGTATATGCATAAATGTACTTTGCGCTGAGAATGCAAACAATATCTCCGTCAATTCGTAACCTCAAACTTGTTTCTCTGTTCTTAAATTCGAAATTAACATAGTACTGGAACTCTTTAAACTATTAATAAAATGTATTATATATACATAATTTGAAAACTAACTTCGAAAGACGTACATTTTACTTTTTACTTTCAATTCAATCTCCCGAAAAATATTTATTGGTTCCATATCCAGAAAAAAAGAGAAAGCTATAACTAAGTAATTCAGATTAAATTTGTTATTAGTACGTGAGAAATGGACCGCTTTCCTCATTGCCTATTCAACTACAATATATTCCATATCATACGTTCACTTAATCTTGTTAAGACATCTCACATATTAATCATAATATTCCTAATAAAGCCCACTGGATGTTTGCACACATTTGATTTTACCCATTTTTAGCATATAAGCACAGTATTCTTAGAAAACTATTTCCTCTGAATTTCTATAAATTATCAGAGAGATTTACCTATATCTTCAGTAAAAAAAAATTATTCATAGGCACTGAGCTTCTCATGTTCGGTAGCTAAGGTCCTGAAATTGAATAGTCCAATGCATAATGTATTGTATTCCTGTATCTTCATAGATTCAATTGTTGCATTCAACGATAAAATTAGGCGTCTAATTTAGTACAAACGGCTTGTGAATTTGTATTATCTGTTCTGAAATCCCAACTCAACTTCCTTTTAATTGTTTCTGAGTATGTCTTTCTTACCAACTATTACTACGTTTATGCTTCATTTCTACACGGTTATATTCTACATGGGTAAAGCCTATAAGCATAAACGGCAAATACTCTACCCGAGGTGTATTCTGAATTGGATTAAATTCAGGGCTGCACGGAAAATTTTTTTTTAAATTTGAATTGTTTTCAATATTAGCAAACAATAACTATATCTTATAGTACACTTATTTTATCATTCTTTGATTCAAGTTTTTCACATTGACATTTATTTAGCTGAAGAATTAAATTATGGAAATTATCGTAACGAAAATGGCACCAGAACAAACTAGATCTGACAATCGAAATCGATAGGTTTTTTGTATACATCTCGCAAAAGCAATAAAGCTATACAAACCAAACTTTCTGCAGTCGGTTCTCTTACGCACCCCCCCCCCCACACACCATAAAAATAGTTGAAATCGAATAATAACCGCTCCCACCTCCCATACAAAGGTTATGTTGAAAATTAGTAAAAGAGCATTAACTCACTAACGAATAATATCAGAAACCCTAAATTTTTCAGATTTTTTACATAATGGAAAATAGGCGTAGCGTCGCCCACTTATGGGTCAAAAACCATATCTCAGGAACTACTCGACCGATTTTAATGAAATTCGGTATATAGCTTTTTCTTGACACCCTGATGACACGTGTGGAAAGGGGGAAATCGGTTCACCTCAAACTCACCAAAACTCAATATTGAATTCCACCTCATTCCCCCACTTTATAATATATGCATAACGAACAAATGAAGATAGCGAAATAAAACTGTACACAAATACTGTATCTGTGTCAGCACTCGTGAAAAAAAATTTTGAAATCGGATTATAACTTTTCGATGCCCGTATATCGAATATGAAAAATTCAGTGCCTTATGGTAATTTTTCACCGAAAATATCGGTAAATCTCTCAGATATCTTAATTTAATTCAGAGATAATCTTTTTCTTTTAATAGTGTGTCTCTGTACCAGAAATGGTTAAAGTCGGGTCTTAACTTCACCTAGCTTCCATATACCTAAAAATGTCGAAAACGGACTATAACTTTTCAAGGCCTCAGATATCGATCATTTTGAACTCAGCGCCTAAGGGTAAATTTTAAACGAAAATGTTGGTAAATCTCTTAGATAATTTAATGTAATTCAGAGGAAATTGTTTTCTTCTAATAATGTTCTGTTCCAAAAATTATTAAAATCGGGTCAAAACATCTCCTAGCTACCATATACCGAATTATAGGTTTTTCATTCCACATATATGTATTGGTTAATATGTGAGATATCTTAGCAAAATTAAGTGAGCATATAGTCTCGGATATAGTGCACCTTGCAGGTGAAAATAAATGAAATCGGTTCAGGAATTACCTCAGCCATCGTATACTATATATGACGTTTTTCGTTATTCTATTAAACTTTATGCCGAATTTATGGATAAATTTGTGCGTTATCTTAATAAAATTTCTTCAATAAATTGCGAGAGTATAAAATGTTCGGTTACATCCGAACTTTCCTTACTTGTTTTAAAATAATTTATTCCATAAATTTTGCTTTACCACAAGAATTAAGTATTTCAAAAATTCGTGTATTATGATGTTAAAATAAATAAAAGAATGTTTTACGAATTACTTAAAAGTGTTAAAATTCCACCGTTTATTGAAAACTACTATAAATTAAAGAATAAAACTCATATAAATGCAACGAAACATTGTTGCTGAAATTGGTCACAATGGATGCAGTAAAGCAGGAAACTGATATGCAGTATCTCTAATGGAAGTACAAAATTGATTTTCAAGTATTGCATGTGTGTATTTGTGAGTTTCCTTATGCACATATGAACCTGCAATCTTCTCAGGATTCGCGAAGTTTAACAATAGTAAAGGATATCATATTTAGGTAAATCAACGCGTTTAAGTAGCACATATACATACTTTCCACTATACTATTTCCAGTTTTTCACACGTTTTCTATGTCTTAATTTCGAACAAATGATATTCCGCAACTGATTGCTTTGTGATTCATTCTTTTCAGCCAAAGTAAATTTAATAACGCTTTTGGAATTTCGTGTGAAAGGAAATGAGATTGTACCAAATGAAATGCAACGTATGCCAAGTTATAGTATATAAAAGAATCCGTAGAAGAGTTTTTGTTTCAATTGCGTTAAGTGACATGAAGGTAAAAGAGATTTATTGATTATTGTTGAGTGGTGGAACAGAAATTTACAAAATACATATGGAGAATGTTTATACAAAGCTGAAAATTATTACTATCGCAATTTATATGAAGAAAAGGAATATGATATATGCATATTAGGGTGGGTCAATTTGTATGGAGCAAAAAAAATGCACCAAGCGGTTATCAAAATCGTAAACTACGATGAATTCTAAAAAATTTGCCCAAGAAACCATGGGTCTAAAATCAAAATTGAGCTTCCGGTTTTTAACGAGAAAGTTTTCATTTTTTTTTATATGTTACCTATCCACCCATGAAAATTAAAATAATAATAAATAAAATTTCAAACTTTAATAGCTTTAATCTTCCGCGAAATGGTATTGCAGTTAACAATTTCATTTGATATCTACGTATATATAAAGCAAAAACTTAACTGTTAAGGGAGGAATTTGTGGATCCGGAAGTGGAGGATTGTCAAATTCTATGTATTCGAGCAAATGGTCATAGGGTATGTTTGCAGTGAAGGGCGGCTCCGACAAAATGCTATTGTTATCTAAGTTTATCATCTCAACATAATCAGTGCAGTCAAAATTTATAGTTGATTTTTTGTAAGCTCTTAATTTTGTTGGTTCTTAAAGTTTTTTACGATAGTACAAAATTTTTTTTTGTAGCCCTCTGGCGCACTTCCTTTCTGGCATAAAAAAGCATTCTTAGTAGAACATTTTCTGAATGTGCAAAATATGAGTTATTTTTGCGATAAAGTAGTTCCATATGCACTCAAAAGTGGGCGGTGATATGCCAAAATTTTCATGATAGTCGAATATCTGGCTGCAATACAACACCGGGAATACCAAACACAAGATGTTTCCTTCAGCAGTTATTAAAATTTCTGATCTTTAGTAAGTTTTCAAAAAATTACCGTTATATGCCACAGGTGGGCGTGGTTTTTGGTCCGCTTTTAGATAATTTTCCAAATAATGTAATACGTATACAGAATTTGAAAAAAATCGGTGAGGTGGGTTCCAGAGATATACATATAGAACTCTTCATAAGTGGGCAGTGCCACGCCCCTATAAAAAGTTTCTGTACTTAAGTCGAATTTTCTTCTGCTTAAATACAACATCACATACCAAATTTTGGAGCAAATTAGCTTCGATATCTACAAAACAAGCAAACAATCGACAGTGGAATAGGAATTGGATTTTTTTTTTTACAAAATACAATATACGAAAGTTTCTTGTTAAAAACCGGAAGCTCGATTTTCATTTTAGACCCATGGTTTCTTGGGCAAATTTTCTTAGAATTCATAGTAGTTTACGATTTTGATAACCGCTTTGTCAAGAAAAAAATTGACCCACTCTAATGCATATATACTGAAATAGTAATAATAAAATTAAATTTTGAGAAGATTTTTGGCATTTATATTCCATGCAATAGCTATTCTCTTGACTTGTTTCAGTGAGATATGTGTATATCTTCAATTATACAAAATATGCTATTACGGGAATATAGGAATAGGTTTTATATATTTGGTACTGGATTACGTATACAAGACGAAAATCACTAAGGATATGCGTACTGATTATTGATTATTTTTATGCTCTCGTAACATGTTGCATACCGTATAATACATATTTTTTTGCCTTACGGAGATATCTCAACGAGACGTGGTACACGTGTTTCTACGCACCGTTAGTTGGTATTGTATTTCCACTCCAACAAAATTGTACGCCTGAAATGCTATAAAGTGCTATAACTTAGCCAGAAATACAGCTGTAAAAATGTATACATAGGTTCGTATTACAAAACGGCATATTTGGATGATTATTCCTTGGGAAAATATCCATGGCCCGCCCCCTAATAACTTTTAAAGTGCCTTAACTCACTTAATCTCTTCGGGATGTTTTCTAGTTGTAATAGTAGCAGAAAACAAATGCAAACTAATTTGAGGAATGCTACCCGCGTTATAGTCCTTTGATGGATAAAAATTCGGGTTGTTTGAATTACATATACTCGTTTGTATGGTTCCATATGAACATGTTACATGGATAAATAAAAAAACACGTATCTACATGATGAGATCTGAACAGATGTGCCATGTCAGGGATATTACTAAATTTGAGAGCGATGCTTACGCCAAATGAATTATTCACGATTTGTTATAAGTTGTTATAGACTAGACTAGATTAGACGTTTTGCGTTTCACATTCGATGCTTATTTTCATAAAATTTTGTTATGATATATGGGAGCACAATTCAAAACATATCACAGTGGTTCCGCCAATAGGTCAAAAATCAAAGAATCCATCTCACGATTTTTTGTCAAATGTATACAGATGTCCTCTAAATTGTCCGAACTTCTAACTACACTAACGGTACTTTCCAAAAGTAGAGTTAAATGCGTGAACACTTGTATTTTTTTAAAAGCACATCAGAAATTTTTTTAAAAAATGTCGCAGCTTAACGAACTTCAATTTGTTCTGGTAATTGTTCAAGTTAACGAATCAAGATTGTTTTTAATAAATTTTGATGTTAATGGTATTTATTTTAATTTGTGAAATTAATTAAGACTAAAGTGATTTGTAATTTTTTGGGAAATTAGTGTTTTATATCACCTATTTTTTTGTATCTTTTTTCTGCGTCTTCAATGTGTTTACATAAAGATTTAATTTTGTTCCCTAACGATCCCCTCTTAGATTTATTTTATATTGTCTTTACCAGAGTCTTAAGGTAATAAAAGTGTAAGAAAGCTTGGAAACAAGGATAAATCGTCGTTTTTTTCAATCTGTGTACGGTTTACTAGAGGAGACATTATAAATTTTTGTTCTAATTATAATGGCTGTTGAATGGCAGTGAAAAAATGAACTCTATTAAATTGGTTGATAATTTGGTTTTTTCCTACGTGATTTTTTATATGTATCATATTATTCTTATAGGTTGAATGTGGGGGTTGGATGGGGGAAACTATAACGACAAATCATGTACAGATTGTTTATCGCTTTCTTAACTTTTTTTACAAAGCCTTACCGAAAGTTTTGACGCTACAACTATGACCATGAGAAGTATTTTTGCGCATCATTGCCATTTAATGGCAATAACTGTTCTATGTGAGCTATAGGACCTAGCAGTCCGATGGGGCCAATTTTTATACTATCACAACAAAAGTTGCTAAGAGTTGTTTGTAAGTTTGTAAGTCATAAAACTAAACGAGTTAGATATAGGGTTATATATATTAAAATAATCAGGGTGACGAGACGAGTCAAAATCCGAATGTCTGTCTGTCTGTCCGTCCGTCCGTGCAACGGATAACTTGAGTATAAATTGAGATATCTTGATGAAACTTGGAACACATGTTCCTTGGGACCGTGAGAGGGTTGCTTGAGCAAAATCGGACCACTGCCACGCCCACAAAATGGCGAAAACCGAAAACACATAAAGTGTCATAACTAAGCGATAAATAAAGATATAAAGGTAAAGGCGTGGCCCCTCCCCTACTAAGTTTTTGTACATATCTCGTAAACTACTAAAACTATATCAAGGAAACTTTCAGGGGTCGTTTTTTCAGGCATTTCCTTAACGGAAAACACCATAAACCTTAAATTTCATTATAAAGAAGGTACAGAAGGGCTCAACCCAAATTGGTATATACAATTTTAAATAGTTCCGCCCACTTATGGGTCAAAAACCATATTTCCGAAACTACTCTACCAATTTCAATGAAATTCTTTTTGTAATATTTTCCTTGCATCCCAATGATATGTTGTAAAAATAAAAATCGGTTCACAACCACGTCTAGCTCCTATATACCAAAACTTTGAAGTCGATCA
The DNA here is from genome assembly GCA_031772095.1 of Zeugodacus tau. NCBI lineage: Eukaryota > Metazoa > Arthropoda > Insecta > Diptera > Tephritidae > Zeugodacus > Zeugodacus tau. The sequence continues at coordinate 41,554,397 of CM062653.1, forward strand.
GAATAGTTTACTTTACAATATATAAAGTAAGCACTAGTGAAGATATCGGAACAGAACTTTACATAAATACTGCATTTAATAAAATTAAATAAATAATTTGCGAGGGTATAAAATGTTCGGTCACAACCGAACTTAGCCCTTCCTTACTTGTTTTGTATAATATGCTGAGCAAGTATTGATATGTTGAAATTTAAGCGAAATACTTACTTTTAATATTTTGATACAACATTTAAATTTATTGACGAACTGTGCGAGAAAAGCTGGCAGTCACTCTTGACCGACAAATTTATGTAAATAGCTTTTCACTTTGTAGCACTCATACTTTTTCACAGGGCTTAACACTCTCAATAGCAGATCCTTGTGTTGTTGTTGGCATCGCTGAAAACTTTTAAATTGTTTTCTTGTCTGCATTTTTAATGCTTTCGCTAATGGGTCAAACAATCAAAAAGTTTTGCATTTTTTAAGAACAACAACAACCTGCCGAAAATATCTTACAAAAATAACGGTAAAAGGTAATCTAACTAGAAGAAGTTTGGCAGGGAAGCAGCGATAAATTCCAAACTCAAAGTGTCTGATCCGTGCGTGAAAATAATTTTTCAGTTTTGCGCCTTATGAATTTAAATTTTACTTTCGTTTTAAAGATTTGAGTGGAATGCTGTAGATATTTCATTAAAGTAAACTTTGGAAAACCCCAAGAACAATGCGGGATAAATGATTTTTTAACACAGACATATAACATAATTATTCGGTTTTATTAGAGATATATAATGAACCTATTTTGCTAAACAAATATTTATTTGCTCTTTATAAACAATATACAATAATGAATATCTTTATAAAATATACTCAGTGCACCAATGTTTTAAAATGATTAACTCTTTTAACGAAATTTTACCGTTTCTATTTCTATTTTTACACAATTTCAATTATGTTGTCAGCACTATACATTCCAAAGCTTCTATTTTGTCCTTTTCTATTTTAACACCCGTTTTCTTTCCGTTTACCGTTTCCTAGTTATTTTTCTATTTTCACCTAATTTTCCTGCGGCAGACTTTTGTATATAACAAATTTTCGGTCTTTTGAGAGTGCAGCAAAATTTAGCTTTGAAACTGTTGATTCTTAGCTCTAGCAGAATAAATCGCATTATACCAAGCAGGCGCAAAGTATTGTGATTAATAAAGAACTCAGCAATAAAAGTTTCATAATAATATCACCTAAGAAAGGACAGAGTTCGTGCGAAAATGGCAATTTGCAAAAACTACAGGTGTGTGCTTCGAAGTATTTATAAAGATTTGTAAAATATAAGGGTATTTGTTATGATATGAACTTGGGAGCTTAATGAACTAATTTATAACTAACTTATTACTTAAAACTAAGTGATATTATAGGTAATGCACTACTTTCGCTTTCCATTTATATATATATAGAGCAATTTTAACGACATAAAGATAACTAAGAGGCACAGAAATCGATATAATTCACCAAAATACTATACATTATATTCCACAAAACATTTTCAATAAGATATTTGGAATATACGAGCTAGAGGAATGTTCGCCAAGTGCCTTGTCCGTGCGTATTAATCAAGTTCGTAACTGATCCTGCTGAATCATCCTCCTGATTATTAATTGGTAAGGTCGTGAGTTTCGCTCGAAAACACTATTAACTGTTGCGTATAGACAAATGTCAAACAATATTCACTAGTAATTGTTTGAGAAAAACTCGTTCATCTGCATGCGTGGTTCATTTTAATGAAATTTTGTACGCAAACATTACTATAAAAACACACACACAAGGGAATATTTGCATGTGTATATTCATAAGGAAGGTGGATAACAGGCTTTGTTTCCGAATACATATCCGAGGTTGAGATTTCATGGGTAAGGCACATCAAATCAAATCCAATTGCACTCTAAGGGAAAATAAAGACAAAATGCTTTACAAACCAAACAAACTATGAATGTGAACCAACAATCAGCATACAGAATACAACTAAAAACTCAGGTGACGTTTGTTACTATTTTAGTATAAATGTTGCTGATGGAATTGTGACGAGTTCAGGTTGTAAACAGACAGACAGGTAGATGACTGCCTAAAGCGGGCAATTGTTGTGGCTTTGCGTGTGAGCATGTGTTACTTTTAAAGACGTGATCGTAACTCGTAAGCATAGTGTGTGTGTACTACAGCGAAACAGTAACTTTCCCGAATATAAAATATGTAAATATTCACATTGTTCTGGTTTCACAGTTAGATTAGCCCCTTCTTTCATCCGTTATTGTTTGTTAGTTAACTGCTCAACACCAATGTGCTTAGACAAGAAACAACAACATGTCATAAAATCAGCAACCCTGACATTGTCGGTATATACAGATGTGCAGATGTTAAAGATGCGTTGGAATAATAATGAAAAATATGTTTGTTGTCAGAATGGGGAAGTAAGGCTTAGTAAGCAAAATTTAGAATAAGTTTCACCAGCAAAATAAGAACAAAAGATCAAAATGCTTAGGAATATTAATGTAGTGTAGATAGCACTGACAGAGAATGGATATGTATATGGATGGCTGTGCGGAGTGGGAATAGTTTCGAAATAGGCTTATAAAGCACAACTTGATAATTGAATTAGCATTAAAAACATTACATTGAAAATCAAACATCAACACCGAAGTGTTCTCTCAATAAATACTTAAATTAAGGCGATGTGTGTGAAGTGGTGCCGTCTTGTTGAAACCAAATGTCGCTGAGATCACGGGCTTCAATATCAGGCATCTATTAGTCGGTTATCATGGCGCGATAACAATCGCAATCGACGGCATCATTTTTGAAGAAATGTGGACCGATGATTCCACCGGCCCACAAAGCACATCAAACCGTGGTTTTTTCTGGATGAAATGGTAGCTCTTGAATCCTTTCAGGTTGCTTTTCATCACAAATGCGGCTTGCTTGCTTGTTGTTGCTTGTTTACATACGCATTGAGCTAGAAACTAGCTTCTCAGCTACGGCTGCTGACGTCTCTGCATGCTGGGCGTGGTATATTCGGTCGAATATTATCCAACAATTAATGCTGGTCACAAGATTTACAGAACGTGAATTTTGAGATCTACCATTCATAATGATGAGTGTCCAAAACAAACATAGATATGACTTATGTTTGCCTTTGAAAATCGATTGAAACACCTTTGCATATGAAGTTATTTCAAAAGTTACACAATTCGGTACGAGTATGAAAATTTTGTTTCATGTATTATCCTTTCAGAATTGTATTTTATTTGTATGATGTGACATAAAATGAGTATAATGCCGAAGACGGTTTATTTTGAATTTAATTAATTTTCTGTTTTTCTGTTCAAAACATACGATTGTGGCAGAAGAGCTTAAAGCTTTCCGTGTGTTCAATGCGATCCATTGTAGTACATTTCACAACACCACAAAATTTCAATGGTTTCTAGAACTGTATTGTAGTATGGAACACCATTTGCTTTCAAACGAAATTCGGAACACTAGAGATACACATATGGTGTCTGAAGTATAGTATAATATGTATTACATGTCTGACTCAGGTTCAAGTCAATACACGTGTATCAACTGTGTAAAAGTACTACCTTTGCCTATTTTTTTAGTGTCACGAAACATGTACATCTTACATGTAGTTAAAACACATTTTCGCTCACATTATATAACACCTCTTAACAAGTTTAAGGATAGCAAAATAAATAAGAAATAACTATTGCTGTTGTTTGGAGCATTTTGCCATTAACGGGTCTTCTGAAATTTGACAAACTACTCTGTAATAGCCGAGACACACATGTAGTAACAATACTATTGTTCGTACAAATACCAGATGTGTGTCACCAAATACTAGCACTTTACCATGTGAGCAATGTAGTATTTTGCTGGTAACAATATCAGCATTTTTTTGTGGTATTTCACTAAACACAGCTAAAAATAGGTAAGAAACCTGGGAGATAGCTTATATACAAAAGCTTTTTAAAATATTTTGTAAAAATTTTGACAAGTTTTTTTTTTCAAACGCCAGGGTCATGTATCACCTTATTTTGATGGCCGTAAGCGACGGGCTTTTAAAATACATTTCAACTACTTCTGTTTTTTGTGCAGAAAATACATTATTTTGCCATTTTTTTGTAATTTTAAAAATTGCTTTCTCCATTACACATATGTAAATATGTATTTATTGTTTACATTTTTTGGAAATATCTCATGTCTGTGAAACAAAGTTTGTATTTCAGTTTACTACAAATCGATGTGTGTCAATGTACGTAGTAAACACAATACTATAATACCTTTATCATGGTATTGTTACTACATGTGTGTCTCGGGTATAATGTGTCAACATAATTTAGTCACAGTAACATTTACAATGAAAAGGTTGGAAGTACCCACCCGATTGTGATGATTTTATGTTACGGATTATTGCTGTACCGTACTTTGGTAGGTCGATGTGTTGAATGTATGCTTTTTCCACTACGACTGCAAAAATGTGATAAGCATTTCAATTACTATTTTCATTACCTAAATAAACTTAGGTGTGTATTGTAAGTGAATTTATAAATATCGGAAGGATTGAGCATCCAAGCAAACTTTCCCAGCAAGAAACAACATTTAGACCAAATTTTTGAACCGCTTTTATATATTTCTATTATTATTCCTTGTTCCTTAGTTGACAAACTAGTACCACTAGGCATTTTAGGCTTAATGTCGAATGAATTCGATCGAATCTTTACTAATTCATTAAACTAATACATCTACAATAGTTGTACAAACAAATTTTCACGCAAAAAGATTTTGCCGCTACACTATCAGCAAGAAAGATCAGCTGAACTGATTTTGCACATATAAATATTTACTATGCAATAGCCAATTTACAAGTACATTCTTAATGTAACGAACGAAAAAAGTACGAACGAATTTTCGTTGCACAGTAACGGCAACATATCAACCTTTTATTCTACATTTAACAAGAAATATTAACAATAACAAAAATGCACATATAAATATTTGTATGAGGTATGTGAGTATTAGCTTACGCAATAGTACGTTTCTAAACTAGGAAAGAGTTAATTTATTAGTATAATGTTACGTATACGCAGTGTGTATGTGAGATAATATCGAATTAACGACGTTTTACGCAACCGTAATTATAAATAAATACAACAATCGCTTCAATGCTTAAATTGTTTCTTATAAGGACCCATATTCAACATATTTTGCTGACTTGTTAATATTACAATATCCAAATAATCGCACATGAGCCAACGCGTTTAGCATTGTAGCTAATCAATGTTAGAAGCATATGTCAAAACTATCTGCAAATTAGCATATATTCATAAAAGTGAAAGGGGTCACACTACAGAAGGGTTTATTTCGCTGAAATTTTGTCCAAGGTCAGCGTGGCGCCTTCCCTAATAAGTTTAAACTAAACGGCCTAAACTTTGTGAGCCCTCAAATATCGGAAATAAGTGCCTATGGATACTATGTTCCTGAAAATTTCGGTACATCTCCCATCTGTTTTAATGTAATTCAGAGGAAATTGTTTTCTTCTAATAATGTGCTCATGTGCCAAAATTGGGTAAAATTTGGTCATAACTGCTAGTAACTACCATATATCTAATAGTAGGTTGCTGGAGAACTCTGCCATCCTCGTAGCAGATTCACCGGGTGAACTATTGGAAATTGTTCCTTGATGATTGGTTTGTATCAGTGACCCATCGCACCGAAAATTTTATCGTGTATGTAGTATGTACCGCGAGGTCTTTTAAGATGTGAACTAACTTAACTGTTCTGTGCTACTTCAATCGGCGATCTGCCAATAATCGTATAATTTTGTTCCGTTATCTTCCGTTGTAATTTGTTTATTCCACTGTACGATTTTTATTATGAAAGCTTACCACATTATTACTTTATCAACTTATTTCCTACTATAGAAAGTACGTGAAATAAAGGGAAAGAATTTTTATTATCTTTGCTGAATTTAAAATTAAGTTTGATAAGTTGAAAATAAAGTTCTTATAAATACATGCATATAAGTTAGAAATCCTCTCATGATATGTACTAAAAATACATTTGAATATTTGCCTTAGCGGCGCTAATTACCGGTGGTTTAAGATATGCCGTTGAGGTAGCCTGCAGTAGGTGCTTCCTACCCAAACGCTATTTTAACTTAATTTAAGTAGAGATATTTTAATGTCTCGGCAAAAGCGTCGACAGTAAAAGGTTTGTGAAAAAGTTTGTGAAAAAAAGAAAAGAAATGGAAGCAAATGTGCTAATTTGGAAAAAGGGAGGCGAAAGCTCAGGTCTAGTGAAATTTTGTGTGCTCTATCTTTCTATTTAAACTGTGATTTGGAGGAAAGTATTTAAATGAATTCGTGGTAACATGGTAGCTAAGCGAAATTTATTGGGCTAAGTTAAAACAAGGTGGTCGGAGCATACTCGATGCGTGAATCAATGTATACGGAGAAAGTAAAATAGAAACCATTTTTGTTTAATTTGATACTTAACTTAATTATTCTTCACACCAAAGCAGTCCGTCGAAGTGATAGAGACTTCAATATTGTATGTTATTAATTGATTTCTGTTCAAAAACTTGGAAAGCATTTAGTATTTCGCTTTAAAATATCACGAGACTATACTACAGTTCATTGTTGATTAATATATTATCTGCTGTTGAATTTCCAGTTTGACTTTTTATTGGTATTGGGTATCTGAGACTAAAATAATTTTTTAACGTACGAGTTTTTAAATACCTTTCATTCAACAACTGATGTTTTTTTGTACTAATCAAGGTTTTTAGCAGACATATTCATATTTTTATACTTGATTAAATTAATTTTTTTATAATTTTCCAACATCTAAAAAATTTCTAAGGCAGGTAATACGGAACGATATATCAGTAAGCTCATTTGAAAATAACAGTGTGTCTCGTCTTAATTCTAACTGTAGCACAAACTTTCTCCTTAGCTCAGTTTCCTTTGGCCAATTATTAATTCCAATAACCGCTCGTTTTGCAATTAGTTTAACATAACAAACATATCACAGGAACTACTACACTAATTGCGACCAAATTTGATACATAATATGTCCTGATGTTACGATTGGAAAGTGGGGCAAATGTAATATAATTGTTTAATAATTCTTTCACTTTAAGTTCTACTCAAATATTTCATTGGACTTTAAGCCGAGTATACGGGAAAAATTTAGTGTTAATTAAAAAATAAATAAAAATTAATAAATTCCAAAAGTATAAACGTTTATACGCGATTCAAATAGTACTCCAAAGCAGTGTGAAACTTCACATAAGCATCTCACCCAGAGACAAATACCTTATCACTCGCTTCATTTAAATAAATTGAAGGTTTCATCAATGATGTTTTGAAAGTTAATAATTTAAGTTTATTAAAACAGTAAAGTAAGAATTATTATGCAACGCTCGCTGGCAGGAAAGGTTTAGAATATTCTTTACTTTCTATTATTTTTAAAAGTTGCCAAATATTTTTATAGTAAATACCCGTCGGCTCAATTGGCAACAAGTTTTTCGATTTTCGTAATTTATGACAAAAACTAACTTATGACGAAAACGTTGCCAAGTGCAATATTATGAGATTGCAATGAGTTTTCACATTTCATCGTTCTTATTTGCGGCATAAATATATTTACTCTCGCGCAGCCTTTATATACTTAGATGCCAAAAATACACAGCGAGCATTAAATTTGTAGTAATGACTACATACCCTGCAGTAAAATTTAAAACCGGTCCAAAAAAAATAATGTTCTGGGCCAATTATTTCACATGTGGTTTAGAACCGGTTGCTTTACAATGCAGCAAAATATAGTTCATCTTTACATTTCAATTTCAAAAGTGACGTGCAACAGAAGTACGGGAAACTTCCAAATTCAAAAAAATTTTAAGTGTTAATTAAAAACTATTAATTAATGTTGTAAAAAATGTGGAAGAGGAACTTTTGTGCAGTGAACCATTGTGTAATAAAAATGAGTGTGCCGTTAAGCTGTTTTTCCAATATAAATTCATATTTCAACTTGCTCATAACAAAAAGTACTACAGCTAAAACTGATTCGTCAGGAATCAATGGGTGCCTCCATAGCGGATTATTTCCTGCTGACAAGCGAGGAAAATCTAAAGGCTTTGAAGGAAAAAATATGCACCGAAAACAGTGAGAAAATAGTAAGTATACAAAATAATTACATACATTCTTCACCCTTTTTACTTTTTTAACAGGTTTCTACTATTAAGAGGCCATTTCTTCAAAGTGACTCGCAATTTGAAAAACATCCTAAGCAATGTCATAGTTTTGAACCACAATGTGGACGGCAAAAAAAGGAGGTCATAATAAAATATTTTGACATCCTACTAGATAAGTAATACTAGTTTTAATTCATCTAAACCTGCATAATTATGTAATTCAATTACACAATTACCAAATATAATTGATGCGGAGGATCATCCACGGAAGGCCATCATAATGCAAAGAAAAGTATAACTTAAAAGTGGTATCTCTTTAGAAAACTTCTCCATAACCTGTTTTTAATTTTATTTAAAACTTAATTAACCAATATATAACATTCATAATAATATGTACCTACATAATATGTATATGATCATTTTAGAATAATAAATTTCATTAATTGTTAAATGTTTTTTACGTTAAGTAAATATCTAATTATTTACCTCAATATTTATCGTTATGGCTGAGTTTTATTGAACTACTTTAAAGATATTTTCAGATTAACTGTCGTAGAACCAATCGAATTGTAACTACCCTATAAAAGTCGAATTGCAAAGTAATGCACGGTACAATAAATGCCACCGCCAATGACAGCTCCGTGTAAAAATGGCCAGTTGAAAGCATTATCTAGGTATTAAGGTAGAACTAGTACTTTCGTTAAAAGAGCTATTTTTTCCAAGTTCAGGGAAAGCCGAATTTTCTGTAGTAGTAGTAATATAATAGCGGTAGTAATATAAATCACACATACAACATATGGAATTTCTACTTTCCCAACACTCCTGTAGTAAGCCTTATTGGTGAAGTTTCTGCCTGAAATTTCTTAGCATTAAAATTATGATATAATGAAAACAATTGCTTCTTTCACAAATTGACGTTACTGCAAATATGCAATCATTGTAGCTAAATCAAGTGCTCCATCTATTGTTAGAAGAAAATCGATCATATAAATAATTTTGTAATAGAGTAAGTATGGGTATTGTGATATGGGTGTGCAATGTGATATGCCAGCATATTTCGTAAACTATTCATGTTTTGACATGAATCTTTCCGAGAATACAAAAGTAACTGTAACAAGTAAGGAAGGGCTAAGTTCGGGTGTAATCGAACATTTTATACTCTCGCAATTTATTGATGTAATTTTATAAAGATAATATATATGGGGACTGAGGTAATTCCTAAACGATTTCACTCGTTTTCACCACCAAGATACAATGTATCGAAGACTATACGCTCACTTAATTTAATATTACTTATAATTAGGTATATGGGATCTGGGGGAAGTTATGACCCGATTTTTACCATTTCAGGTACAGAGAGAAACTGTTATAAGAAAAAAATTCAGAGGGAATGAGTTACATTAAAATATCTGAGGGTTTTACCTAAGTATATTTTCGGGGAAAAATTACCCTTAGGCATTGAGCTCTTCATGTTCGATATCAGGGGCCTTGAAAAGTCATGGTTCGATTTTGACAATTTTTTCACAAGTGATGCAACAGATCATATACAGTATTTGTGTAAAGTTTTATTTCGCTATCTTTATCGGTTCCTTATGTATATATTATAAAGTGAAGGAATAAGATGAAATTCAAAAATGAGTTATATGGGAAGTTGTCGTGGTTGTGAACCAATTTCGTCCATTTTTCACACGTGTCATCAGGGTGTCAAGAAAGTTTTACATACCGAATTTCATTGAAATCTGTCTAGCAGTTCCTGAGATATGGTTTTTGACCCATAAGTGGGCGACGCCACGCCCATTTTCCATTTTGTGAAAAAATCTCAGTGCAGCTTCCTTCTGCCATTTCTTATGTAAAATTTGGTGTTTCTGGCGTTTTTCGTTAGTGAGTTAACGCACTTTTAGTAATTTTCAACCTAACCTTTGTATGGGAGGTGGGCGTGGTTATTATCCGATTTCTTTCATTTTTGGACTGTATAAGGAAATGGCTAAAATAAACGACTGCAGAAAGTTTAGTTTATATAGTGTTATTGGTTTGCGAGTTATATACAAAAAACCTATTGGGGGCGGGGTCACGCCCACTTTTCCAAAAAAATTACACCCAAATGTGCCCCTCCCTAATGGGATCCTATGTTTCAAATTTCATTTTCATAACTTTATTTATGACTTAGTTATGACACTGTATAGGTTTTCGGTTTCCGCCATTTTGTGGGCGTGGCAGTGGACCGATTTTGCCCATTTTCGAAAGCAACCTCCTCAGGGTGCCAAGGAACATATGTTCCAAGTTTCATTAAGATATCTTAATTTTTACTCAAGTTATCGCTTGCACGGACAGACGGACGGACAGACGGACAGACGGACAGACGGACGGACAGACATCCGGATTTCAAATCCACTCGTCATCCTGATCATTTATGTATATATAACCCCATATCTAACTCTTATATTTCTTGGTGACACAAACAACCGTTAGGTGAACAAAACTATGATACTCTGTGCAACAGGTTGCGAGAGTATAAAAACCTGTTGCTGCAAAGCTGCGCGTGCTACTGAACGCTTCGTTTGCTCTCAGTGTGCCAAAAAGTTTATAGTAGTGCGGTCACCAATATTTCAACGCGCGTTTCGACAAAGGATTATTCAGAGTTTAATTCATATTTAGAATTCTAGTAATTTTTTCTTGATCTTTCGTTAATATAATTAACCGTAATTCAGGTAATTTTTAGCCCAAATAATTTTTTTTTTGTGAAACAAATATTTTATTATTTCAAACTCGAGTTTGGCTAATGTGATATAGTCAATGTTGTCCATTGTGATATAGTATATCATATTAAACATACATAATATCACACAACGTATCTTGTAGGTAGATGTAATACTCTTCTTAAATTATAGTTTTTCGCAATGCCGAAGAAAGGGGAAATTCGTAAGTGGAATGCAGAAAACATGAAAAAAGCCATACAGGCTGTAAGAGCCGAAAAGATGGTAATACTTCTGGCATCGAAAACGAATTGTGTCCCATTTGCAACCTTGCAAAGAGCTGCCCGCAGCGATAAAACAATCGACGAAATATTAGCTATTCCATTGGGACGTAGGCCGGTTTTTAACCGAGATGTTGAATTAGAGCTGGTAAGATATTTGAGACTTGGGGGCTCACTCGAAGTGATGTGCGTTCGCTTGCATTTCAATTAGCAAAGAGAAATAATATTGAGAACCCATTTTCCATAATCAAGGAATGTGCCGGAAGAGATTGGTTGCGTAGCTTTCTAAATAGACATAAAACGGAAACGAACGCTCTGCCACAGGTACCTCAATCGAGAGAATCAAAGGATTCAATGAGGAAAATGTGAGCAAGTTCTATAATTTATTGGAGCAGGAGTTTGAGAAGCATAAATTTTCTGCAACTAGAATATGGAATGTTGATGAGACAGGAGTGTCTATCGTGCAAAGTAAGCAGCCAAAAATTTTAGCAGCAAAAGGCAAAAGGCAAATTGGTTGCATGACTTCAGCAGAAATAGGATCTCTCATAACAGTTATAAGCTGCATGAGCGCAGGAGGAGCCTTTGTTCCACCATTTTTCATTTTTCCAAGAAAAAATCCCTCTCCGCTTTTAATGAAACATGCTCCTCCTGGTTCCGATTCTGCTTGTCACATATCGGGATGGATACAAATACCAATATTTACCGCGTGGTTTGATCACGTTTTGCGATTCACTAATCCATCAAAGGAGAATCCAATGGTGACACAATTTGATGTAGTTGAGCTGTTTTCAAAGGCTTATCTGAAAGTTCAAACGGCACAGATAGCAATTAATGTGTTCAAATGCACTAGTATCTATCTCTTTGATAAAAATATTTTCCAGGAAAGTGATTTTATGGAGCAACGCCAAGATTTCGTCACATGTGATATAGTATATCACTTTACCTGATATAGTATATCACATTACCCATACATTTTGGCGAAGTCGCTTTTTCGACCATCTATACTTTAATTGAGTTATCTTTCAAAGTACTTGAGATACCGAAATATCCCTTTGAAATATATTGCGCAATGAAGCAAGGAATAGTATTGCATAATTTTTGTAAGTATTAGTTTATGAAATTTTAAATAATTGTAGAAAAACTTATACCCATATCACAATACCCAAACTTACTCTATATATTGAGCTTGGTTAAATGAGAAATGTAATCATCTTCAGTTCTATTGTTGGCAGTCGTTATTGTCTTGGAAAGTTGTTATCTAGAACTTCATCTAATGAAACAATGGCATATCTAATGCTGCTAATAAGCCAGATGAAGCACGCAGTTTAATAGCAGACGGAAAGCAAGAATTTGCAGATGCAGTAATTACATTATTAGTTTAATATATTGTTGTTGCTGGGTAAAATACAGTGAGAGCTAGGAGATCTCTGATGATTTTAACCATTTCTGGTACAGAGACACACTATTAAAAAAAAAAAGATTTCCTCTAATTTAAATTAAATTAAATTTTATCCATTCATGCGTCATCAGGGTGTCAAGAAAATATTATACACCGAATTTCATTGAAATTTGTCGAGTAGTTCCTGAGATATGGTTTTTGACCCATAAGTGGGCGACGCCACGCCCATTTTCCATTTTGTAAAAAAAATCTGTGTGCAGCTTCCATTTGTCATTTCTTATGTGAAGTTTAATGTTTCTGACGTTTTTCGTTAGTGAGTTAACCCACTTTCAGTAATTTTTAACCTAACCTTTGTATGGGAGGTGGGCGTGGTTATTATCCGATTTCAACTATTTTCATGGTGTGTCGTGGGGTACGTAATGGAACCGACTGCAGAAAGTATGGTTAATATGCTTTATCGGTTTGCGAGATATATCCAAAAAACCTATTTGGCGGGGGTCACGCCCACTTTCCCAAAAAAATTACATCCAAATGGACCTTACTAGGACGATCCTTTGGACCAAATTTTACATTTTAAAGATTATTTATGGCATAGTTATGACACTTTAGTGGCAGTAGTCCGATTTTGTCCATTTTCGAAAGCAATCCTCTCACGGTTCCAAGGAACATGTGTACCAAGTTTCGTCAAGATATCTTATTTTTTACTCTAGTTATCCGTTGCACGGACGGACGTTCGGACAGACAGACATTCGAATTTTGACTTGTCTCGTCACCCTATATATAACCCTATATCTAATACATTTAGTTTTATGAATTACAAAAACCATTTTGTGAACAAAATTATAATACTCCCTTAGCAACTTTTGTTGCATTATAAAGATGGTACAGTAGGGTTGCACACAAATTTCTGTACAAGATTTTAAACGGGCGTAGCTCCGCCCACTTATGGGTCAAAAACCATACTACTCTCGACAAATTTCAACAAAATTCGATTCATAATATTTTCTTGTCATCCCAATACCAATTTTGAAGCTGATTCGTTCAGCTTAGCTGCTTATAAATTAAGCACCAGTGAAGATATCGATGAAGATATCATGCCACGTATAAAAATCACCGAAAATCAGGTCAATATTTCCTCTAGCCTGCATATACCTCACATTCGGATTTTCAAACTTCCGGTGGACTTAAACTGTAAACTTAAACTGTGGGTCAAATTATGCTAATTATGTTATGTTCTCTCCATAAAATTAAATAAATGCATACAAGCAAGAGTATTGAACTTGTACCTATTAAAATTTAAGTTAGGCTGAAGTGACACTGAGAGCCTTTAAGTAGTTTAAATGACGATGTAACCTAATAGCTCATATTTTACCTTTTGAATACGTAAACATAAATATAATTTAAAATAAAATGCTTATGTGTATAACTTTGTGTAATATTCCTTTTATATCATCATCGTCCGTCTAAAAATCATTGAAATCTGAATAGATATTTTTCAGATATGGCAATGAAAACATACAAAATAAAATTTAATTTTTGCCTTAAAGAAATCAATTATATGTTATCATCATATCTCTCTCGCTCTTCTTATATTTTCATCACTCAACTTTTGCTACGCTTTATTATTATGAAAATGAATTGAAATGGTTATTTTATGATAATATGAGTATTGGGATACCGAGTGATGACAAGTAAAATGGTCGTATGCAAAAAGTTGTTTGTTACTTAAAGGAGATTTCGCCTCCTAGCTGAATTATTATTCAAACTCTTTTTATGCCACTATTCTCTCGGGGAAAATTAAAAATGTCTCGTATAGATTTTAGATAAAAATATTAATATACTTAATTATATATATTTTTAACCATACCAATATCTCCCTAAGTAAATTTAACTTTAAACTTTACCAAATAGAAAACACATCACAAAACACATTAAACTTAATATATTTACATTATATACATACCAACATATCTCCATTGTCCTTTTTTTTTATACTCTCGCAACAAATGTTGCTAAAGAGAGTATTATAGTTTTGTTCACATAACGGTTGTTTGTAACACCCAAAACTAAACGAGTTAGATATAGAGTTATATATACCAAAGTGATCAGGGTGAAGAGTGGAGTTCAAATTCGAATGTCTGTCTGTCCGTCCGTCCGTCCGTCCGTCTGTGCAAGCTGTAACTTGAGTAAAAATTAAGATATCTTGATGAAACTTGGCACACTTATTTATTGGCACCATAGGAAGGTTGCTTTCGAAAATGAGCAAAATCGGACTACTGCCACGCCCACAAAATGACGAAAACCGAAAACACATAAAGTGCCATAACTAAGCCACAAGTAAAGCTATGGAAATAAAATTTGGTATGAAGGATCGCACTATGAAGGGGCATATTTGGATGTAATTTTTTTAGGGAAGTGGGCGTGGTCCCGCCCTCTACTAAGTTTTTTGTATATATCTCGCAAACCAATAGAGCTGTACAAATTAAACTTTCTGCAGTCGGTTTTTTTAGCCACTTCCTAATACCGTCCAAAAATGAAAGAAATCGGGTCATAACCACGCCCACCTCCCATACAAAAGTTAGGTTGAAAATTACTAAAAGTGGGTTAACTCACTAACGAAAAACGTCAGAAACACCAAAAATCACATAAGAAATGGCAGATGAAAGCTGCACTAAGATTTATTTACAAAATGGAAAATGGGCGTGGCGTCGCCCACTTATGGGTCAAAAACCATATCTCAGGAACTACTCGACCGATTTCAAATTCGGTATATAATACTTTCTTGACACCCTGATGACATGTGTGGAAAATGGATGAAATCGGTTCACAACCACGACTACTTACTATATACCAGAACTTTGAAGACGATCTGAATCGTTTACTTTGCAATATATAAAGTAAGTACTAGTGAAGATACCGGTGCAGAACTTTGCACAAATACTATGTTAATAGTGTGGCAGCCTCATTCTAAAAATCACCGAAATCGGACCATAGGTTTTAAAGGCCCCATATATCGAACACGAGGACTTCGGTGCTTCTAGTCTAATATTATGGTTACCAACTTTCAATGGACTTTATACAATATATATGACGAATATGTGGGTCAAATTGTGTATTATATAATATAAATAAAGTTAAATAAATAAATTGCGAGAGTATAAAATGTTCGGTTACACCCGAACTTAGCCCTTCCTTACTTGTTAATATTCAATTTTTCTTCTCAAGTAAAGAAATAGTGAAGTGGTCAAATAGCCCATGGCAAGAAAAATAGAACAGTTTCTTTCACTGTTCATTAATCTGCCCTTCAAAATAAAAAAGCAGAAGAAAACAAGTAAGGAAGGGCTAAGTTCGGGTGTAACCGAACATTTTATACTCTCGCAATTTCTTTATTTGACTTTATTTATATTATGTAATACACAATTTGACCCACATATTCGTCATATATATTGTATAAAGTCCATTGAAAGTTGGAAACCATAATATTAGACTAGAAGCATCGAAGTCCTCGTGTTCGATATATGGGGCCTTTAAAACCTATGGTCCGATTTCGGCGATTTTTAGAATGGGGCTGCCACACTATAAACATAGTGTTTGTGCAAAGTTCTGCACCGATATCTTCACTAGTGCTTACTTTATATATTGTAATGTAAACGATTCAGATCCATTTCAAAGTTCTGGTATATAGGAAGTAGGCGTGGTTGTGAACCGATTTGGCCTTTTTTCACAACATATCATTGGGATATGAGGAAACTATATCAAACCAAGTTTCATTGAAATCGGTCGAGTAGTTCCTGAGATATGGTTTTTGACCCATAAGTAGGCGACGCCACGCCCATTTTCCATTTTGTAAAAAAATCTGAGTGCAGCTTCCATCTGCCATTTCTTATGTGAAATTTAGTGTTTCTGGCGTTTTTCGTTAATGAGTTAACCCACTTTTAGTAATTTTCAACCTAACCTTTGTATGGGAGGTGGGCGTGGTTATTATCCGATTTCTTTCATTTTTGGACTGTACTAAGAAGTGGCTAAACAAAACGACTGCAGAAAGTTTGGTTTATATAACTTTATTGGTTTGCAAGATATATACAAAAAACCTATTTGGGGGCGGGGTCACGCCCACTTTTCCAAAAAAATTACATTAAAATGTGCCCCTCCCTAATGCGATCCTATGTTCCAAATTTTATTTTCATAACTTTATTTATGGCTTAGTTATGACACTGTATAGGTTTTCGGTTTCCGCCATTTTGTGGGCGTGGCAGTGGACCGATTTTGCCCATTTTCGAAAGCAACCTCCTCAGGGTGCCAAGGAACATATGTTCCAAGTTTCATTAAGATATCTGAATTTTTACTCAAGTTATCGCTTGCACGGACAGACGAACAGACGGACAGACATCCGGATTTCAACTCCACTCGTCATCCTGATCATTTATATATATAACCCATATCCAACTCTTTTATTTCTTGGTAATACAAACAACCGTTATGTGAACAAAACTATAATACTCTGTGCAACAGGTTGCGAGAGTATAAAAATACTCTAATTTCCATATAAAAATAATTTTTATTTTAACTCTATACAGAAAAAGTCGCTGAAAAATACACATATGTACAATTTTAAAAAATAATTTATATTTGAGCTAGCATATAAAGTAAATCATAATAACAGTTTTTGCTTTTTTATGGAAATTGTATTATTTTTTGTTAACAATAGCTCACTTGAAATACT
The DNA here is from genome assembly GCA_031772095.1 of Zeugodacus tau. Taxonomy (NCBI): domain Eukaryota; kingdom Metazoa; phylum Arthropoda; class Insecta; order Diptera; family Tephritidae; genus Zeugodacus; species Zeugodacus tau. Next base: position 41,571,705 of record CM062653.1, read on the forward strand.
ATATTTATAAATATGGTATCCACAGAAACTCATTATGCGGCGTTTATTGGTTGCTATCAACAACTAATAACAAATAAATAAATACAAAATTAGATAAATTGTTCGGGTTTGAATTACTATGCTTGCGTATTAATTAAATTATACCGTTAATGCTGAAGTGTGTCAATACACTTCAATTACACTTTTTTAAATTAACTAACCAAAAAGATTTATTTCGTTAAACAGCTGAACTTAGTTCACGAACGAATTTCAATCAAACGAATATCATATGAAATATATTGATAGCAAATATGGTTGTAATCTATTCAAAATATCGTTTAATATTGACCGTTAAAGTCAAATATAAAAAAGGTAAAAGGTGTCACGTAAGTTCGAAATTTAGTATATATAACGGGTGATTTTTTTGAGGTTATGATTTTCATGCATTAGTATTTGACAGATCACGTGGGATTTCAGACATGGTGTCAAAGAGAAAGATGCTCAGTATGCTTTGACATTTCATCATGAATAGACTTACTAACGAGCAACGCTTGCAAATCATTGAATTTTATTACCAAAATCAGTGTTCGGTTCGAAATTTTTTATCGACAAATTTTGTTCAGCGATGAGGCTCATTTCTGGTTGAATGGCTACGTAAATAAGCAAAATTGCCGCATTTGGGGTGAAGAGCAACCAGAAGCCGTTCAAGAACTGCCCATGCATCCCGAAAAATGCACTGTTTGGTGTGGTTTGTACGCTGGTGGAATCATTGGACCGTATTTTTTCAAAGATGCTGTTGGACGCAACGTTACGGTGAATGGCGATCGCTATCGTTCGATGCTAACAAACTTTTTGTTGCCAAAAATGGAAGAACTGAACTTGGTTGACATGTGGTTTCAACAAGATGGCGCTACATGCCACACAGCTCGCGATTCTATGGCCATTTTGAGGGAAAACTTCGGAGAACAATTCATCTCAAGAAATGGACCCGTAAGTTGGCCACCAAGATCATGCGATTTAACGCCTTTAGACTATTTTTTGTGGGGCTACGTCAAGTCTAAAGTCTACAGAAATAAGCCAGCAACTATTCCAGCTTTGGAAGACAACATTTCCGAAGAAATTCGGGCTATTCCGGCCGAAATGCTCGAAAAAGTTGCCCAAAATTGGACTTTCCGAATGGACCACCTAAGACGCAGCCGCGGTCAACATTTAAATGAAATTATCTTCAAAAAGTAAATGTCATGAACCAATCTAACGTTTCAAATAAAGAACCGATGAGATTTTGCAAATTTTATGCGTTTTTTAAAAAAAAGTTATCAAGCTCTTAAAAAATCACCCTTTACAATAGTATAGGCATACTACCACCTTTACATTCCTCACACAATTTAATAGCTTATAATGTTAATTGCCAATAAGCATAAATCCTTCCATCAATGATAATTATACGAAGCGGAGCATGGAAATTGCTGTTTATTTATATATTACATTGGAAGCGGTATTTCTGTCGAAGAAGCAATAACCAAAGTTTTATCATACGACGATAGTTACAGGAGAATTGAGCATATGGTGAACGCAGACATATGGTATTTAATTCATAGACATGAATATACGAAACCAAAAATGGGTGTAAAAAATCATATAGGGCAAGTACCGAATCGTTTTGATCTATTTTCACTAGCAGGTAACATCATCGCTTTATTATTATTCATTCAGGTATCTCAACAGGTAAATCTGGTTTAGTTAATTATATTAGAATACTAACGGTTGTTTTTATGGACGCGTTTTTTTTTTAATGAAGAAATAGTTTTACTTGTGTTGGTCTTATTGACAGTTGTTACTTGATTTATACTCAGTTATATTTGTAATTTCATAATATATAAACTAGTCAGAGGTCTCCTTAGATAATTATCCGGTATTCACGATTGAGCTACCCAATGTTGTTATTAATGTAATTTTATATCTATGTGCTTTGGTATCTTTTTCACTTATTTAAACTCAATAAAATATTTAATACCTTAAAGCTCGTTTTATTTTAATTATTTCTTGTTCTTGTGGATTGGTTTTTCGATATGTTTAAATACATAAGATATAATCTCAAACTGTTTCTAATAAAGTGTTACGTATACGCACTGACCGCTATAAATAAATATTTAATAATATTTTTCTCTTTCTTAATTATGTTTTGGTTTGAACGAAAACTCCCTAATTGTAGGATGAAGTAAACAGTTTAATTTGGTAAAACTGAAGTTTTAAATTATGCATTTGTCTAATATTCCATGTAAGCTGTCTGTACCGAAATTGGTATAATTTAGGAAATACATGTGTGTTAGTAGTTTTTAAGCACACATTTTATTAAAATGTTAAATTAAAATTCTATAATAGTTTACTCACAATATCACTTAAGCGGATTATAAATGAAAATAAAAATTGTTAAAAAGTTAGATTCACATAGACTGAATTGTTTAAAAATGTCCCATGTTTTTGCTGTGCTTAAGTTGTACGCTAAGTTCGCCATATTAGCCATATTAGCCACCTACGTAATTTTCATTAAACTTAAACTTTCACTGATTTGTGCGGATAATCTTTAAAGACTGTACAAAGACTGATCCTAATTATCAGTATTGCATTGGTGTTAGTTTTAAATAGCGTAATGATAGATAAATTGTTAAACAATTTACACATGTGAAATAAAAACACAGTACAATACCACTGATTGCAATGAAAAGTGAGAACACCCTATATGTTCAAATGGAACGAGAGATTTTATAGCTAAAGGGTAATGACAGAAAACCACAATTGCTTTAAATTGAATGTTTAAATTACATGAATTGTGTAAAAATTGTTATTACTTCATTTGTATTTTGTTATGCGATTGAGTTTCATTTGAATACGAGCAATGGGTTTTATGTATATATTAACATATGGATATATTTTTAAAAACACAAAGTAATTACAAAAACCGCAAAAACCTTCAATCGATTTCCTTTGAAACAGTCGCTCGTATCACCGCACATTTTGCCAAGCCAAATATAAAACTAAATGAAACGAATTTGGTTTCTGTTTTCATGCATAATTGCCCACATTTCTATAGAAATCATAATTAAGGTGCACTCGTTATTTGAATTTGCGTGTACAGCTGATGTAATGATGATTGAAATCTATCAGAGTATTTCATATAGTATTAAATTAATATTATGTACTTACATAAAGTTTAAAGTTGCAAGGTCAAATAAATTTAATGGTGGTAATTTCTAGATTTGGGAGAAAGGAGAATTAAATAAATGGAGAAAATAATCGATTTTTTCCAGACTGGATAAGGAGGCGAAGCGTATGGGTCTGGTGGTGAACGAGGTCAAGACGAAATATCTCCTGTCGTCAAACAAACAGTCAGAGCATTCGTGTCTTGGCTCCCACGTCACTGTTCACGGTCATAACTTTGAAGTTGTAGATAATTTCGTCTACATGGGAACCAGCATTAACAGCAATAACAATGTCAGCCTGGAAATCCAACGCAGAATCACTCCTGCCAACAGGTGCTACTATGGACTAAGAAGGCAATTGAAAAGTAAAGTCCTCTCTCGACGAACAAAAACCAAACACTACAAGTCTCTCATCATTCCCGTCCTACTTTACGGTGCAGAAGCGTGGACAATGTCAATATCCGATGAGACGGCACTAGGAGTTTTCGAGAGAAAGGTTTTGCGGAAGTTTTATGGTCCCTTAAACATCAGCAACGGCGAATACCGCAGACGATGGAACGATGAGCTGTATGTGTTATTCGACGACATGGATATAATGCTGCGAATAAAAAGACAGCGGCAGCGCTGGTTAGGTCATGTCGTTCGAATGGACGAAAGTGCCCCAGCTCTGAAAGTTTTCGATGCAGTACCTGCTAGTGGAAGCCAAGGAAGAGGGAGACCTCCACACCGATGGAAGGACCAGGTGGAGAGGAGATATATCCAATCCTGGCTGTCTGTCTGTCCATGCAAGGGATAATTTGAGTAAAAATTTAATGAAACTTGGTACACATATCCCTTGGCACCCTGAGGGAGCCAGTATTGCATATGGGCGTAATATTTGGATGTAATTTTTATTGTAAGGAACTACTCAACCGTTTTCAATGAAATTCGGTACATCATATTATTACCGATGAAAATGGGTAAAAAATTTAATCAACTTCGTGAACCACTGTATACATATGTAGCATTATATGTAAGTCATCCGTCCCTTTTTAGTAGTCATATGGAAAAATAAATTCAACACATTTTTATCGGGTGGAAACTATTGGGTCTTGTATTGGTTATAAAATATAGTTGGATCATAGTGTTTTATATTAAGTAAAAATAGCTGAATTCTCTACATTTATTTATAGACACTTCGAAATATTTATTAAACAATTTTCAAATTTGGGAAAACTCTTCATGTTCAATTTTTAGTGTGGCCCTCTATGTTGTCATACATATATTGACAATAACTACAGTTCACGGCGGAATTAAAAAAGTACTTAATTTTATCTACAAAAGGTAAAAAACTATTCAAAACACGATGAAAAATATATTATATTTATTCAAGCATACAAAGTAAATCAAATACATTTTGTTTTATTCACATTCAAAAGATTAAATCGTTTTTAGAGAAAGATTTTTTATAATATAAAACTTATTTGAAATGCCCAAATAAATAAAAGCACTTTTATTAAATACAGTATCCATGGCAACCTATTATGGTGCGATTATTAAATGTCGAACTAATTGTTACCAATAGAACCAAACAACAGATAAATTAATCCTGGAATTGGATTAACCTTTGGATTTTCAAATACTATTATATATACATATGTATAGTATTACTTGTTTTTATAATGTTAAAGTGTATACACCAGACAAATACATACCGTGAAGAGTAACTCTGGAAATGAATTAGAGCAATAATACAAAAGGTATAATAATAAACTTTCGTGCTTACCTTTATCAAAAAAAGTATTATATATACTATAAAGTATTATCTGTTACTGTTGTTTGTGCCATTACAGGGTCTCAGTAAATTGCACTGATTAATTCCACTCTTCTCATTAAATCGCAGCAACTCCAATAAGAAAAATTTCGCAGCTATTACTATTTCCTTTAAATAGTGAACCATTTATATATTGTACATATGTATTTACATATATAACTCCAACAGCTGAAAAAACGGTGTCACATGTAATTGAAACGGAAAATCCTTGCACAGATGCCATAAGAATTGTTCTAATTTGTGTCGCATGCGTACGAGATGTGGAGAGCATGTTTCGTCATTTCAGCGGAATCCTGACAAAGTCATACATTTGTAAAAAGTGCTCCCATGCGTAGTTTAGTATTGTAGCGCTTCGTAAAAAGAATCGCAGAACATCAGCGTTGGTTAACGTAATAAAACTACATGTGTAAGTGGTTGTGTGTATTTGTAATGTAGCGATGGCATTTACAGTTGCGTTACATGACATTAGCAATGTACATGCTGTTCCGTAGTGGTGGACACAACGAACACATTTCCTTTTAAAATCTGCAATACAGCAGATTCCAAACAACTGTAACAAACAAACATAACATAGATAATAAGTGTATAACCGTCCACATTTAGGTGAACGCAAAATAATTCATATACTTGTACACTACCGTACTAGTTGACAACTGCAACTAAAAGAAACTGACGAAGCTTGCTGGTATCGCACTTATTAAGTATAATATTTTTTGATGGTTTATGGAATAGAAAAATACATTCGGAAATAAAATTTATTTATAAGGGTGCATATAAATTATGTTTTGAAAATATTAAATTTGATATTGATCCCTGCTCTATTAGTATGTGTTCTTTCAGGACTACATAGAATGTATTATTTTCGGTGGCTGAATTATTTCTCCTTATCCTTGTCATTAATGAATAATTTAGATATAATCGGGAGGTTTCTCTGTGTAACCGTCTGCGATTCGCTAAGCGTATTTCTTGTTATTTCTCTTTTGTGCACATATCTGCGAGGAACATGTGGTCGGGCACTGTGCCTGGAGATAGAAGCGCAGTAAAACTTTTCACAGTTGGAACCCCAGATTGTGTGTCTTCCGTCAAAGATCTTCACCAATTCTAGTTTCAGGTTGTTGTGGTTAATGCTCTCTGACTATAAGCATATAATGTTTCCTTGAACATAATTTAGTTAGTCAGAAACGGTCCATTCATTTCTCTAAACCCCATATATCGTATATATATATACCAAATATAAGTGTAATCCCATGATAATGTTGCGTAATAACGATTACAGAATTCATAATTAATTGTAATATGTAAGAAAGGGCCAGGTCTTATTAAATGAGGTTAGGTAAGTCAAGAGTTGAAATCTCGAATTGTAATCTTTTTCGGCCAATAGGCTTGATTTTCTTTTATTTAATTATTTCTTCTTTATTATTCTTATTTCTAATAGTTTTTGAATATTTTTCAATAATTTTCACAAACTCCCTCTAATAAAATGTTACGTATACGCCCTAACAGTAATAAATAAAGAACAATGACAACTTTTGCTCTAAGTTCAATTTGAATTTTATTTAACAAATTTAGATTTGAGTGCAAACTCTGCAATTGTAATGAAGTAAACAGTTTACTTCGATAAAACTGAAACTTTTCATTTTTTCTCGCTATATTAAGACATCACCTTTTTGAGAAAAGCTCTCTTCAGCGAAGTAGAAATGAAAAATAAAATGTTAAAAAGTTTGACTGACACAGACTGAATGCTAAAAAACCATATTTCTTGTTGAATTTGAGAAACTAATCTACGTATTTTAGATTGTTTAAAATAGCTTCATTAGTACCGCTATTTAATTGCACAAGAACACACAAAATTGCTGAAGTTTCTAAAGAAAAAAATAAGTTTTACAAATTAAAATACACTTGTTACAGTATATACATAAACAGAAAAAAGTCTAAAAGTTTTTTTATTTTTAAAGTTTTTTTTGTATTCGTAAGATCTTTATTTATCTGCAAGAATACATTTAAATACTTTACATATAGCCTGCGAAGAAAAACATACATGAATTTTAATAAAAAAATCAGACATTTTATGTACGGCATGCAGCATTGCAATACAAAAGAATTCTTTGCATTGCAAAGAAATTTAATCCACTTAAACTCATGCATTTTTCGTTTACATGGCATTTTTTCGTTTACACGGGTTTTTGTATTTCACAAAAAAAAGATTGGATGTGATAAACACTTAAGAGTTTACATTCGTATACTGTCTTTCATTCCTCCTATTAGGTCTTGAGCTCAAGCGCGAAGCTATCTATTCCTCAGATGAATGATTGGGTGTAATTTGCCACCTCCATGCTTGTACGCTTTTATCTCTAATTGTCGGCTTTTAAAATGAAGGCACAAGTAGATAATCGATATTTTCCATCCTTCAGGGATTCACCTATGTATATCAGTGAGTACATTATACATACGTGGTTACAGACTACCAGGCCAGTTTTGCATTATTATTTTAAATGATTAAATCTGACAAAGTTTGTTGTTCAGTGCGAATTATCTTTAAATACCCTGATGTTATTGACATAAAAATGGAAATTGATTAGTTATATATTGTTAGAACTACAAGAACTAAAAAAGATTATTCTTTCAAAAATATCAAAATTTTCATGAAACCCAGTATGCCTTCAATAATACTGCTATTGCTTTAAATGCTCTGTTCTCTTCAAAAAAGACCTTCGTAAGGTCTTTATAAAAAATAGTTTATTTCCTCAACGAGCCTTCTTCGTGTTAAAAAACATTCAGCATATTGCAGCCGGTTATAATTGAAGAGACAGTCGCTTTGCCGGTCAGATTGCCATGTTGCTGGCTCAAACCTGTTTTATATCTGTCACTTACTTAATATTCTTTACGACTGAGTGTAGTTTTTTGACAGGACAGAAGTATCCAAAAATAGCGATACATCATAATACAATTCGGAGACGGGGCTTTAGCATTGGTAATTATAATCCAGCCGTTGGAGTGAATATGCGCAAGTTGTAAATTTTTGTATTTATGGAATACATTATACAAGCAATGATTATAATGAAAAGATGCAACGGAGCAGCATTGTTTGCATTGGTTTGCAATTAATTAAATTACATATTGCACTCACATCTGTAACAAAAATAACTGGTTATATGTGAGTGTACTTACATAATTATATGTGTGGAAGCTGAAACCGTTAATTGAGGAAGTGTTGGGCAAATGTTTGTTACCTTACTCCTGGGTGAATAATATTATTCGTGTTTGGTTCAAAGAAATTCTCCATTTATGTGATTTTAGCAACCTTTTATCAAATTTTGACCGATAAATATGAATGGCATACTAAGCCCACAAACTCACAAATGTATCGATTATAATATTTGTTTTCTTGGTTTTTGCCATCCAAATATAAACGAGTTCGAATGTTCGATGAATATGTAGATTTAATTGTTTGAAATTTCTGATGTCTTATCCAATTTATATTTCTAATTACTATTATTACGATTACGTAACACTTTTTGTCCGTATATAATATCCGAAGGGTGCAGAATTATATCCTTCCAACGTATGTGTATATGAAGTGCCATTCCCAATTAATGGTAAGTATTTTAAAATATGTGTTGGCTTTAGTAGAATATTGTGATATTTTATTTACCAGAACTGATTTGTATCCATAAAGTGATATTGAATTGGAACATAACTAATAGCATTAGTTGAAGTCGGCTTTAGTGGTGCGGCAGAATAATGGTATTAGCAATTTTAACGTTGAATAGTCACCACAAACTGCAACCCATAATCCGTAGTCCATAATATGAACTACCATTCACATATTAAAACTATCAAAATTATCGGGGAAATAATTTTATTATTTTAAATCAAACTGTTTGAAGTAAATATATTTTGATATATAATTGATATGGTTTGGTTAATGCGAAACCCAGTGTCTGCCAATCCATCTGCTCTTACCAGCGATAGTTAATGAAAAAAGTTGTGATTAAACCGTATATTAAAAGAGTGTGGAGGTTAGTATTGCAAATAATATTGAACTATGTGATCCTCAAATTTGATTTGGAACCCACCAGTAGAATACACCAGAATAAATTTTCATATGACTCGACATGCAGGTATACACATAAGTGAAGTGTAAATAATTTCAAGTGCACATAAATGCTTTGGTGGCCTCATACGTATATACATTTCTCATATATAAAATGACCTGGAACTCTTTTCTCATTTTATGATTTTGAAAATAAATAGTGAAAATGTCTACAATTAAAAATCATTGAAATTCGTTCTTAACTTCAACCCGATCCATTAATATTGTAACGGATTTCCAAAATCTGTCGTTAACGCTGAAACTCTACCTTGAGTTCGATCACTGGATTGTCAAATAAAAGTCACACTTTACAATGTCATATGCAGGTTATGCATGTTTATATGAAAATGTATTGTAACTCAGCAAATTGTATCTTCCAACTGCCCTAATTAATTTACTATGCATATTGTACGTCAATCAAAATGCCATTTGCTAGCTAAATTCTACCTAATTCCTGCGGGCTACACACGAAATGGTCAACCAATCAACCCTCTTGAGCACTAATATTTCGTATGCCTATGGCCGATGGTCAATTGTAATCACATTAAGCACGTGCTCCCACCTAAGCTTAACGATCACATCTGTCAGACAAACTGAAATAGGTTTTAGGTATAAATATGTATTATAATTAAATTTTGCCACTTGCATATTAACTAGAACACATTTATTTTTTGGCTCAGATTATTTAAGAGTAAGATTTCGTCATATACAAATATAGTTTGTTTTGTTTCATTGTGTCCACTTTCGCCATGGTTCTCACTACTATAATAATTAGGTGCTGAATTAAACTCAAATCATGAGTGATGTAAAATCTATACAAATATATAACATTTTATTTTTAGTACTCGTAATAGGAGGTCTCCGAATGCATTTACTTCGAATATTTACTTACATATTTATCTTACCTACCTATCTAACAAAATGGTGCATCTAGCTCTAATTGAGCCCGAATCTATGGGCTGCACTCCTACCTACATATTTACAAAAAACTGGGAATAGGCGTAACGGGGTATAATGCCCAGAGCCCAGAAACAAGGGTACAGAGTACATAACTAATTTCGTTTTTTACTAACATTATTGGTTGTATATCATTTCGATGGGAATCGTTTCGTTGTCATTCAAATCGGAGATTAATCAACTTGCTTTTAATATAACTATATAATTGTTCTACTATAAAACCATGTAGAAATTTTATAATAAAGTGAATATTTCAAAATATGTCTCCAAACTAACATTTTATGAAATATTGTGCAGAGCTTGAATTTAGCTCTTCCTGTATTTTTTTCTCTCTCTTTCATGCACTTTTTATTTTCTTGGATAAGTTCTTATTTTATAATTTTTCACTTGAAAGATCAAAAGCAGAAATATTTTATGCACGTTCATTCATCAGCCTGCTGAGTATGATTGTAAATTTTAGCTTGACTCTCTCGTGCATTATTTACCGGCACAACATTTCATCTTTGTCCGAGTGATGCGACAGTCTCAGACAGTCAGTTAAGCAAGCTAGTTAGCATAACAAGCAACCAGCGTGTTGGGGATACAAGTATGCAGCTGAGCAGCCAGCCATATTTACGAACATATATGTATGTATTTAGATGTTTAACTTAATGCAAATATGACTAACAATAGTTTCAAGTGGATACTTCGCCGCTAATATGCTTAGCAGTGTTTAATGCGACAACCCAGCAAGGGAATATGTTACGGTGCACACATTCGTAGTAATATACTATGTGCGAACTTAGTTGGTGTGTGTTATCTTTCTACATAAAGTTAATATGAAATAGTGCAGTCATAAATGCACTTATGCCACTTTCCGTGACACCCAAGCGTAACGATAACACTTGAGCGCGGCAAAGTGCAACAAGCGCAGAGTAAGGTCATGTCACACGACCTTGGCTTTTTTTCAGCGCTTTGCGAGTATCTACGAGTATTACGTAGAATTTTTTGTTTAAAGACATAATTTCTATGTCGAATGAATGCAATACGAGAGAGGACGTTACTTTTCAATTGCCCACTCAGTCCAAAATAGCACCTGTTGGCAAGGGTGATTCTGTGCTGGATTTCGAGACTGAAATTGTTGGTGTTGTTGACGCTGGTTCCCGGGTATACGAAATTATCTACGACTTCGAAGTTATGACTATCAACAGTGACGTGGGGGCCAAGACGCGAATGCGCCTCTGTTTGTTTGATGACAGGAGAACAGAACGGCGCGGTTGTTGTTGGAATTCTTCCAGAAATTTCTGTGTATATCTTTGGTATAGACAAATAATAATACTGTGAGGGCTGTTTCCGTAGCTTTAGGAATTGATAGGTATATTTTGTATTAACTTAATTAAAACACCGTTTTTATTGAAATACAATTATCATTATTTTGTTGCCATCCATGAACATATGCAGTTACGTATACGCTGTATGTTATAAAAATAATTAAAAACTTAACCAAGAATTTCAATTAAATAAAACATTGAAAAGATTGTAGTTTTTATGCTTTCACGTTGGTGATCTGTTGATTCTGACGCGAATTCACGACATGAAATCTGTTGCAGGTCGGATACGAATCAGAGAGGTGAGCCATATTTGGAGTCCATTGTAGATGATAAGTCAAGTTTGAAAAGATAATATATTTTCTCACTTTACTATATAAGAATACTAGTAAACCCGGGCACGCTTTGCTGTGAATAATTTATTTACATATATACATATATTTATATATATATTTTTTATTTTTTAATACATTTAAATTATTACCTAGGAATATAGTTATAAAATGTATAGTTTGTATTAAAATTCATATATTTATATGATATTCGTCCTGTCCTTGTCAAAATATTAGAGGATATTGAAGTGTGTCAAATGAGCGATGTAGATCTGAAATAATGCTGAGAGTATTGTCCTGCTGTGTGATTTTTATTGATCGATTTTCAACTGGATCGCCAACCATAATAACGAAACAAATTACGTCACACAAAAAACACTTGCTCAAACAAATTTTTTTCCACAAAAACTAATTCAAATTTCAAAAATACAATCAACTACACGTATATAAACAAACACCTGCCGCAATGTAAAAATTTTCAAAAGCCAACTATGATATGCACCCACAAACCAACAAATGAGAAAATATACATACAATCGTAAATATATTCAAACACTTGCGGTAATGTAAAAATATACAAAGCTAACTACAGAAATATATTGAAAATGAAATATTTTTATGAAAAAAACACACATATGTATATACACACACGTATAAATGAATATACAAATGCATAAATATGTATGTATCCAAAAGCGCTAGAAAACTAAGACAAACCACAAACTAACGTACAAATATTCAAATTAATGTACTCACATCCAAATAATATAAACTTCAAACAACGCATTTTCATTTAATGTTTTTAGCAAGTGGCAGCTTTTGTTATGACAGCCTAAATCCATGAAAATTTATAAAGAAATGTAGCGCCACCAACTGCTGGATAGCTCTTTGCTAATAATAAACAAATAATTTGCAATAAATAAATAATGCGACTATAAGGAGAGTTATAAACTATCCTATCTTTCAAGTTGGACCAAACTGCACACAGTGTTAAAAATTTCATTAAAATCGGTTCAGTAGTTTAGGAGTCCATCGAAAACAAACAACGTGACACGTGATTTTTATATATTAAGATATCGGAATAAAACTTTGTAAAACTACTGATTGGTATATTGCTCATCTAAAAAATTTAGAAATCGGACAATGGATGTGCCTAATATTTGGTTTTTCAAACATTTTATAGCGTATATATCGTTAATAGACGCTATGCGATAGTGAAAGGGTCCAGTTTACCTCATTCCCCATATACTATGTATATTGAATTTGGGTATTCTTGTAGAATATAGGCAAATTGTGTGTTGTCATAATGAAATTAAATAAATAAATTGTGAGAGTGTAATATGTAAGGTTAAAGCCGAACTTATCCCTTACTAACTTTTTATACCCTCGGAACAAAGTTGCTAAGAGAGTATTATAGTTTTGTTCACATAACGGTTGTTTGTAACACCTAAAACTAAACGAGTTAGATATAAGCTTTCGAAGATGGGCAAAGTCGGACCAATGCCACGCCCACAAAATGGCGAAAACCGAAAACACATAAAGTGCCATAACTAAGCCATAAATAAAGCCATGAAAATAAAATTTGGTACAAAGAACTGCACTATGAAGGGGCATATTTAGATGTATTTTTTTTGGGGAGGTGGGCGTAGCCCAATCCGGGTCATAACTTCCGCTAGCTCTCATATAGCTAATTATAGGATTTTCAAAAATACGATGGGCTTAATATATTATAAATCTGGTAATATATGAAATACATATCTTAGCCAAATTAAATGAGCATATAATCTTAGATATAATGTAATCTTAGATATATGATTTTCGTTTTTCTATTGGACTGTATACCGAATATATGGGTCAAATTGTGTGTTATCTCTATAAAAATATAGCATAAATTGCGATAGTATAAAATGTTCTGTTGCACCCGAACTTAGCCTTTCCTTACTTATTTAATATAAAGTTTTCCCAATACCTGAAAGGTTTTCAAACCTTGCGATATTAGAAAATAGTAAAAAAGGCAATGCTCTCAACCGTTTTAGTCGAAAACTAATTTTGGTGTTTCTCTATATGAATTTAATATCGTATTTCGTTGATGTTTACTAGTAATTTACAAAACAATTTAATAACAGTTTCAATGCTAATTCCTTGGGTAATTCCTTCTTAGAGAATGCTAGATATTTGAGTAAGCTACTGCGAACAGTCTTGTGTGTTTGGGTATACGCTTAGGTATTTGTTGGATTCAATTAGTGATGAGCGATATTGCTATTTTTGAATCACTGTGATTTCAGTGATTGCTACTTTTAAATCACTGTGATTTTTTATTGCTATTGCGATCACAACAAAAAAAAACGAATTTATGAGAACTTGTACTCAAATTTTTTTTTTTTAATTTTTTACATATACATTTTTATTAATTTTAACAATATCCAAAATTTACCTTGTTTTGTAATCACTATTAACTAATTAATACATTTTGGGTACATTTAACTGCTTTTGTAATCATCGTATCCAAAATTATAGAAATCACAACTAAAAAAATTTCTACTGTGACCACTGAACAGTGATTGCTACTTTCGAACTGATATTGCTACAGTGATCAAATTAGAATCACTGAACTGCTTTGCTACAGTGATCGAATTAGAATTATTGAACTGTTATTGCTATAGTGATCGAATTAGAATTATTGAACTGTTATTGCTATAGTGATCGAATTAGAATTACTGAACACCTACACTGGTGGTCACATAATTAAGGACACTCCGTTTTCTTTTAAAATATTGGTTTATTTTATAATTTAAAAGCGACATATTTTTTTAAACTTCAGTTACCATATTTATTATCTTCTAAGGTATAGATTTATTGAAAATTTAACGAACAAATTGTATCCCATCTGAACCAAATAAATTAAACTTGGATTCATCGCTCAACAGTATTTGTTTCCAAAAATCTAAGGGTTTTCCGATATACTCCTTTGCAAATTTAATATGACTCTTTAAGTTTTTGTTTGATACGTGCGGTTTTTTTCTTGCGATTCAAGAAGATGGTTCGTGTTGATACATCGTTGGTCAGTTGATCCTTTATCGTGCCAAGAATTTGCCTAGAAGTTAAAAAAGGATTCGCCTTGCAAACTCTACAAATTACGCGATCGTCCTTTGAAGTAGTTTTTCTGGACCGTTTTTTTTTTTTCTTATTTTACTCCCTGTCCTCCGTAAAGAATCAAAGCATTGTGAACCATTGATTTTGAGCATAAAAGTTCCTTCGCTACGGCTCTAATGGACATTTTTTCCTTCACGTACTTGTAAATAATCATTTTCCTCAATTCTGGAGTACAACTCTTTTTTCGACCCATATCTAACAGTTATTTTATTTGATAATGAATATTTAGTTAATATACAAATGATTTACACAACTTACCGCAAGTTTTTGTGTTAAAATAATAAAAAATCCAATAAAAAAAATTGGTGTCCTTAATTATGTGACCAAGCACCAGCACACTCAAAATACTATAAATTCATCAAACCGCCGAATTTTAGTAAAAGTGTCTAAATTTGTCACTCAAAAACGTGCTACATTTTTGAGCACAGTTATAATATACCGTTGCAATTTACAGTGGGTCTCTAGGCGAAAATTTAGTGCTAAAAACATTGAACTGAAACGCGTGTTTTACTCAACTTTATTTTGTCCCTAATTATGTGGCCACCAGTGTACATGTACTGTGATCGAACAAAAGCACTGAACTTCCCTATAGCTACTGTGATCGAACTCAAATTACTTAACTGCAATAGCGATTTTAAATCAATGATATTTACAAAAATTGATCGCTGTTGCTATAAGCGATTTTTCAATCACAGTGAAAAAATCACCGGTAGTGAAATATCGCTCATCACTAGATTCAATTATGGTTTGTCTTTTGGCACAGAAATACACATTCCATGTAGAAATTATTTGTTAATATCATTGGAATGTAATACAGGAAATGAATGTGATTCTAATGCATGCGTTTCCAATATAAATGGAGATAAAGCTAAGTATGGGACTTTCACCTCCTTGTGGTAAATATAATAGCAGGGTAATTGACAAACATACTAGTAATTTGAACATCATTTAGCTTATTTACTAATGAATTAATTAATTATTTTAAGAATTTATTCCATTTTGAAGAACTTATGGTATAAACACTGGGTGTCAATTTCAAACAAGTCAATCAGGTAATAAAACACCACAATTTGTTATGTCTACATCATCTTTGTAAAACAGATAAATTGACTACTCCACAAATGAAGCTTAATTAAGACAATATATCACTTTGCATGTATCGCTCATTTTAATAAAATTCTTAAACAGACAATGCACAACTAGTACACACTAACATTTTTACAACAAGGTGAAGTCTTCAACGTATCCGACAAATCAAAACCAAATTGCACCCAAAATGAAAATTAAGACCAACAAGTCTGAAAAGTCTTACATAATTTGTGGTAAAACATCGAAAAGCAGAGAGCTAACAATTAAAAACCAAGTAACGTTTGTCACTCGTTTGTTAGATACTGATGCTTTTGAAGACATTGTTATGCGGGCAGATGGTAAGATGTGACAGGTACATGTACGAGGGCTGCTATATATATTTGGGCTAGGCAACACTAAGTGTTGCCAGGTGCAATCTGACATTTCCATTGGAAAGTTTGACATTTTTTAGCATAACATTACTCAGAACGTTTTGTCATTTAATCGTGAATTGTTTTATTTACAAGGAATTAAAAAATTCAACTTGGAATTAACTCGTGAACATTTTCGGGCGATCATTTTTCACAACTTTCGACATGGATTATCGCGGCAAGAGTGCATCGATGAACTAAAATCTTTGTATGGCTATGAAGCACCATCCTATAGCACTGTGGAAAACTGGTACAACGAATTCAATCGTGGCCGACGCTCGCTCAAAGACGTATTCCGTGATGGTCGTCCAAAAACAGCCGTTGTGCCAGAAAACATCGATGCCGTACGTGAACTGATAATGCAAGACCGTCATGTAACATACCTTCAGATAGAGGCATGCCTATGCATTTCTCCCACCAGCATACATTCGATATTGCATGAACACCTGGCCGTAAAAAAGGTTTGTTCTCGTTGGATCCCGCACAATTTGACAATCGCTCAAAAAAAGCTCAAAAAAAGTGCTTCAAAAATTGGTTTGAGCGCATGCAAAAGTGTAAAAATTTCGACGGAGAATATTTTGAAAAACAATAAAACCATTTTCGTTGATAAATATTCCTATTTTCATTATTAGGCCAGAAATATATATAGTAGCCCTCGTACTAGCGTCTAAAGGAGAGCATTGTTGTTACCACACGTTTTGACGTTGCACGTGTGTTACGCATGATAAAACTACGTAAAAGTTAACATACTTTGAAATATATTTGTAGTTCTGTGCATACTATGGTATTTGTACGGAACAGTTGCTTCGCAGAATACAAAGTACATAAACCCACAGCGATTGCCAACACTTTTACCTTTCATGCTCAGCTTTAATTTTAGGTTAGCTTCTTCTTTCATACTTTATTGTTTACTAGTTAACTTGCTAAACACCGATGTGTTAAGACAACAATGTCATGCCACAAATCCAACCACTACAAAAGCACATACGTGCGATTATATCGAGGTGTGTGGGAAGTAGTAAGGAAGTTAGACTCGTTGTCATAATATGGGTATGTTAACTACGAGTATGTGTGTGCGAAACTTTTACAAGCAATGCTTGAGTGATAGCAATAAGAGTTTATAGAGCGATAGCGGGAAGATTTAGAAAAGGGATTTGTTTTAAAATAGGCTTACAAACCGCACAAAGAGCAAATGTCAACACACTGATAATTGGATTAGCAACAGCAAAGGCAAAATCTTTATGACAGCATATACATACTTACTAGATATACATTATAAATTGTTTGGTTCAGAAAGGTTTTAGAGGAGTTGTTGATTCGAAAGTTCGTGTTACACATATTATATAGTTTTATGGTATAACATATTTCTCTCAATTTTTTCAAGTACGCTGAGTACGGGGGTATTCGTGATGTTTGATCTTGGCTTTAACAAATAACTAACCGTTTTAACTAACTATCATTAGTTTCGCATGAAATGGTTTTCTGGAAATTTCTGTGACTACGACTATAATACGTATAGATTAATAATTAGAAAGGAATTTTAGAAATAAGAAGAAGGGTAATATGAGAACGTAATAGGGACCTATAATGTAAATAGAAATAAAAATATAAATAAGATATAACACTCTTAATTAAGTCAAGCCAAAAATAAGATCATATTCATTATGGTGCAAAATTTAAAAATTATTGTATTATATTTCATATAATATACAACAACTAAACATAAATTAATTTTTTTTCCTTTTTATTTTTATGAATAATTGTTCAAAATTCAAACTTATTTCTGCAGCCTACTGAAAGTATTTACTTATATACCATACACCTAATCTAATATATAAAGTTATAAGGTCGCATTATTTATTGCCAAAATCCTTCGAAATGGCTGGAGCGATTTTTATGAAATTTGGAGATCACAGATCGGGTAGGTCTGAGATACGGCCGTAAGCTTTTTTCATACCAATAAATGTTAAAGTTGGTTTAGCTTTGCATCACGAAAACTGCCAGCGCGTATTTTTCATGAACGAAACGGCGCTTGATCGAGATTTCTAGAATTCTTGGAATTGTGTAATCGTGCGGATGGCTTTAGTGCCTTCGCGCAAACCCTGATCTATTCAGAAGTACCACGCTAATTTACATCGGCTCAAATCAAAAAAATGGTGACCCGCAAGCAAGTCACACCAGCTGATGCGCTATAATTTTTATACTCTCGCAACCTGTTGCACAGAGTATAATAGTTTTGTTCACCTAACGGTTGTTTGTGTCACCAAGAAATATAAGAGTTAGATATGGGGTTATATATACATAAATGATCAGGATGACGAGTGGATTTGAAATCCGGATGTCTGTCCGTCCGTCTGTCCGTCTGTCCGTCTGTCCGTCTGTCCGTCCGTCTGTCCGTCTGTCCGTGCAAGCGATAACTTGAGTAAAAATTAAGATATCTTAATGAAACTTGGAACATATGTTCCTTGGCACCCTGAGGAGGTTGCTTTCGAAAATGGGCAAAATCGGTCCACTGCCACGCCCACAAAATGGCGGAAACCGAAAACCTATACAGTGTCATAACTAAGCCATAAATAAAGTTATGAAAATGAAATTTGAAACATAGGATCCCATTAGGGAGGGGCACATTTGGGTGTAATTTTTTTGGAAAAGTGGGCGTGACCACGCCCCCAAATAGGTTTTTTGTATATAACTCGCAAACCAATAAAGCAATATAAACCAAACTTTCTGCAGTCGTTTCTTTTAGCCGTTTCCTTATACAGTTCAAAAATGAAAGAAATCGGATAATAACCACGCCCACCTCCCATACAAAGGTTAGGTTGAAAATTACTAAAAGTGGGTTTACTCACTAACGAAAAACGTCAGAAACACCAAATTTTACATAAGAAATGGCAGAAGGAAGCTGCACTGAGATTTTTTTACAAAATGGAAAATGGGCGTGGCGTCGCCCACTTATGGGTCAAAAACCATATCTCAGGAACTACTCGACAGATTTCAATGAAATTCGGTATATAATATTTTCTTGACACCCTGATGACACGTGTGAAAAATGGACGAAATTGGTTCACAACCACGACAACTTCCCATATAACTCATTTTTGAATTCCATCTTATTCCTTCACTTTATAAAATATACATTAGGAACCAATGAAGATAGCGAAATAAAACTTTACACAAACACTGTATATGATCTGTTGCATCACTTGTGAAAAAATTGTAAAAATCGAACCATGACTTTTCAAGGCCCCTGATATCGAACATGAAGAACTCAGTGCCTAAGCGTAATTTTTCCCCGAAAATATACTTAGGTAAATCCCTCAGATATTTTAATGTAATTCATTCCCTCTGAATTTTTTTATAACAGTTTCTCTCTGTACCTGAAATGGTAAAAATCGGGTCATAACTTCCCCCAGATCCCTCATACCTAATTATAAGTAATATTAAATTAAGTGAGCGTATAGTCTTCGATACATTGTATCTTGGTGGTGAAAACGAGTGAAATCGGTTTAGGAATTACCTCAGTCCCCATATACTATTTATGATGATTTTCGTTATTCTATTGAACTTTATGCCGAATATATGGGTCGAATTGTGTTGTCTTTATAAAATTACATCAATAAATTGCGAGAGTATAAAATGTTCGGTTACACCCGAACTTAGCCCTTCCTTACTTGTTTTTCTATAAAATATCTTATAACTTTTGTACTGTTACACTTGCCATTATAGCAACTATAATAACAAAAGATTGTACTACATATATCCTTTTTCCTTTCCTTTTACCATCACATCTTTAGTCACTGCAACCACGAAATTTCAAAGGAACCGTATTCACATAATATAGTATAATGCAATTAACTCTTCATTAAATTACTGTAAAATTACATCAAATAATATCAATCAAAAGCACTTTACTTTATGGATGTTAAAAGCTTCAGTAAATTCATTATGATAAATAATTTAAAAAAATATTCACACATATTCGCAATTCTATATATAGATGCTTATTCAAAAAAAAAATTAAGTGAAATCGTTTGAAGTGCGGAAGAAGTAAAAAAATATAAAAATGTGCTCCATAGCCCTGTAGCGAAAATTTACGTAGGTTATTGTATTGTTTATCAATTCATGAAATATAGTACGCTGATTATTCATTTATTTGTAATCGTTTTGTTCAATTAATTGTTGTTTGTAACACCAGGTTAAAAATAATAAGAAAAGGTGCACTATATCCTAGACTAAACGCTAAGATATATCACATATTAACCAATATATGCGGAATAAAGCCCACCGTATTTTCGAAAAACGTAGAATTAGGTATATAGAAGAATAGGGAAATTATGACCCGATTTTAACTAGAAACACACTATTAGAAGAAAAAGATTCCATCTGAATAAAATAAAATATCTAAAAGATTTACCGGTATTTTCGTTGAAAAATTACCCTTAGGCACTCAGTTCTTCATGTTCGGAATTCAAAATTGGGTTATATGGGTAGTAGGAGTGAGAGGAGAGGAGAGTGCCTTCCCCCCCCTAAGTAGGCGACGCCTCGCTCATCTGCCATTTATTAAAAATATCTTAATTTCTTATGTAAAATTGGTTTGCGAGATATATACAAAATATCTATTTGGGGCGGGGCCACACCCACTTTCCCAAAAAAATTTGATCCAAATACGCCCCTTCCTGGCTTAGTTATGGCACTTTATATGCTTTCGGTTTTCGCCATTTTGTGGGCGTGCCAGTGGTCCAGTTTCTCAAGTTATCGCTTACACGGACAGACCGGCGGACAGGCAGACATCCAGATTTCAAATCTACTCGTCATCCTGATCACTAGGTATATATAGTCTTTGATATGTATATATATTGTATACCTTGTGGTAGTGAAAATGGTTGAAATCGGTTCCGGAATTACTTCAGCCCTCAAATGCTATATGAATCACTATATATTATTCTAATGGACTTTATGCCGCATATAAGGATCAAAATGTGTGTTATTTTATTAATAATACATTAATAACTTCCGAAAGTATAAAAAATTCGGTTACACCCGAACTTAGCCCTTCGTTTATTGTTTATATCTAAATTAGATAAAATATCGATGCTTTCTGATGAATAGAGATTTTTAAATATAGGTACTGAAACATTAGTACTGGACATTATATTCCGCAGCAAAACTTTACCACCTTTAAGATACTTTGTGCCCACTCACCTTTAAAAAACACTAATAGGTATTGAAGTGTGAAAGAGTAAAAAGGTACTCTAACACTTTGGTTATATGTGCTTCTTGGAAAAAGGTTCATAGATGCGTGTTAAACGGGCTAGGGCAGTAAGTGACGTAAAGTGCCGGCTAGAGGTAAATAAAATGATTTCAATTTCAGTTGGTAAGCTTGCGTGTTTTTCCTTTTCTCTGCTACTGCATTGCACACAATTCTTACTTTTATTAGTATTTGTTTGCGCAAAAGAATATTGTACGTCCATCAATGCAAACTGCGCGCATGCAACTGGCGAAATGGAAATAAAATCTTGCGAAAGTACGGAAACTTTTCTAATTTCTTCTTCGAAAGAATACACGCGGAGTTAAGAATTTACAAAAGCGTACGCATACAGCAACGAATAAGAGAGGTACCAATATATTAAATTGCTTTTGTTTGAAAAGTGTTGAAATTTGGCAAAGCGTATTAAAATAAAATTGCATTGTTGAATTGCTGCGGGTGAAATAAAATAAATTCGCATTATTGCAACTGTCTTTATATCTTTAGTAGCAACAATTCTTGGTAGAAAGATAATTTAGATCATTTAAAAATACTTCGTAAAGGGAACAAGTTTTGCCAAGTCTATTCTTTAATAATTATTTTAAAACGATCTTGCAGACTTTGGTTTCCCAAACGGGATACATTTACTTCCCACAAAACCGAGAAAGCTTTCCGACACTCATCTACTTTGAGGTACTTGACAAAGGCCTAAGTTTTATAAAACGTTTTTCATATTCGAAATCCTTTTCTTTATTTCTAACATTTTTATACTCTCGCAACCTGTTGCACAGAGTATCATAGTTTTGTTCACATAACGGTTGCTTGTGTCACCAAGAAATATAAGAGTTAGATATGGGGTTATATATATATAAATGATCAGGATGACGAGTGGATTTGAAATCCGGATGTCTGTCCGTCCGTCTGTCCGTGCAAGCGATAACTTGAGTAAAAATTAAGATATCTTAATGAAACTTGGAACACATGTTCCTTGGCACCCTGAGGAGGTTGCTTTCGAAAATGGGCAAAATCGGTCCACTGCCACGCCCACAAAATGGTGGAAACCGAAAACCTATACAGTGTCATAACTAAGCCATAAATAAAGTTATAAAAATGAAATTTGGAACATAGGATCCTATTAGGGAGAGGCACATTTGGATGTAATTTGTTTGAAAAGTGGGCGTGACCACGCCCCCAAATAGGTTTTTTGTATATAACTCGCAAACCAATAAAGCAATATAAACCAAACTTTCTGCAGTCGTTTCTTTTAGCCGTTTCCTTATACAGTTCAAAAATGAAAGAAATCGGATAATAACCACGCCCACCTCCCATACAAAGGTTAGGTTGAAAATTACTAAAAGTGGGTTAACTCACTAACGAAAAACGTCAGAAACACCAAATTTTACATAAGAAATGGCAGAAGGAAGCTGCACTGAGATTTTTTTACAAAATGGAAAAAGGACGTGGCGTCGCCCACTTATGGGTCAAAAACCATATCTCAAGAACTATTCGACCGATTTCAATGAAATTCGGTATATAACACTTTCTTGACACCCTGATGACAAGGGTGGAATATGGGCGAAATCGGTTCACAACTACGTCTACTTCCCATATAACTCAATTTTGAATTCCATCTGATTCCTTCACTTTATAATGTATTCATAAGGAATCAATAAAGCTAGCGGAATAAAACTTTACATAAATACGGTATTTGAGCTGTGACATCACTTGTGGAAAAATTGTCAAAATCGGACCATGACTTTTCAAGGCCCCTGATATCTAACATGAAGAACTCAGTGCCTAAGGTTAATTTTTCACCGAAAATATAGGTAAATCCCTCAGATATTTTAATGTAATTCATTCTCTCTGAATTTTTTTCTTATAACAGTTTCTCTCTGTACCTGAAATGGTAAAAATCGGGTCATAACTTCCCCCAGATCCCATATACCTAATTATAAGTAATATTAAATTAAGTGAGCGTATAGTCTTCGATACATTGTATCTTGGTGGTGAAAACGAGTGAAATCGGTTTAGGAATTACCTCAGTCCCCATATACTATTTATGATGATTTTCGCTATTCTATTGAACTTTATACCCAATATATGGGTCGAATTGTGTTATCTTTATAAAATTACATCAATAAATTGCGAGAGTATAAAATGTTCGGTTACACCCGAACTTAGCCCTTCCTTACTTGTTTTTATTTACATAAATATCGTACTTCTGGACTGCATGTGAGAGATCTGATATGAAATTAGGATCTCAGAATCTTATTAAGTGGTCAAATTTTCTGAGCCGTAACTGCAGGTTGACTTGTCCCTTATATCGAGTTTTGTCCTTAGACTGATTTTATATTGCATATTTCTGAGGAGATGGCGCGATATAATTAAGTGAGAATAAATATAAATTTTGTATTTTGAAAAATACGCTCATCCAGCAGTGATATTACTGAGCGTGGGTTTTCTGCAATAAGGACACAGTCATGTTTGCCAAACAAATTTTAATTCATTGTGTACAAAAGTTAACACTAAAGAAAGTGTCAAAAAGTAAGTGATCCAAAAATAAAAATCCACAATTTTTAAGCTTTTAAGCGGGTTAAGAGGCATTCAAAAGCCCGTTGCAATATGTGGCTCCCAGCAGCGATGACTTGTGCAACTTTAAAGTTCTGATTAACAAAATAACAATAAAGTGCTGAGTGCTGAGTGTGGTTACACTTGTGGTTGTGTAAATGTTTGCTCATTAATTATGCTAAGATAATTTTTCCCAAAGAATAATGAGTAAGCAATAAGGCATGAATCCTAATAGAATTCGTGGCAAAGTAGACACATAGATAAATCTTCGTCAGTTAAAGGGTTGTTTGTTTGTTTAGTTTATAATTGGAGTTTGTATTTTGTTTTGACGATTGAAAGAACCGTTGGCATAAGTGTATAATGGAATATTCCTGAAATATAAATTTACAATATGTGAATTTGTATTTTCAACCTAAGGAGCACGTGTTAATGCCTATTTCAAATTGTTTTAATTTTAATAGGCTTACAGCGATGGCAAAGTTATTTATTAATGCAAATAATAAAATATTCAATATATAATATAATTTTTATGGAAATATTTCAAATTACCTGTTCTGATATTTTCGTGACCGTAATTTTGAGTGCCCATTTTCCACATAATATTAGCGGCCTTTTTTTTCCTTGACAGGCATTTCAAAGGTCGCATAAGATAATTCCAGTGCTAACACGTGCAAGCGCAGGAATGCGGATAACCTAAAATTCCTTCTCCAAATGCGGATGTGATGAGAATGTGAACTACTATAAGCACTGCACACCACACCATTGTGAATGCTTTTATTACCAAAAGTCTTTGTCCTAAAAAAAAATATTGTTCGAATATTTTTCGCTACTCTGCAAAAAATATATTAAATGAAATTTAAAATTTATTGAACATTAAATCTCGAAAGCCAGTCATTTGTTCCTTTCCTATATAGTAAACCTAAATTATTCGTCTTTGCTTTCTTGTAAGATGGATTGAATCAACATTTTGTATATTTTTGTGTTCTGAAAAATGTTTGTATT
Source organism: Zeugodacus tau (assembly GCA_031772095.1). Lineage (NCBI taxonomy): Eukaryota > Metazoa > Arthropoda > Insecta > Diptera > Tephritidae > Zeugodacus > Zeugodacus tau. The sequence goes on from CM062653.1 coordinate 41,596,853, forward strand.
TTGTGATTTGGCAAATACACTTGAAAAAGGGAGAAGCACAAAAGATAAATACAAACACTAAAAAGCTTACCGTGTGAGCTTAACAAACTTCGAAATACTTATTCAACTGGGTATAGCAACAAAAGCAGCAAACAGCAGAAAGCATCATATGCTTTCCTTCAATACATATACTGCGGCATCGTCCCTCCTGCCCCCCACTGACAAGCACTAAGTAAATTGGCGGAGAAATGCAGACATCAGGTGACCAATGAGGTGGAAAGGTAGAAGTACTTCGCCGGTGAAATCGCAAATAGAAGGAGGATAAACGGTAGTTAAATAGAGCGTTAATGAGCTAACACTAAGACGCTAAGCTCAATTGCATAGTGTGTATACACGTTCGATTAATGGTGAAGAAAGAGGAGTTTCTTTATGGTTAGGAAGCGGTGTTGACTTTGCGTCTGGGAGTAACCCAAAATTCACAATACATCATACGTACTGGCAGCAAAATTAGTTTGCTTGCGGTTTTTAGCGTTCAATACACTTTAGCGGCAAGTACACCTTTGAAATGCAGAGCATTGCTTTATCAGAGCCACCAACGTAAATGATTTTAATTGTGTATACATTTACGGTCTGAAGGATATTTACACTGATTGCCTTGCTGATATATAAAAATGTATACATAATACATGTATGTATATCTATATTATAACTATTATCCGAAGCAATAATTTTGAAATTATTCATGTGCCATGGCCCACGATGTCTTATTAAATTTTCAAATGAGCATTAGTCTGCAAAAGTTCACCTTCAATGAATGTTAAAAACATGTAAGTTCGATTGTTACTAAATGTTTTCTACTCTCGCAATTTATTTATTTATGATTAGTAAGATAACTCAATATTTGATCTATATAAATTAAATGAAAATCGTTATATATAATATATGAAGACTGGGGTAATTCCTGAACCGATTTCACTCCACCAAGCTACACCATATCCACAATTATACGCACACTTGATTTTGTCAAGATCTCTCGCATTTTAGCCCCAAATTATAAAATCCTGATATTAGACAGTTATAGGTGTTAAAAACAACCGTTAGGTGAACAAAACTACTATACACTGTACAACTTGTTGCGAGAGTGTAATAATTCTAAAGACACACCTAATCATGTAATAAAATAATTTCGTTCAATTAGTAAGTGTGTACCTGATTATATAAACTCTCCTTTATTTGGAGAAGTAAAATCCATTACCTCTGAAAACTAAAATGTTTTAACAGATGGCGTTCATTTAATAGTATAATATAATTCACAATATAGTTTTGATACTTTAATTTTGAAGAAAATTTGTATAAAACATCTAGTTATAAAAACTGCACAGCACATCGCAATTATTGTGAATTGACAACGTATAATATGCAAAACACATTTGCATCACTCAAACAAGAAATTCACTTCACACACGTTGACATATCGTAATAGAAACACGTAGAAAATTGCTGCGTTGACGATACAAATGAATCATATTCACATTTGCAATGAGATCAGAAATATTTGTCAAATCATGTTAGTTACGTGCTTCTGAACGAAGTGATATTACTTGTAATAAGCTAGATATACATATGTATACTGATATGTAAATAATAAAATTATATGTACAAATTCATTTCATTATCAAATTAAATTTACTTTTTTTGTAACAAAATTTTGCTCAAATCCATCCTGTGTCTTGTGAGCTATGACTTTTTTCTAAAGATGAATAGTTCCGCGTTCAGTCTACAACTTTAGTAGTGATCAACACGTCACTTAAGGTCAATATTACCAGTGTTTACGGTAAGTTTACTAATAGCTTTCAAGGCAGGTCTTTTAAATAAAAAAATAAAACTTAAATAACAAATTGGCCCTTTCTTTTAACCTCCGAACAATTTTTCCATATCGTACTTCGGTTTCTCTGTTTTATGCAATTAAAATTCACTGTATAATAGATTGTCTTAATATTTTCTAAATTGTCTTCTACACCATCGTCCAATAAACTCGTCATCAGTTCGTATTAAATATTCTGATTAATATCTGTCAATCCTTATGAAATTCAAAATTTTCCTCTTCGTCTTCTTTAACGACCTTGGACATCATCTCGGTGAAACTGCCAAATCATTTCTAAATCAACCAACTCTTTCGCATTGACCTTAAAACCCTGCACAATTTTGTGAAACGTAAACGTTTTATAAATAGTCTAACAGCCCTATTCTGTGCACTTGACAAAATAACAAAAATTTGAAAATATTTTCATATTTTTATCAAGTAAGACATTTTTTGGTATTCTGTGAAAATGTTGATAAAACAAAACGCATAGCTTTTCCCCACACGTGTGGGAAACAAAATAATGTAAACAGAAACAGCTGATTTCTGTCCAATTATATTGAATTGAATTGAAAAATTTATTTGAATTATTCTATAAAGTACGTTTTCACATGCATTTCAATATTTGTTGCAAAATAGTTAATAATTTAACTTCAATTTCAGAATAAATTATTCCCTCTTGGTCTAAACATGAAGTTTCTGAGAGTGCGCAAATATTCCTGCTCCGAATATGGCCCTATTTTTCATGGATAATATCGTTATTTGGATGAGTGTTTGTTTTAACAGAGCCTTCTTCATTGTGGCTTCGTTAATAAGTTTGGTTTACGTTTGACCGGTTTATCAGCTTATCTATCCGATTCTCCCTAACCAAACAGGGAGTGCCACGCGCATTGAATACTATATAATAGAATACATACATCTTTTGTAATAGATTTAAAATTATTTGGTATGCAATTTTGATTTAGTTCGTTCTTATGTTTAGCTTCAGAAAAGTTCCTTGGGGACTACCATATAGAGAAAACAATTTCTTCAAAGTTACCCTCACTATCTTCATTTTTTATACAAAAAAGGGAAAACTAAACTTCTTAATATTAAAACGGCTCAATAACGCCATCATCATGTTCATATTTTTCCTCTTTGTATAGAAATAACGACAAAAGTAAAATATATCCATTGCAAAAAATTCACATTCACAACTATCCACAAGATATTTTCATTCATTTCAAGAGCATTTTACTTCTTAACAACTTATAAAGAAAAAAGCTTTTTATTTTAAACACAGAATACGAAATGCTTGATAAATTTCAATTAGAAATTTGTTGAATTTGTAAAGTGCACAGAATAGGGCTGTAAGTAATACAAAATATTATTTGAATGTGTAGTTGTATGCAATTTTTAAATTCACATAATTGGGAATGCTCTTTTGGTGAATTATTTCAAATTTTTGTGTTCTCTATATAATGATAACAAGAACTGAAGCCCTCGAATCAGTAGCATCGCCCATATAAAAATGTGCCTACAAAAGAGTCATTAAACAGATAAAAACCACAAATACAATGGTAGAAATTTTCATAACAATTTCTAGCGAATGGAAATAAATGTTGATTACAAAAGTTTCCAATAAAAGCTAAAATTTCTTAGCAGTTAAAAATAAATAAAATTAAGATCCAGAAAAAATCCTTTAAAGTAATGCTATGAAATAAAACCAGACTTATTTTTCTCCCAGTGCCAGCATATTCTCCGCCTGTCACATAATATAAAAAACTCTTTCCCAAACAGTTATTAACGCTTCAGCATGTACATAAGTGCAATTTTTCAAAACGCAGCTTATGGTTGTCAACGTATTGCCGTACCACATACTGAGCGCTAAGTAAAATAAAACTTCACACACAATTTTATTCGCTCGTAGTTGCAGCAGCTTTATAAATATTTGAGAAAAAACGTTGACTCTGTTTGTCTCTTCACAAGCAGAAGAAGCATTGTTTGAAAGTCTGTCTTAGCTTATCAGCTCAGAAATAGCACACCATCGAGCAACGAGCTATGCCGCAGTTACAGATTCGCGTTAGTATGCGGGAGATTATTTATGTATTTTGATGAGAGCCTACGAATAAGTGAATCTATCTGTAAGAGAAAGTATTTTTTTGTAACAAGAAAGAACATTTAAGTGAGTGTTAAATACAAAACTCTTGCGTTTTCAATACCTTGCTTAAAATTTGATCAAACAACTAAGGAATGACTAAGTTCGGGTGCAACCGGCTACTAAAGGTATATCAAGGAAACTTTCTAGAGTCGTTTCTTTAAGGTACTACCTTATACAGTTTAAAAATGGAGGAAATCGGATTGTAACCACGCCTACCTCCCATACAAAGGTTATGTTGAAAACTACTAAAAGTGGGTTAACTCTATAACGAAAAACGCCAGAAACACTAAATTTCACATAAGAAATGGAAGTTGCACTCAGATTTTTTTACAATATGGAAAATGGGCGTGGAATCGCCCACTTATGGGTCAAAAACCATATCTCAGGAACTACTCGACCGATTCGAATGAAATTCGGTATATATTATTTTCTTGACACCCTGACGACAACTTCCCATGTAACTCAATTTTGAACTCCATCTTATTCCTTCACTTTATAATATTTACATAAGGAACCAATGAAGATAGCGAAATAAAACTTTACACAAATACTGTATATGATCTGTGTCATCACTTGTGAAAAAATTGTCGAAATCGGACTATAACTTTTCAAAGCCCCGAATACCGAATATGAAGAATTCAGTGTCCCATGGTAATTTTTCACCGAAAATTTCGGTAAATCTCTCAGGTATCTTAATTTAATTTAGAGGAAATATTTTTCTTCTAATAGTGTAACTTCCCCTACCTCTCATATACCTAATTATAGGATTTTCAAATTGGGTCAAATTGTGTGTTATCTTAATAAAAATATATCAATAAATTGCTAGAGTGTAAAATGTTTGGTTGCACCCGAACTTAGCCTTTCCTTACTTGTTATTATTACCTATATTATATTTTCGTTTGCCAAATTTCGTTCATTAATTTGGACAATTTTGCCAGGGCCTCCAATTGTACCTAGCACATCCTACTGGTCAATTTGGTATATCACCACAGCTCCACGGTAATAATTGAACCAGTCGCAAATGGTTGCGCTAGATAAAATTGGTTCCCTGACAAAACTGTTTTTTCGCACCTCCGATTGCGTCCAATGAGATACACCCTTACTGGTGGATTGCTCGTTAACATCCATAATATGTATATATATTTGTACGTATTTTTAAAAATGAGTAATATATGGGTGATTCTACGATAAGAGGTAACTTGTGCGGCAATCAGCTTAAAGTATTGTTTTTGTCCTTTATGTTGCTATTTTTTAAATTAATCACATCATATTAATGTAATGTATAAAATAATATTACAACTTACTGCATAATTAACGCAATTTTTTCTGGAATTCCTTACAAAGTCTAAAAAAGTCTCTCCCCTGGCTTATCCCGTTGCTACTTCTTATTTAACTTTCGGACAATACATATATTTTTTGTATGAGTTGCTAAACTAAAGTCGCTAAAACTAAGTTCAACCGGAAGTAAAATAATTAAAATTAAGTATTGTTAAATAAAAAAAATAATTATTTTGTTTATTTCATATAATTTTTATACTCTCGCAACAAAGTTGCTAGAGAGTATTATAGTTTTGTTCACATAACGGTTGTTTGTAACACCCAAAACTAAACGAGTTAGATATAGGGTTATATATACCAAAGTGATCAGGGTGAAGAGTGGAGTTCAAATCCGAATGTCTGTCTGTCCGTCCGTCCGTCCGTATGTGCAAGCTGTAACTTGAGTAAAAATTAAGATATCTTGATGAAACTTGGCACACTTATTTCATGGCACCATAGGATGGTTGCTTCCGAGCAAAATCGGACCACTGCCACGCCCACAAAATGGCGAAAACCGAAAACACATAAAGTGCCATATCTAAGCCATAAATAAAGCTATGGAAATAAAATTTGGTATATAGGATTGCACTATGAAAGGCATATTCGAATGTATTTTTTTGGGGAGGTGGGCGTGGCCCCGCCCCCAAATTGGTTGTTTGTACATATCTCGAAAACCAATAGAGCTATATAAACCAAACTTTCTGCAGTTGTTTTTTTAGCCACTTCTTAATACAGTCCAAAAATGAAAGAAATCGGATAATAACAAAAATGAAGGAAATCGGATAATAACCACGCCCACCTCCCATACAAAGGTTAGGTTGAAATTTACTAAAAGTAGATTAACTCACTAATGAAAAACGTCAGAAACACTAAATTTCACATGGCAGAGGGAATCTGCACTCAGATTCTTTAAAAAAATGGAAAATGGGCGTGGCGTGGTCTGCTTATGTGTAAAAAACCATATCTCAGGTACTACTTGACCGATTTCAATGAAACTTGGTTTGTAATAGTTTCCTTACATCCCAATGATATGTTGTGAAAATAGGCCAAATCGCTTCACAACCACGCCTACTTCCTATATACCAGACCTTTGAAGACGATCTGAATCGTTTACATTACAATATATAAAGTAAGCACTAGTGAAGATATCGGTGCAGAACTTTGCACAAATACTATGTTTATAGTGTGGCAGCTCCATTCTAAAAATCGAAATCGGACCATAGGTTTTTAAGGCCCCATATATCGAACACGAGGACCTCGGTGCTTCTAACCTAATATTATGGTTTCCAACTTTCTATGGACTTTATACAATATATCTGACGAATATGTGGGTCAAACTGTGTATTATATAATATTAATAAAGTTAAATTAATAAATTGCGAGAGTATAAAATGTTCGGTTACACCCGAACTTCGCCCTTCCTTACTTGTTCATTTTTGTAGTGGGTACCAGCAGCTAAGATACACAGCTACATCCATAAGTATTTATGTAAATATTTATGAGCATCACGTTTGTCTTTACCCTTTAGCTAATATTAATGATTTTTATACCTTAACAACTCTTCAGCTTCTATTTCAGAAGTACTATATATATATCAACACTTAAATCAGCAATAAAAAACATTTTAATAATTTAAGAGGTCTGTTTAGGAATTCAACGTCAACGGAATTCTAATTTTACTACTTGCAGACTGTTATCTATGCCAGCCAATGTTGGCTTTTAAATATCGCAGAACTGTCATAAAATTGCTTAACGAGGCCATAAAAACGATAATAAATCGAAATACACGTACAAAGTACACTGGAGAAATAGAAATTTTAGGTTTTACATTTTCTTGATTGATCATATAAAAATTAATGAAGATTCCACAAATGGGATAAAAATGGGTTACGGTTTGGATGTGAATAATGCGCATAAGCCTAGTTAAATATTATTTATTCAAGTTTCAAGTTTGGCAGTGCCATTGGGAAATCAGCTGTTTCATATAAATATTCAGTTAGTAGATAATTTAATTATTTGAGCTGTTAGCTTGATTGTTTGCGCAGAAGGAAATTTGAACAACTTTTTAAATATATATTTGCAATTTTAGGTAGAAATATTTAATATTATACTAACTATACTATTCTAATTTTGTACAGTAATGCGCAACGATTTTTATGATGCTTAAAAATATAGTGTGCACACAGTTATACTATTGGTGCGAGAAAGGGGCTTCAGGATTGCTCAACCCCATGAATATATCGGTGATTAATTTCAACAAGATATTATGCGTTATATTCAACATACATATCTATACTCAAAAACAATTCATCATCTGAGCAAAGTCATGTATGTTATTGAAGTGGTGAAGGGAACGTTTTCAACATTGGGTGATAGCTTTAGTAGTTTGTAAGATATATCCAAAAATGCACCTACATACTGTGATTCGTTCTACCAAATTTCACTTTTATACCTAAATAGAACTTAATATCATTTCGCTTAAGATCATTTTATGAGCAATAGGCAATGGTATGATTTCACCCATTTGCCAGCCAACGCTTTCATATTGCCAAGGCCTTATATATGTAAATTTTTACAAATGTTACGCTGGTTTGTCTGATAATTTAGATATATATACGTAATCTATATTTAGTTTGAGGTGTAAAAATAGGTGCTATTGGACTTTGTGCAGGTTGTTCTATGTATGTATGTACAATAAATTCATTCAAAGTAAGAGGCTTACAATGTTAGGTTTTCTATCGTAATTAAGCTCTATGTGAAACACCTAGTGCATTACAATCATTCGAGTGTCTTTTGTTCAAAAATGCACACGTGCAAATAATAATATGGTTTTGAGTAAGTAGTTTTTCCAAAAATAGAATAAGTCCTCCTTCGTTCAAAATATCTGAGTGTACAACCCAAGTGTAAAGTTGGCGGTATAAAGAGTTCAACTCTTAAACTGTAAATGGTATAATAAGTCAAATTTATTTTTCTTCGCAGCCAGATATTGTCAGATGTATAGAGTAAGTTTGAATTTAAATTCCAAATGTGTGGATAACCAAGAGTGCTCTTAACTTTTATTATAACCGAGATTACTATTTATACCAAATATATTTGCTGAATTACTAGTTTTTGTTGTACAACAATATGATTAAATAAATATATCCATTTTCCTCACCCAAAATCATAAAATAGGGTCAATAGTGACTAGTTGTTAGTGTGTGTGAAGGTCAACATCTAACAATATTGAATTGTAAATAATTACAACCTAAACTCGTTGCATCTGCTCATCTACACTTTTGCAACTTCATTGCAGCAAGCCTTGTGATGATCGGAAATTAGCATTAATCATTCGCTAAAGCTGGTGTGAGTAACCACACCAAGTTTCTAAAACGCAAAGCAATGCAGGTGCAGCGCGTGCAACAGCATCTAAGGTGGCATTGATGGCGTTAGTAGCCGTTGTGCTCCATGCCGTATATGTACGTAATACTAATTTTCGCACAACTAGGTTGAAATATTGGGTAACATTCAAGTGAGAATAGTTTTAATAAAATTTTTGAAGCTTTTAGGAATGCGGGGATGTGAGTACTTAACCCATTCGGTATTAGGTACGGGCTCAAAATCATATAAATCTATGATTTGCGAATTTTCTCTTCACATTACTGGCAATAAATTTCAAGTTTTGCAGAAATTCTACGATTATTATATTAATTTTCGAAATAAAATATATTTTGCTTACATATTGAATATGATTTAAAGAAACTGCAAACTTTGTTATTGTATCAAATATATTTCCTTAATGAAATATGTAACAAATTTTTCACAAATACTATATAAATAAGTTTATCCTAATGCATGTACATATCTACATACATCATTCAAACATTATCTTCCTGTATGTCTAATTATTTCTTGCTTGTAATTGAGTTTTCTAGTATTCATGAATGACTTACAACATTTATTAAAATACTTTGAATTCTTTCTCAATTAAATGAATTGCGCATTGTCCTTTTTAAAGTTCTTGAGCCAAATATTTAATTTATATTGTACTTAATTAAATTCATTCGAATATTACTTTATTTCATTTCTATACAATATAATTTCGCTTCGTAATATATATGTATGTGCATAAGGATTATACATATACTGCTTACAATAAATATTTAGCTTGGTATTTTTATAAATCAATTGTCAACTGCTTGGCCGCTTTTCTTAAAGTTGTACATTTCTTAAGTGGAAAAATTTCCGTAACCAATAATCGAATTAATTAATCGTATAATTAAATACTGTAGAAACTACGTGCGAGATTATTATCATTGGTGCTACTCAGAATAGTAAGACCAATTCAGCTCTACGCTGCTGTAGTGTGGTGGGCAGGCATAATCTAATCCACTTATCGGTAGCCAATGGAGAGACAGTACCAAATTATACACTTATAGTTTAAGGGGTTAGTTGGGTTTCAAAATTGCAAAAAATCAAAATTTTTCAAAAATATTTAGTAAACTATTATTCTGAAATTTCAAATGGATCTAAGAGAAGAATAAAGATAGATAGATATTTGCGTTGTTGGAATTTTATCATTATTTTTTTTCAACTATTTCCGAGATATGCAACTTAAAGTGCATAATGTGTTTATTTTGTATAACCAACGCTTCCTATCTGTCATATACCAATCTGATAATGAGTGGAGTGATTGAAAATAAGCAAAGTACTACTAATCCGAGACGCCCTAGTTATAATATATAACTTTATTTTTGGCTTGGTTATGACACTGTATATGTTTTCCGTTTTCGCCATTTTGCGGCCGTGACAGTGGTTCGATTTTGCCCATCTTCGAAAGCGACCTCCTCAGGGTGCCAAGGAATATGTGTTCCAAGTTTCATTAAGATATCTTAATTTTTACTCAAGTAATAGTTTGCACGGACAGACAGGCGGACGGACAGACATCCGGATTTCAACTTCACTTGTCATCCTGATCATTTATATGTATATAACCCCATAACTCTTTTATTTCTTGGTGACACAAACAACCGTTATGTGAACAAAACTATAATACTCTGTGCAACATGTTGCGTGAGTACATATAATTACCTACTCTAATGAGCCTCACAACACTCAGCTTTGCTTTTTATCCACCTGTAATTAAAAATTAACATCTTTGCACTTTGATTTTTTTTAATTTTATGTAAGTATTGTACTTTGCTCAGCCTTTGAAGTAAACTGTTCATAATATATGGGGCATTCTCTGGAAAAAAAGCCACTTGAAAAAAATGTTCTTTATTTTCTTTGGCAATTATATATCTTATAGTACATGTAAAACCTAAAATAAAACATATGGTTTTAGGTCTGTGTAACGCGGGGTTGCCAAATTATAAGGGGCCAAAGTTTTTTGTAAAAAAATTTTCGAACCGCCATAACTTTAAAACTAATGAACAGATTTTAAAACACCATGTGACTTTTTTGTATAGAATTTCTCAAACTTTGAAACTGTGTATCGTAAAAATTTTTAGAATTAATATTTTATAGCAAAAAATGAAAAAATTTTTTTTTTGGAATTTTTAACAACTTATGCCCCCTTCGATTTTTTTCGAAAATATCTTAAAATGTTCCTTATTTCATTACCTTTTTACCCCCCAAAGAGAATTTTGGGACAGCAATATTTGTTTGAGCTACAAATAAAAAACCAACTCAGAACATGATGAAAAATCATTGATTTACGCACTATTATTATCAGAATTTAGCGTAACCCAGGATTAACGACGTGGACGTAGCAGGCATTTAATCCCTTTTTGTTTTTTTATTTTTTAATATTTTTTTTGAATTTTTTTTTTTCAAATTTTTAATTTTTTTTTGTTTTTGTTTTTTATTTAAAATTATCACTACTTGAATCTAATCTACGAAAACCAAAAAAACAAACAAAAAAAAATTAAAAATTTGAAAAATACAAAAAACTAAAAAAAATATTAAAAAATAAAAAAAACTAAAAGGGATTAAATGTCTGCTACGTCCACGTCGTTAATCCTGGGTTACGCTAAATTTTGATGATAATAGTGCGTAAATCAATGATTTTTCATTATGTTCTGAGTTGGTTTTTTATTTGTAGCTCATACAAATATTGCTGTCCCAAAATTCCCTTTGGGGGGTAAAAAGGTAATGAAATAAGGAACATTTTAAGATATTTTCGAAAAAACTCGAAGGGGGCATAAGTTGTTAAAAATTCAAAAAAAAAAAAAATTTCATTTTTTGCTATAAAATATTAATTCTAAAAATTTTTACGATATACAGTTTCAAAGTTTGAGAAATTCTATACAAAAAAGTCACATGGTGTTTTAAAATCTGTTCATTAGTTTTAAAGTTATGGCGGTTCGAAAATTTTTTTACAAAAAACTTTGGCCCCTTATAATATGGCAACCCCGCGTTACACAGACCTAAAACCATATGTTTTATTTTAGGTTTTACATGTACTATAAGATATATAATTGCCAAAGAAAATAAAGAACTTTTTTTTTCAAGTGGCTTTTTTTGCAGAGAATGCCCCATATATGAAACTAAATAGTTGCGTATACGCCATGACAGCAAAGTAAATTATTATGGCAATGAATTATTATTATACGTTCTTTGCCTAAAACATTTCTTACTTTTTTAAGGAAATTACCAGACAACTTTGACATTACTGTAGTCCCAATAATGTGAAAATAAGAATTCTAATATTCTGGTAAATGTTTAAGTAGATATATGTCGAGCCAGATATCATAAGAAACTTAAATTCTATACCACTTCACTAGTTTCTCAAGAATTTCGAAATGTGGTATCATTCGTATAAAAATTTTAAAAAGCGATTATTTCTTTTCAAGACCGCAAATACCGAACGTGAGGACCTCAGTGCCCTGTGATTGCCCTAACAAAACTATGAAATGCTGAAAAAAGGGATAAATTGTATAATCGGTACTCACTTTAAATAAATAGGAATATTTCGATTAGCTTATGTGACTCGGCATGAAAAATTATGTTATCCGGTTAGGTGACACTATAAATAAATGTATTATTGTACATCTTATTTAGAAACAAATGTGTGAACTGCTGATTTATTTGAACCTTAATTATGTGACTCTTGAGATTTGTTGAAAAAATAACTTCGCTTGAACCAAAGGTAAGAAATGATTGATTATTACTTTATTTCTACACATTCATATATACATACACGCGTCATAGCTATTATATGGCTTTTTGGTTTTGCGAAAATGTATATTTTATAAACATAACAGTGGCGTGTTTTCATTCATGCCGTTTGGTTCGAAATAAAAATGCGTACAAATTACTGTAGGAAAACGTGACAAATTTTTGCTATCAGCATTTTAATAGTGAGCTGAAGAGTAAAAAGATTGCGGACGTCAAGAAGAGTGGTGGTAATGGCCACAGCACATAACAAAAAGGTGAACGCATTACCTGTAGGGTTGCTGTTGTTTGTTGGTAAATATAAAAAATAACAGGAAGCAATACTTCAACCCTTACAAAATATTGATGACATCTTTTTATATTACGTACTGCATTTCTAATGAGTACCAAAATTAAGACAACGTGAGGTAGTTAAATATAACGAACTTTACGCTGTCTGAGGGTGCTATAATTTTACTATGGAGGGAAAAGGTAAGCACTTCTATTAAAGACAAATCATTTATCATATAAAACGATTTCTAAATAAACTATTGACGTCTTCAAATTTTAATGACGCTTCATATTTCGGCTTGTGAAATAAGTTGCTTAAGAAATACATACTTATATATATTTGGTGTAGGAACCGCTTTAAGCGATTATACCCGAATACACCAGAGCGCGCCAATCATTCTTCCTTTTTGTTTTTGGCGCCAAATGGAAACACCAAGTGACGCCAGGTCACTTTCCATTTAGTCTTTCCGTCGGAGTGGAGGTCGTCCCCTCTTGCGGGTACTGCATCGAACACTTTCAGAGCTGGAGTGTTTTCATCCATTCGTACAACATGACCTAGCCAGCGTACCCGCTGTCTTTTTATTCTATGAACTATGTCAATGTCGTCGTATAAATCGTACAGCTCATCATTTCTTCGTCTGCGGTATTCGCCGTTGCCAATGTTGGGAGGCGCATAAATCTTGCGCAGAACCTTTCTGTCGAAAACTTCAAAACACAGGAGATATTTCGTCTTGTCCTCGTTCACCACCAGACCCATACGCTTCGCTTCCTTATCCAGTCTGGAAAAAGCCGAACGGCGCGATTGTTGTTTCCAATGATATCGATATCATCGGCGTACGCCAGTAGCTGTACACTCTTATAGAAAATTTTACCCTCTCTATTTAGCTCTGCAGCTCGTATTATTTTCTCCAGCATCAGGTTAAAGAAATCACACGATAGTGAGTCACCTTGTCTGAAACCTCGTTTGGTATCGAACGGCTCGGAGAGGTCCTTCCCGATCCTGACGGAGCTTTTGGTGTTGCTCAATATCAATTTTCATAGCCGTGTTAATTTTGCGGGGATACCAAATACAGACATAGCGGCATAAAGGCAGCTCCTTTTCGTGCTGTCGAAAGCAGCTTTCAAGTCGACAAAGAGATGGTGTATGTCGATTTTCTTTTCACGGATCTTTTCCTAGATTTGGCGCATGGTGAATATACGGTCAGATGTAGATTTTCCAGGTCTAAGGCCACACTGATAAGGTCCAATCAGTTTGTTGACGGTGGGCTTTAGTTTTTCACAAAGTTCCCTCGATAGAACCTTATAAGTGATGTTAAGGAGGCTTATCGCACGGTAATTGGCGCAGATTGTGGGGTCTCCCTTTTTGTGGATTGGGCAGTGTACACTGAGATTCCAATCGTCAGGCATACTTTCTTCCAACCATATTCCGCAAAGAAGCTGATGCATGCACCTTACCAGCTCTTCGCCGCCGTATTTGAATAAGTCCGCCGGCTATACATAGGCCCCGCCGCCTTATTGTTCCTCAAGCGGGTAATTGCTATTTTAATTTCTTCACGGTCGGGTAATGGAACATTGGTACCAAGCATCGGTACCAAGCATGAACAGTCGGTACCTTCGTCGTCGATTGGGGAATCGAGTTCGCCATCTCCTGGTGTTGTATTTTGACTGCCATTCAGCAGGTCGGAGAAGTGTTCCCTCCACAAACTCAGTGTACTCTGCGCATCAACCACTAGATCACCTCTGGGGTCCTCGCTTCCCTCTCCAGCTATCGGTATCTTTCCCATCGCGCTCGTGTTGCGGTCGATCGCAATATTGCGAGGTATGCAATCTGTTTTCTCTCCACTGCGAGACGACAATCTTCATCATACCAGCTGTTTTTTTGACATATTCGAAAGCTAATAGTTTCGGTTGCAGGTGTACGTAAGGAGCTTGGTATGTCGTCCCACAGCTCCCTTATACCGAGATGCTGATGAATGGTCTCAGAGAGCAGGAGTACAAGTCGAGTAGAAAATCGTTCGACTTTCAGTTGTGATTGCAGCTTCTCGATGTCGAACCTTCCTTGTGTATGTTGACGTGTGCGCTATTCTACACAGAGGCGGGTGCGTATCTTAGCTGCTACAAGATAGTGGTCCGAATCTATGTTAGGACCACGGAGCGTACGCACATCAAAACTCTGGAGACATGTCGTCCATCTATCACAACATGATCGATCTGGTTGCGAGTGAATCGCTTAGGGCTTGTAGCTTGATGGATTTTCATAAGCTGGAATCTAGTACTACAGACTAAATTAGAAATTTGGCTATTTACTCCACTAATTTCAACTAAATTTGATTTATAATACTAAATATAATAAAAATTTTCAAACTTGCTAGCCTATTCTCAAAATATAGATTTTCTAAAACATGTAAAAATATTTGCCTGTTTTTTATACCTTTCAAATTGAGGCAGTACGCTTTTTCACGAACTTAGTTCTTCCTTAATTTCTTACGTGAAAATGGATACAATTTAAATATAATGTTGTAGCTAAAATAAATCCAGACAATTATAAAATGTATGTAATATTTTCCTTCGAATAATTCGTGGTTATACACATATTTAATTGGTAGGAAAATAAAAATTTGTCGTACATTTGCAGGGTGCGTTAGGATTCCTTATAAAAATTTTTTTTATATAAAGATTTTAACTGAGGACTACTAAATAATAAATTTGTAAATCTGATTAGTAATATGGCTACATACCTACAGGGTTATGTTCAATTTATGTTGTGCATCTTGAAGTTACCCTGCCAATACACAAATCATCAAATTTTAAATAATTACAAAAGAAGACTTTTAACTGCAGAAATTTGCCAGGCTATCCGATTTTTATTGTCATTAGTAAAGAATAATGTTGTTTTAATCCATAATATTCATCTTCATAATGTATGATTAACAAATTTTTATTTATTTATTATTCATAGGCTCATTTATGAAATCAATTTAAGTTACATAGACGGTATATATGTCTCACTTATTTTACAGCGCTACCAACAACCGTGAAAAAAAGTATTAATATTTGTGCGACATATTGTCAGAGCATACACGTTCATATAACTCAATAAATTTTGAGAAGGCTCTGCCCTAACGGAAGTTCTCAAATAACAGTTCATTAATTTTATGTAACTAAACTTGATTAAATGTTTAGATTTTATGATGGCACGTACAAAAGGTTAAGTTGCAACATTAGAAAAAGGTTGAAGGAAATTTCATGTCATGTTATGGCCTCATAGATTTACAAGCAGGTATCACAGCTATAAAATTTGTTGTGGATCCCTCACACTTTTGAAACTGCTAAAGGCAGAAATAATTTTCAACACTTTCTACGTGACATTGAGCTATAGTACTACACTAGAAAGCTTTATTAAAATATTAAGGACAAAGGCAATGTAAAATTGACTTCCAGAAGTAGAGTAAGAATTGGTTATTTAATCATGTGTAAAAGGGCAAGCGGTACTTTGTAAAACTAATTTCCGGCGAAAAGACAAAAACTCCATTCATATCATTAAAATGAGTTTTGTCAGGTAATTTTAGCTGCTAACAGTTCTACCACACAAATTGCATTTTATTGAACTCACTTATTGAGTGAACAAAATTATGGTATCCGGAAATTACAATGATATGAAATAAGCTGAAATTGTTAAAACCTTTTGTCAACCAGTTGATTTTTGGGTAGCTTTTATGATTATTCTCTCTGCTGTCTTGAATTCAAATGACATTGCAGATAATTCTAAGTGTTATTTAAAACATGTGACTTTTGTGAGGTTTAGTTGTACAAGTATATGATAATAAAGCTAAAAGAACAAAGTGAGATGTTATGTTATTTTTCATTAACATAAACTTATTAAAACATATTCAGCCTTATCTCATATCATTACCATGAATATTTTTTCCACATGAAAGAAAATGTTGCATCATGAATTCCGTGTAAATGAAAACTTATATTCGAATTTCGGCATTCTGTCACAAATAATTTTGTTTTGATTTTTTGTTGACTCATATTGGGACTAGAAATGTAGATTATAAAGCCAATTGCGCGACTATTTTAGCATAAAAGGTTAAATCATCAACGTAATAATTTTGAGTGTTGGCAGGACTTGCGTTCTCCACCACGGAAAAGGACGCAATCGCATATTCGAAAGGATAATGCAATAAAACAAGTTGAACGGACGTACATTGGGTAGCAATTAAACAATCTTGTACTCAACTTCAAGAACTTACTACTTCAAGAAATCTTATTTCTATTCCAAAATATACTTTATCTTTATTTTCTTTGTGAAAGCTCTTTACTATGCCAGGATTTTCCACCTAAACCTTCAACTGTATTTTGTTAACAGACCTTTGATTAGGTTTTATGGCTGTTCTCCACAAGAGGGGGAAAGCACTCAGACTAAAAGGACAGTCCTTTGTGAATACAGAAAAAAATCTAATTACATATTAAGACTCAATCAAATTTTATTTTTAATCTTGCATAGACGTGACATTCCATAACGAAGGGTTGAGCGCCCTAGACAACTTACGATTTTCAGAAGGATCTTGTGACCCTTGCCCAACTCAGTTGAAGCCCAACTGTCTTGTCGCATTCTACTGTAGTTAAGACTGGTGCGCCTAATCTTTAAAGCTCATTAGCCTTACGTTATTACCTAGGATTCCTCTGTGGTCAATCACCCTAACTAGTCTAATCGTGAAGATCTAACTGGTATCGGCTGAAAGTGAGGATAGACATTTCTTTAGTAGTCTTGGGTAAATCGTCTCTTTACTGAAGGACGAAGAAAGTAATAGATCCGTTGCTACCTTTATAGCAGCCACTTGCGCATTGATATTATAGTAATTGATATATAAGTAATGACTAACGTTGTGTATAGCATCATATTATGTCAGAGAAAATATTGTCGCTTCATTTTATTGACATATCTCCCCAACTATACGATATATGTATGTGGTATAAAGTCAACTAAATAGACGAAAATTATAACAACGGAAGTTAGGTTGCTAAAAACTTATCTAAAGATGTAATTTTTTCCACCAAATTATAGTATGCTCAAAAAAACATGTCCACTTACTTTCATTACAAATTTTTTCACCAAAGTACATACTACAAAGTGGAAAAAAGCTATTCACTTACGCCATTGCATATATACGTACGTGCACAATTTAATGTACCATAATTCAATTACTAAAGCTTTTAACTAATTTTCGTGAGATGAATTGTTTTTTATTAATATACTAGCTGACCCAGCGGAGAAGTTTCTTCCGCCTTAGAGACAATAAATGAGGAAATTTTTTGAGTTCATTTTTGTATTAGAATAACATAAGAAATAAAGTATTTCAATTATTCTTAGTTTGTTATTAATTTTTCAGCATTGGTTTGCACTCTCCAGTCAAGCACCTTGTGATAGACTGCATTTTTCGTTTTATAATCGACTTTCAAGGATTGACCTGTCATTTGTTAATATTTATAGCGAATGCAAGACGAATTGGAAATTGAAGTCGTTTAAACTCAAACGTTCCTTTTTACCATCAAATGTGTTTTGGTGCACAGTTTATGTTTCCCAATATGATCACTACGGAGCCAATCTTTAGTCGTAAATTGTACGGCGGCAAGCCAAGCACATCCAAGGAGTTTAAAAATTCAATTGAATAGTTGCTGGCTTCATCTTCATTTATTACGTAGTCAATAGATTTGAATGAATGAAGTGGACCAATGATCCCATTCTGAATTTTGTAGTTTAAGTCATCTATGTCTTTATTCTTAGAAATCCGTTCCGAAATTCAGCAATTGCTCAGAGTTATCTTCAACAGACATATATTTTAGTAACACAACTCTCATGTCTGTTGTCATTGTGTAGATCTTTTACTGTTCGGTTAAGTGCTTCTAATGCAGTTTTATGCATTATTATGCATTCGTCCTATATGAGAACTTTTGATGTCTTTCAAACTTGGGCCATTACGGACTGTTTTGCAATATTACATGTTGATTATTCAATAGTTTTAAGATTTAACTATAATTATAGTCTTGAATGAGCCGTACGTCATCTTTCGAACAATGTGGCTGCTATTCACGCGCAAACAATGGCTAAAACTATTGGCATGAGGAATGTCTTTTCAGAACTATCCCTGGTATATGCAGGATATATCAACTACCATTTCCTTTTCTTTTTGTTGGGTATTCAGCAGGGGTCATTTGAACTATTAAATCTAATTTCTGGAGATTACATTCCCGTTCCCGTTTATGTTATATCCTATCTCATGTTAATAAATGTTACGTTGCCCGAAGAGCGAAGAGAATAACAGTAAGAAAAATTTGACTCAATAAAACGATTTGTAACATAACTATCACACGGTTAGATAAAGGGTTAAATTCAAAATTTCAAATCTTCAAATGTTCAACCATAGGCAACATTATTTTTTTTTTGTCAGTTGAATGTTGTTTTTTTTTTCAATTTTATCATATGAAATGAAAATGTTTTGACTGAATTTTTTTCGTTTGGCTATCATTTTTTTTTTGTTTTCATTTTTATGAAAAGAAAGCCTACTAAGAGGTTTTGAAAAATAAATTTGTGTTTTATATGGAATGTCAGTTGCGTTTTTTATACCACAGTTTATTCACACTATTGTCACGAAAAATGTATAAAATGTATCCTATGTCCGTCTCCTGGCTCTAAGCTACCTCCCTACCAATTTTCAGCCAAATCTGTTCTGCCGTTCTTGAGTTATAAGTGGTGTAACTAACACGACTTTCTTTTATATATATAGATAGTACATACTTCTATAAATCAGTATGTTACACACTTACTTAATAATGAGTTAATTGCATTAGGTTATTTGCCCATTGATGTTTCACGCTTAGTGTGAGAAAAACGAGTTAAAAGGTAACTATTATAAGGGTAGGTATTCAATTTGATTTCGTTTATTGCATTACTTTTAATTGATAGTAAGGGGTATTGTAAGTGCCATAATTGCATTAACACAGAGAGGCAATGGTAAAGAAATATACCTTTGACGAGTTTCTCTAAATTATTAGGAGTCTTCTGATGCTAAGTTAATTTGTGCCTGAAACATTTATTATTTTCGAAGAAAAATTGCAAAGCACTTTTAACACTGATGGACTCTTTTTTGATTATTCCTCGACATGCCTGTCACTACTGACGACAAAATATTTTTTAATTTTTTTATACACCTGAAAAATGGATATTGAATTATTTGGAGTATTACGCACAAAACAACGACCAATGCATATATAAATTAATTTCTTAAGTATGCGGAAAATTTCATTTCGCCAAAATTGTATGTAAATAAATATACACAAGTTCATATGAATTTGTAAGTACTTGGTATGTATATAATTGGCAACTGTATATCTGCTAGATCTCCTCCTATCTTTTATAGCATACGCTTTGATGTCTTCTAGCAAATGAAGGGATCTAAAGGCCGATTCTGAATGGCTATTCATTTGGTGAGAAGCAGATCCATAGCATACTCACATGTAAAATTGTTTTTGAATGCAATCATCGCAATAGTCACGTTATATTCAAGTTTATAATTTTTTTCTTGAGTACAGGAAATTGAATATTCACAATATGCATACCCAACACATTGCAAAGGAATTCATAAGATAATAAGAAAGCACGTTCTCGTGGAAATACACATATGCATGTACACGGATAAATATTTGTTCACCTTCCGGCGATCTTTATCCTCGTGTTTTTGCACGGGGTTTTGGGCTTATTGCAATAACGCTTGTTATGTTATGTCGTGTGAAATGAGCATTGCTAAATTTTCAATTCCAAATGCCCTAAGGCTATGTACTAATCGAAGCTGACAAAATATTCCGTATATTTTGTTATGTACTCTGATGAATTTGTGATTAAATTATATCTCAGGGCGATAGCTTCAAAAATTTAGCAAACCATTTCTGTAAAAGATATAAAAATGTAATTTCCGGTGTGCTATGATAAAAGTGAGAGTGAGAATTTGTATTTAATAACTATGTATGTAATGGCCAAATGTCTAAAGAATTTTAAAATATTATTGTCGGTTTAGGAAAGAATTATAAATGATATTTAATACTCTATATTTCAATTATTTATTAACATATGTCACTGAAATTATTAATAGAGTATGAGTTGAGAGAGAGATAATTTTAATATAAATATTTCAGTTATGATTGGAGGATATTTTAATTAAACCCAGGGAGTATACTACCTGAAGTATAAGTTAATAATAATAAATTTGACAGAAAACCGGGCACCTGGCACATTCTTAATTTGAATATTATTTTCCTAAAGTCAGCCATAACTTACTTTTAAAGTAGTAATATCACCACATATGTAGCACTGAGTTATTGAAATTTGTCGCAACAAATTACAGGTTTTTCTATGTCACAAAATACCGAAAACCTTTCATAAAACTTTCAAAGTGACAAGGAGCAAACTTTAAACAATATAAAACGTCGCTGCCATGTAATTAAATAGTTTTCGTTTCCAATAAAGCACGCTGCCTAAAATTTACATAAACTTTGCAGCCAACTTCTGTCGCAGTACCCACTCCAAAGTAATGCAACAATAACAACAATACTATGCTATCTTCATTATTAGCTGTTTGGTTATTGGGGGCGTCCGTAAAATTGCCAAAACTTGTCTTTCCATTTAACTTTTAATAACAAATATGCAAATAAACTGGCGTAACAATTGTCACGACAACTTGAGTAAATAATGAGATGCCTTGATGAAAGTTCATAATTTACATATTGAAGAGGTTGGCACTGCAATTGGACCAAATTAGTTAATTGGCTTGCCATAAAAAAGGCTTATTTTAAAAGCCTCGAATTATGTATGTACTGTCTAACCAATCACGACAGCAACATTGAATTACAGTTAAATTTTTATTAACTCCTCTCTCAATACATCTCTTTTGATATTACTTTTGGCGCAAGCATTGGCTCAAAAAGTTACTTTGAGGTTATGCAATGCATTTCTGCACCTCGCTTTGATTTCCTATTAATGCCGGCACAGGCTTAGACCACATAAGGACCGTTTTCGTACATTGTATGCACACATTTTCAAATACATTCAAAGAATATGCAACTACATTCATACTACCAAGTCCTACATAATGTAACAACTGCAAACGAACACTTAGCGTCAAATCCTAATGTGAGAAAATTATTTTGTGCAAATACAGTGGAACTCCCATAACTCGAACTTCTATAACTCGAAGATCTCTATAACTCGATCTTTTGAATTGGCCAGAGCGTTTAGAAATCAACTTTCATACAAATTTCCTTCTATAACTTAAACTTGAATTGGCAATAGAAGTCAAATTTCATACAAATCTCCTTTTATAAATGTAACTTTTCGACCAGGGCATAATACAAAATTTAAAATTTTACTATCGAGGCACATTTTTAAAAGAGTCCCTTTAAATCGTACGGAGGAGAATAAAAAATATGTTACTACTCTTATAGATTTCATAAATCGTGTAACAAAGCCATGGGATACAGACGTCAAACAGCAAACTGCAACAAACAAAATTACAGGATACATGTTTCAATGCATTTAAATAAAACTGTATGCGAAGTAAATCAATAAAACTGTTTATAAATCTAAATCGAAGTCTCTCCAACTCGAAGTTTTTTTGTGGATTATGGTGATACGAGTTAGAGAAGTTCCACTGTACTTATGTTTATTAAAACGAAGAGTGAATTCCAATATTGTTGGAACGTTGCATTAATTTATTACTTAAATACAACTACACTATAATCTCTAATTTTATGGCCACTTTTAGTCAATTAAGTCTCATTTCTGAATCCTTGTTTTCATTTACAGATCGTATCCGCAATGTGTTGACTTCTTAAATTGTATGCGTATGTTATGCAACACTGTACATACATTTCCGAATTTTAACATCTTGTCGGGACTATACCGACTTCTTTTATCATTACTGAGACCGGCTCTTCAGTATACCAATGGTTTCTTCATTCGATACATAATAATTTTTTGAAAACATCGATGTTACGGAGGGAAAATGGGCAAAATCGATTCACAACCTCTCCTAGTTCCTTAATAATACGATTTTTATTTCCATATGATTCAATTACTCTAGAATATATAAATCAAGAACAATTGAAAATATATATATATAAATTGCAGGCCCCAGATATCGAATACTTGTTTTATAATAGTCGCTTTAGATATTTTTGCTTGCTAAAATATTGAATTATAAATGATTGGAATTCAAAATTTTCCCACAATTTACTTGTATTTTGTAACTGTAAATTTGTATGTATGAGCATCCCGCTGCAACATAATTTATTTACATTTTCAATATTTGACACGTTACCAAATAAATTAATATGCCTAAGCAGGCAAGTCGGTTTGAAGCAAATAAGCAATTGAATTTTGTTAACGAACTAAGCATTTTCGAATTATCGTTAAATATTTGTTTTATACTCAACATTTGTAAATAATCAATTACATAATTTCATACGCTAATACTCACAGAGACCGATACATGGGTATGCTTATGATGCGGGTTATTTCAATATGAATGCATGTAAAATAAATAAAAATTCACCCCCAGTGTATTTGATCTGAATTATTCATATAAATGAATTTATTATGCAAATTCTAGTTTTATAAGCGGATGGGGCATATTTCGTTTATGCTGTTCGTTTGAAATTAATATTACTAAAATTTTCATGCCGTTCATCCATGTTTATGTATAATTTATGGACAATAAATGAGATAGTGAATTGGCCAAAATTGTCAGTAACACATTATACCGGCAACAAAAGTTCGCCCTTCCGTTGCTTTCCATATTTATATGTACTTGGCCCTAAAGGGAGTTTTGATATATATTTCTGCTGTACTCAACTTCCTTCTTCAACATAGGGATGTCAAGATCTTTATGTATATTTTCGTAAAAAAATATTTACTGAACCACAATAGTTATCAAAACTATTATAAAATAATTTCTTGCTTTTTTATTGGTGGCATTTAATATTACTATTAATTTTCACGTGTTTTTGACACTACATCTACACGACAATTATAATTACTTATAATAACTAAACATAGAGTTCCAATGTCTCTCTATAGTTGATATTTTGTGACTAAGAAGGCTGTCATACTTATTAGACTCATACGTCTAAGCACAGTACACACATTTGATTTGATTAATCAGCAAATATTCAAATTTAAATGTAAATACTAACTTCATAAAACCAGAACTCAGACGATTTAAAATTTTATTGAATAACAAGTAAGGAAGGGCTAAGTTCGGGTGTAACCGTATAAACGAGTATAAAAAGTAAATTCTCTAACTTTGTACTTTGCCTACAATCACCATTATTCCATTTCCCTTTCCGCATAAAATAACTACGCTTAATTAAACTCTGGGGATTTGGTGCGTGCCTAACATTTGAAACGTACTGAGATCGGTTTGGGAGAAATATTCCTCAAATTGGTAAAAAATACATGTTTATTACAGCAATTACAATCGTTTCTAAATGTAACGTGTATCGTTTGGTAACGCGGAGGTGTAAAAAATTACAGCAATTTACAGTTATTTGCATAGATATTAAAATTTGATTGGACTTCATTAGTAGTCATTATTGTTTTCTTTGCATTAAGGTAAACATTTTTGTTCCTTTACATCGTTATGAAAAGGAAGTTTAAAAAAATAGTTGTTTATTCTGTGTGACTAGTAAATGAAAGCAACCAATTAATGCGATAGAACCAAAAGAAATTCAATAATTTATACAATCTATATAAGGTTGTGCTACTGGAAATTTAGAATTTACTTATTATTATTTATTAGAGAAATATACTGTACTTTTATATTGAATTTTCATTTCACCTCAACTTGCTTTCTAAAATTTTCGTAAATAGTTTTTACTCTGTCAATTAAAAAATTTTCACACAATTTCAAATGCGTCAACGAAGCTATCATTCTGAGACGGAATTATATGTATGTATGTGTGTTTTTGGAATTAAATATTTTATACAGAAGTTCTATTATTTATACGTAAAATGTTACGTATACGCAGTGTTATCGGAGCCTGGAATTGTTGCACACAAGAAGAGCAACTATTGTTTGTTGTCTATTATACATTTACAGCACACATAATTTGTATGAAATTTTGACAATACTATTAAATTTTAGTACGAATATGATTTATATTTATTTTCAATATAAATATATAGTGAGAATTTCTCACAAATGTATATCATTATTGAATAATAGATATGATGATATTTCATTTTAAATTGCTCACGCTGGTTAAACATTTCAGAATTCGACACATTCAATTGCCTTAGCGCGGAAAATCTCTTACATGAGAATAGAGAAAAGAGCTATTGCAATTCATACTTTTCTATCCTTAGCTTTTATATGCTGATATTTAGAATTTTGTCAGTCAAATTGAAAAGAAGTGGACACCTGATCTTATGACTAAAACTGAACTCATATTTTATAATATTAATATCACATTAAATGTTTTTGGATTCTCACAAATTCTTGGAACACCTCTACTGTGACCTTCTAAATCTTCTTTACTTGTTATATAAGTCTATTAAACTTCTGTAGAAGTTAAAATTTGGAAAGAAACGCTGCACCACTGTATAATCTATATCAATAATTGCTCTTTTAACTTGTTAAGAATATACATATAAATCAATTTCACTCATCGGATGCTGCTGCTTCCATCTTGCAACTTATATTATATAAGAAGTGAGAAGTAAAAGCAAAGAAAAGATTGTAGCAAATGACATTCAAGTATACCTAGTTGATAATTATCAAACCGCTGCAACGCATACAGCTAATAGACTGTGGTTATGGACTTACCGAACTACATATCTATTTACAAGTTTATTTACTTCTACAATTAAGTTGTCTCCTGCTATATTTATAAGTATTTTGAAAATTTAAAGTTGCTTTTGCTCGTGTTACTTTGCTTCGTTAGCCACAGCCTGTCTGCGGTGACACTAAAATGATTTCAAAGTTTTACGTACACAGATGTATTTTTCGCCAGTTTATCATGAACGAACAAACGCAAATATAGTGACTGAAATGTGAAAAATAGACGCATCAACGGAAGTCATTTAAAGTTATGCAGTTGAAAGGAGCGATCGCAAGAGTGATATATTAGCTCGTTTATAGCCTTGAGATGTTATGATCCGATTTCAACTAATTTTAGATGAATGGTGCCACCCCAAATAGATAGATGGATAAATTTACAGTAGAGATGCAGTTTACATATAGTTACACGAAACTCTCCCCAAATTTGTTTAAATACTAAAGCTGACATGTGTCATTAGGTACCATAACTGATGGAAATAGTATTTCAGTATCAACCTACTTCGTCAACCATTAGAAAGTTTTTATTACGTCGCTGGAAAAGAGATTTGTTTGGGTTTGGGTGCAAATATAAAGTACGATATTCCAATAAAATTAACATTGTCAGCCGCTCTAATTTAACGCTCGCCAAGCATATGTAAAATTCATGTGTAGCTGATATACTCCTGGTTTATAAAAAAAAAGTTTATTTATGTTACGCCATAAAAATGCAAGTTCCACGACCTTGAAGTAGGCAGTGGATTACTAAACGTGAACCTAATTCTTATGTCATATGCACACATACTTACTGCACTTAAGAATACTTACTACCTTATTATACATGTTTTTGCTTTTCAATATATACTATACGGCAGGCTGTTTGACTTTTATGGTAGCGACAATTGACACACGCAAGAGTCAGCAGTTCGCTTCATAATCCGTGCATAAACATTTCACGAAGCGTAGTAACACCTGCTGCAACATTACAGTTATTTAAATTTGTTCAGATTGATTGCAGATATAAAATCATAAGTTGGGATTTATGCCTATGGCTTATTGCTTATAACATCAAAAACCTGAATTTTGGAGTCAGTACCGTCCAGTACCGTCCAATTCTTTAATACGATTTTTCCCTGAACTTTTTGATTAACACATTTAATTTTAACTGAAGACAACGAGAGAAACAAAAATTTGTGTGTTCGTGTGTTTCATGTACATAATATATAAGATTATGACATATCTAGTCGTAGCTGCAACTTGAAGCTCATGTAATACTAGTAACTGATGATTTTCTGGCATATGGAGTATTTTATACTCTCCCAATATACCAGATATAATGGCTTAGATAAAATATTTACTCGATTTTGCCAATTTTGGGTAAAAAATTATACACAATCACTGAGATCCTTATTCGTGAACTCTTATGGATAACCACAAATGGTTGAATTTTTTGTCGTCCATGTGATATACTGCAGATATGAACATTCACATATGGTACAGGTACCTGTATTTTACAATATATTTTTTTTAAAGTGCATGATTTCTGGATAATGGTTTGCAAAGGATCCTGAATATGAAATTTGAACTTACTGGCACCAAATTATATATATTTTATACTACCTATATCTAGCATTACCAAATTTCTACTTGTAAAACTTTCGGTTATTCCATACTAATGCCCGATGTTAATCGATAATGGAAGTAGCTATTGCATTTATGCCTCGTGGCTATCGGAGATTGTGATAATACCCATATATTATACATGTATTCCAAAATACAGCCAAAGGACACTTTATATCTATCATTTATATCTACCAACGCAAAACATCGAGACTGGTTTTTATACTCTCGCAACAAATGTTGCTAAAGAGAGTATTATAGTTTTGTTCACATAACGGTTGTTTGTAACACCCAAAACTAAACGAGTTAGATATAGGGTTATATATACCAAAGTGATCAGGGTGAAGAGTGGAGTTCAAATCCGAATGTCTGTCTGTCTGTCCGTCCGTCCGTCCGTCCGTCCGTCCGTCCGTCTGTGCAAGCTGTAACTTGAGTAAAAATTAAGATATCTTGATGAAATTTGGCACACTTATTTCTTGGCACCATAGGAAGGTTGCTTTCGAAAATGCAAAATCGGACCACTGCCACGCCCACAAAATGGCGAAAACCGAAAACACATAAAGTGCCATAACTAAGCCATAAAAAAAGCTATGGAAATAAAATTTAGTATGAAGGATCGTACTATTAAGGGGCATATCTGGATGTAATTTTTTTGGGGAAGTGGGCGTGGCCCCGCCCCCTACTAAGTTTTTTGTACATATCTCGCAAACCAATAGAGCTATATAAACCAAACTTTCTGCAGTCGTTTTTTTTTAGTCACTTCTTAATGCAGTCCAAAAATTAAAGAAATCGGATTATAACCACGCCCACCTCCCATACAAAAGTTAGGTTGAAAATTACTAAAAGTGGGTTAACTCACTAACGAAAAACGGCAGAAACACTAAATTTCACATAAGAAATGGCAGATGGAAGCTGCACTCAGATTTTTTTACAAAATGTAAAATGGGCGTGGCGTCGCCCACTTATGGGCCAAAAACCATATCTCAGGAACTACTCGACCGATTTCAATGAAACCTGGTTTGTAATAGTTTCCTTACATCCCAATAATATGTTGTGAAAATATGCCAAATCGCTTCACAACCATGCCTACTTCCTATATACCAGAACTTTAAAGACGATGTGAATCGTTTACTTTACAATATATAAAGTAAGTACTAGCGAAGATATCGGTGCAGAACTTTGCACAAATACTATGTTAATAGTGTGGCAGCAACATTCTAAAAATCACCGAAATCGGATCATAGGTTTTTAAGGCCCCATATATCGAACACGAGGACCTCGGTGATTCTAACCTAATATTATGGTTTCCAACTTTCAATGGACTTTATACAATATATATGACGAATATGTGGGTCAAATTGTGTATTATATAATATAAATAAAGTTAAATAAATAAATTGCGAGAGTATAAAATGTTCGGTTACACCCGAACTTAGCCCTTCCTTACTTGTTTTATCTGCTATTGTTTGTGAAATAAAACAAAAAAAATTATGCAAAAAAATGTGTATTGTTTGCTGCGAAAATTGTTTAATTCTGATTACTTGTTGGCTTTATATAAACTTCTCTCCGAGAGGGGAATACTATTTCCATTGACATTGTGCTCACGCTTGTTTGAATATATGCTATAGTCAATGGTGCATCTATTTTAACGATTGCACGTTTCAACATTCAGCAATTAAATCCTGATTTCATGTTTACATTGCCAAAAAATAAAACAAACAATTCACAAAAACGAAAGAGCAAAAATACACATAAGTGTTCGGTTTTATATACAGATATTGCCATCGTAAATGCTAGACCCACCATTAAACAAACAGATGATGATAAACAAAAACAAACTGAGAGGCGTGCAATTGAATTGCCGGAAATTGTTGATGACTTTGTCAGCACGATAGTTATAGTCGTGGTGAATACAAAACCACCTATTTTTAATAGCATTTTTCATGGCAATGTATTTCAAATTTTATGGCTGCCGGTTTATTATCTTAAATATCGTTTTTTGTTAGCTACTGAAATAATGAAGCAATATGTAATAATATATTTTGATAGTACTGTTATATTATTAGGAGAATAAGCATGGAATGGTCACATAAAAAATGAGCTTTGACTTAATTTGCTTAGAAGTTACATATGTGGAAGTGATTAGTATTTGAAGATTGTGATTAAGCCAGCCTAGTAGCAATAGCATCACTTGAGGAAGGGCGGGCAAACATAAAATATCTGAATGAAATATTTTAAATCACTTTGAGGATAATAGGTTAGGTTAGGTTAAGCTGATAGGTCAGCGACATATAGACCAGTTTTGGTCGTTTGCGATACAGATGGAGAGTAATCATCCTTTAGGATGCCGGTGTTTAAATTTCAAAAGATGATATGGTTTCACTAATGAAATCTCTTCCAGTTTATCGTAATGTGAACCCCCCAAGGCTTAAGCCGTTGCCTTTATAATGCAGGACAATCACACAAGATATGCTTCATAGTTTCTTGGGTACCTTGCTCTTGACATTTCTTGCAGTCTTCGCGATCTATCAGCCCCATTGTGTAGGCGTCCGCCGCCACCAGGTCGCTAAAGTGACCAGTGACTATGCCTACATGCCTACAACCTACATTTCCTTCTATCGAGCGTCAGTATAAATCTCTTGTATTTCTGATCTACCGCTTTACACATAACTTTTACGGTTTTGCCGGTAGATTCTTCCAGCGCGCTTTGCACTTGTTTACCAAGTTCCTGTCTAGGTCGTCATATATAGATTTGCCTACGTTGATCATGAATATATTTTCTATTTGTATATTATTATTTTTCTATTTTTTTTTCTATTATAAATTTGATTTCACTTAACCAAGTAGGGAAGTTACCTCTTAGCCTCTTAGTGTAAAATGGTTTAGTAAATGTTATATTCAAAATTAAAAATAGCTTATAATAGTTAAATAATCGTAAATTTAAGTATTACAGTAACCTACATAAATATTTTTGTTATACTTGAAAGGAAGTAAAATTTAGTACATGGAATCGGAGAGGATAATAGATAAAATTTATTTGGGGAAGTGGGCTTGGTCCCACCCCCTAATAAGATTTTTGTAAAGAAAACTTTAAGTTACATTAAATACACAGTTAATACCGCACATGGCATATTAATTACAGTTAAAGTACTCATATATGAAAAACTTACACAGGAACGAAATTCTAAAAGTAGTTACTCCTCATACAAAAATACCGTGGAACTTCTCTAACTCGAATCACTATAGTCCACAAAAAACTTCGAGTTAGAGAGACTTGGAGTTATAGAATTTTCATTAAAACAAACAATTTTTCAAAAAGCTGTAAAATATAGATTTGTACCCAGTTTTATTTATTTACTTCGCAAAAAGTTTTATTTAAATACGTTAAAACCTGTATTTTGTAATTTTGTTTGTTGCAATTTGTTTGTTTTGCTTTTGATGTCAGTAATCCATGCCTTTGTTACATGATTTAAGCAATCCATAAGTGCAATACCATATTTTTTGTTCGCCTCCATACGATATAGAGATACTCTTTTAAGATTCTGCTTCGATAGTAGAATTTTGAATTTTGTATTATGTCCTGGTCGAAAAGTTCGATTTATGTAAGAAAATTTTTATGAAATTTGACTTCTATTGCCAATTCAAGAGTTCAAGTTATGGAGAATTTCTAGTTATAGAAGTTCAAGTTATGGAAGTTATACTGTATATAGATAACATGTATTACCCGCAGCATTCGAATAAACAAGGAAACATGAAGTTGACTAGTAGAGGAAGTCCCAGATGAGCTATAATCGATAAAATATTTCAGAATGGAAATATGCAGATTTCCCCGGACCCCTAATGATTTCACGAAGTTAATGAAATTTATCTTTGTAACAACTAATATTACAAACACAATTTTAGAGCTTTTTTACGATTCTTTCATTGCATTATCTTCCGCTGATTTTAATGAAATTATGTAATAAAAGTGAAATATTCGAGCGAAATGTATTCGCTAAATATTTATATACATAAGTTAGAAGCCTTTCACAACTCATTAAATGATTTATGGTTTTCTTATGTCTACTACGTCCCTTGGTGAAAGCGATTTAACGAGGCTAATCTTAAAATTTTTGAGTGGTTTATAGGCTTTATTTCTTCTCATTAACAAATTTGAAATTTAATAGCAGAGAACGAACTTAAGTTTACTGGCAGATATGCCTATTTATTATATTGGCGATAAAAATGTGCACTACAAAAATTTAATTGAGCAATTGAAGAAATTTAGAGGACATTCCAGAGATTATATTTTGCTTATAATGAAATAAACAGCTTTTGGTAGCTTGTCAATGTCTTAGTTATAAATTTTGGTGCAAATATGAGTGTACCTTTTCTCTTTAAAACATATTTTAAGCATTTTAATAATTGTTTAAATGTGCCCGAATTGAAATAAAAGCATTCGATTATATTATTGATTGAAAAAATTGGACCAATTTAAAATTTATAATTATTATTATATAACAAGTAAGGAAGGGCTAAGTTCGGGTGTATGTATGTATGTGATTGGCGTTGCAACCGTTTAGCCGGTTATAGCCGAATCGACGATAGTGCGCCATCTCTCTCTCTCCTTCGCAGTTCGGCGCCAGTTGGAGATCCCAAGTGTAACCAGGTCGCTCTCCACCTGGTCCCTCCAACGGAGTGGAGGCCTTCCCCTTCCTCGGCTTCCTTCGGCGGATACTGCATCGAACACTTTCAGGGCTGGAGTGTTTTCGTCCATTCGGACAACATGACCTAGCCAGCGTAGCCGCTGTCCTTTTATTCGCTGAACTATGTCAATGTCGTCGTATAACTCGTACAGCTCATCGTTCCATCGTCTGCGGTATTCGCCGTTGCCAATGTTCTTAGGACCATAAATCTTGCGCAAAATTTTCCTCTCGAAAACTCCTAGTGTCGTCTCATCTGATGTTGACATCGTCCAAGCTTCTGCACCGTAGATTTGGACGGGAATGATAAGCGACTTGTAGAGCTTGATTTTGGTTCGTCGAGAGAGGACTTTACTGTTCAATTGCCTACTCAGTCCAAAGTAGCACCTGTTGGCAAGAGTTATTCTGCGCTGGATTTCGAGGCTGACATTGTTCGTGTTGTTGATGCTGGTTCCCAGGTATACGAAATTATCTACGACCTCGAAGTTATGACTGTCAACAGTGACGTGGGAGCCAAGACGCAAATGCGCCGACTGTTTGCTTGATGACAGGAGATATTTCGTCTTGTCCTCATTCACCTCCAGACCCATTCGCTTCGCCTCCTTATCCATGCGGGAAAAAGCAGAACAAACGGCGCGGTTGTTGCTTCCGATGATATCAATATCATCGGCGTACGCCAGGAGCTGTACACTCTTGTAGAAGATGGTACCCTCTCTGTTTAGCTCTGCAGCTCTTATAATTTTTTCCAGCATCAGGTTAAAGAAGTCGCACGATAGTGAGTCACCTTGTCTGAAACCTCGTTTGGTATCGAACGGCTCGGAGAGGTCCTTCCCAATCATGACGGAGCTTTTGGTGTTGCTCAACGTCAACTTACATAGCCGTATTAGTTTTGCGGGGATACCAAATTCAGACATCGCGGCATAAAGGCAGCTCCTTTTCGTGCTGTCGAAAGCTGCTTTAAAATCGACAAAAAGGTGGTGTGTGTCGATCCTCTTTTCACGGGTCTTCTCCAAGATTTGGCGCATGGTGAATATCTGGTCAGTTGTTGATTTTCCAGGTCTAAAGCCACACTGATAAGGTCCAATCAGTTTGTTCACGGTGGGCTTTAGTCTTTCACACAATACGCTCGACAGAACCTTATACGCGATGTTGAGGAGGCTTATCCCACGGTAATTGGCGCAAATTGTGGGGTCTCCCTTTTTGTGTATAGGGCAGAGTACACTGAGATTCCAATCGTCAGACATGCTTTCTTCCGACCATATTCTGCAAAGAAGCTGATGCAAGCACCTTATCAGCTCTTCGCCGCCGTATTTGAATAGCTCGGCCGGTAATCCGTCAGCCCCCGCAGCCTTATTGTTCTTTAGGCGGGTAATTGCTATTCGAATTTCTTCACGGTCGGGCAATGGAACATCTGCTCCATCGTCGTCGATTGGGGAATCGGGTTCGCCATCTCCTGTTGTTGTACTTTCACTGCCATTCAGCAGGCTGGAGAAGTGTTCCCTCCACAAACTCAGTATACTCTGGTCATCAATAACTAGATCACCTCTGGGGGTCCTACAGGAGTGTGCTCCGGTCTTGAAACCTTCAGTTAGTCGCCGGATCTTTTCGTAAAATTTTCGAGCATTACCCCTGTCGGACAGCTTGACAAGCTCTTCATACTCACGCATTTCGGCCTCTTTCTTTTTTTGTCTTCAAAAGCGTCTCGCTTCCCTCTTCAACTCTCGGTATCTTTCCCATCCCGCTCGTGTTGCGGTCGATCGCAACATTGCGATGTAGGCAGTCTGTTTTCTCTCCACTCCGAGACGACAATCCTCATCATACCAGCTGTTTTTTTGGCTTTTCCGAAAACCAATGGTTTCGGTTGCAGCTGTACGTAAGGAGTTTGATATGCCGTCCCACAGCTCCCTTATACCGAGGTCCTGATGAGTGCTCTCAGAGAGCAGGAGTGCAAGTCGAGTAGAAAATCGTTCGGCTGTCGGTTGTGATTGCAGCTTCTCGATGTCGAACCTTCCTTGTGTTTGTTGACGTGTGCGCTTTTCTGCACAGAGGCGGGTGCGTATTTTAGCTGCTACAAGATAGTGGTCCGAGTCGATGTTGGGACCACGAAGCGTACGCACATCAGAAACACTGGAGACATGTCGTCCATCTATCACAACATGATCGATCTGGTTGCTAGTAATTCGATCGGGGGACAGCCAAGTAGCTTGATGGATTTTCTTATGCTGGAATCTAGTACTACAGACGACCATATTTCGGGCCCCGGCGAAGTCGATCAGCCTCAGACCGTTTGGTGATGTTTCGTCATGGAGGCTGAATTTTCCGACTGTTGTGCCAAAGACACCTTCTTTACCCACCCTAGCGTTGAAATCGCCAAGCACGATTTTGACATCGTGGCGGGGGCAGCGCTCATAGGTGCGTTCTAGGCGCTCATAGAAAGCATCTTTGGTCACATCGTCCTTCTCTTCCGTTGGGGCGTGGGCGCAAATCAGCGATATGTTGAAGAACCTCGCTTTGATGCGGATTGTGGCTAGACGTTCATCCACCGGGGTGAATGCCAGGACTCTGCGACGGAGTCTCTCTCCCACCACAAATCCAACACAAAATTTGCGCTCCTTTATATGGCCGCTGTAGTAGATGTCACAAGGACCCACCTTCTTCCGTCCTTGTCCCGTCCATCGCACTTCGTGGATGGCGGTGATGTCAGCCTTGAGTCGTATGAGGACATCAACCAGCTGGGCAGAGGCACCTTCCCAATTAAGGGTCCGGACATTCCAGGTGCATGCCCTTATATCATTATCCTTAAAACGTTTGCAGGGGTCGTCATCAAAAGGGGGGTGTCTCATCCGAGGCTTTCGTAGATTTTTCATTGGGGGGTGTTTTTATGTGGTGGGTCCCAAACCCAACGCACAACCGCATAAGCGGGCTTCGCCTTCTCACTTTAGCTCGCCTTCAGACGGATGTCTGTTGGCTACCCAGAGGATACTTGGTCTAAAACCGGAAGTCGTGAGCTGCTTGGACCATGTGGAGAAGAATCGTTTCTGGCCACTCCCAAGTGAATGACAATCAAAAACTTTCCTCACTTGCGTGAACTTCTACACATGGTCCCATCCTCCGGTTCGGGTGTAACCGAACATTTTATACTCTCGCAATTTATTTATTTAACTTTATTTATATTATATATTACACAATTTGACCCACATATTCGTCATATATATTGTATAAAGTCCATTGAAAGTTGGAAACCATAATATTAGGTTAGAAGCACCGAGGTCCTCGTGTTCGATATATGGGGTCTTAAAAACCTATGGTCCGATTTCGCCGATTTTTAGAATGGGGCTGCCACACTATTAACATAATATTTGGTCAAAGTTCTGCACCGATATCTTCACTGGTGCTTGCTTTATATATTGTAAAGTACACGATTCAGATCGACTTCAGAGTTCTGGTATATGAGAAGTAGGCGTGGTTGTGATCCGATTTGGACTATTTTCACAACATATCATATAGATGGGACCAATATGAAACAGTGGTAAATGTGTAAAAAACAGGGGAAATTATTTATCTTTGAGGGCTTCCGTTCCTTGCGCTGCGAAAGCGGTTCAAGATACACAAAAGTTATGTATACAATGATGGACTAATCATAATAGAAGATAAAATTCATGAGATTTGCGACAGATTTCCCTAACTGATTTTGGGCTTCCTGCATCAAAAAGAAATTATTCGCTTTTGGATCCGTTAGAAGTAGCATTGCGAAAACCATATGATATAAATGAATTAAATGACTATATTATTCAAAATGAACCAAGATTAGTTAATGACCTAATAGCGTATAACGGTGTTCTGCAAAGTGTTCGTTTCAATGAAGAAAGATTTTTTTTTTGGACGCTCCCGGTGGGACCGGCAAGACATTCATTACTATCTTAGCAAAAGTAAGGTCTCAGGGACAGCTAGCCTTAGCAGTAGCGTAGAAGCTCTAGACAGAACTCTTAGAGATCTTAGAAGCTGTGATAAAATCATTGATGGGATTACTGTTATGTTTGCTGGGGACTTTCGACAAACTTTACCCGTAATAGTAAGGGGAACTAGAGCAGACATTGTAAAGTCTTACCTTAAAAGTTCTCCATTATGGTAGTTTGTAAATATTTTAAAATCATTGACAAATATGAGAGCCCATTTGGGGGGAGGTAGTATAACTTTCCCTTCAAAATTACTTTTAGTAGACGGGAAAATACCTCATTTTCAAAATAAAATTGAAATTGACAAGTGAACATAGAATAGAAAACATTTTCGCTAAACCTATCCGATTATGTTTAGTTATAATAACTTCATTAAAATAACGTTTAAATTTTAATCAAAGAAGGTATACAGTAATTCTAAACAATAGGCGTACATTAATAGAAACAGATATTATGAAGGGTCACGAATCGTTTTGTTTTGTTCACATTATAGTGCTCTTTTGTAGATTTCTACATCTATACTAATATTATAAAGCTGAAGAGTTTGTTTGTTTGAACGCGCTAATCTCCGAAACTACTGGTTCGAATTGACTACTGTTATGTTTGCTGGGCACTTTCGACAAACTTTACCCGTAATAGTAAGGGGAACTAGAGCAGACATTGTAAAGTCTTACCTTAAAAGTTCTCCATTATGGAAGTTTGTAAATATTTTAAAATTATTGACAAATATGAGTGGCCATTTGGGGGGAGGTAGTATAACTTTCCCTTCAAAATTTCTTTTAGTAGACGGGAAAATACCTCATTTTCAAAATAAAATTGGAATTGACCTCGATTTAGGAGTAAGAGTAGATAACATTGAGGATTTAATTTTAAAAGTTTACCCTGACATCAACGAAATAGAAAATAAAGATCACCAATGGATGTGTCAAAGGGCAATATTGGCGGCGAGAAACAGTAGCGTGGACGAAATTAATGACATAATTTTAAATAAACTTGAAGGAGATATAGTCACATACACATCTATTGATAATGTAATGGATCAAGAAGATGTGGTCCATCACCCACAGGAGTTTCTAAATTCTTTGAACCCAAGTGGCCTTCCTCCATATTCCCTTAAGCTAAAAATAGGCGCTCCAATAATTTTACTTAGAAATCTGAAACCACCTAATTTATGCAACTGGACCCGACTTCAAGTCAAATTTCTTCGCAATAACGTGATCGTTGCAATAGTTTTGACTGGTCCTACTTATACCTCGCACCCCGATGATCCCAAATGATATACCTTTTAATTTTAAAAGAATTCAATTTCCCCTTAAGCTATCTTTCACCGTTACAATTAATAAATCGCAGGGGCAAACATTTAAACACGTGGGGATCGATTTACGCAAAGATTGCTTTTCACATGGCCAATTACATATATGTCGCGTTGTCAAGATCAGGTTGCGGAGAAAATCAATATGTTCTTCTGCCAGCAGAAAATAAAACAAAAAATATAATTTACGCAGAAGTTCTTTGATAACAGAAATTGACGCGGACGAAGATAAAGACGAAGCCCAAAATCACTATTCCACGCGGACGAAATCGCGGCCACAGCTAGTTACTAAGATATTTTGGATGACAATGTTTGCAAATTTAATTTACAATAATTTATGTGCATGTACCATATACAAACAAAGCAATACGTATATATCTCCACCTACCGCTGCTATCGCACCCTGAAATATTGTCGCCTTCACAAATGTAAATGACATTTACTTTCAACATTTTGCTCCATTGCGCTTTTCAGTGTGCTGTTTGCTCTTCGCTATTTGCTACTTGCAGTACCTTGCAAGCGCAGCTACTCTTGGTCTGCAGGCGCATAGTTGCACTTAAGTGGCGATCCAAAGTGTTGATGCGATGCCCTCTGGAAAAAACAATGGTGTGAAACAAACAGAAAACTTCTCCCATAGCTACGTCACTACGAAATCTGCAGCTGATAATTATGAAAAAGGTGTAAAAGCGGTGAATGGAAGAGCAAGCTAAGCTAGGTTTCTTTGCATATGTAGTGTGATTGCTGCGTGTTGTCTTTGGTTTATCTGTTTTTGTTGGTTTTGTTGAAATAACAGTTATTTATACCAACAATATTTCCGGGAGGCTTTAAATTAGATATCAACATTTAAATATATTTCATATATCTTTATATACACCAGCACATGTCGATAGAAGTCAATATGTATCTGTGGACATTTGACAAAACAATCTCTTTCTAAAATGCCAATTTTTCAAAAGAGCAAAAAAACACTTAAAAGGGGCTCCAAACTTAAATTATTTGCATTGAAAGTAAAACTACATTTTGATGACGTTATTTGGAACTAGACAATAAATTTTAAGTAATTGAAAGTCTTATAACTATTGTAGTTTATTAAATAAATGGTTTCTATTAAAATAAAAATGAGTTTTTGTTAGTTATGTCCAAACAGGTTAATTTGTTTTTTTTTTTTAATGGCATTGGTCATTTATTTAATATTTTGGACATATTTTGGAAAAAAATAATAACATTTCAGAAATTAAAACAATAATAATTTGTATTTTTATTATGTAGTTGTAGTTGGAAATGGTAATATTTTTAAAAGGAATGCATAAAATTCAAATTAGTACAGTAATATTCAAATTAATCCTCCAATTCATTCATT
This sequence comes from Zeugodacus tau, assembly GCA_031772095.1. Taxonomy (NCBI): domain Eukaryota; kingdom Metazoa; phylum Arthropoda; class Insecta; order Diptera; family Tephritidae; genus Zeugodacus; species Zeugodacus tau. The sequence goes on from CM062653.1 coordinate 41,635,377, forward strand.
TCAACGAGATCCGTATCAATTTCTACGATGAGTTCACCATGGGCCGCTATATTTTGATTAAAGCAATGAAATTCGGTTTTAATCAGCGGTAGTCTCTTTTCCTATTTAGAGGTATGGTCAATGGAGTCGTATAGTTGGCAGATTATTTCCACACGATGTCGAAGAATATTTATTCCTTGGACTGACTCATTCAAGTGCAGAGACAGTTGGCCCTCCATCGTATAAGGTAAAATTGAAAGTCCACTGTAGACGCTTAGAAAAAACATATACAACTATATAAAAATAAATTAATGTAAAAATGGAGTTTGTTATCATTGATGAAGGTTCATTCTCTGATTTGTTTCTCCAAATATTATTAAGAATTTTTAGCCTTTAATTTAATTTAATGGTGAAAGTGGATGAATTGAAGAATTCTGGAATTGACTTTTTTCTGAGAGTTTCACTTTTCTTGGTCTCAACATCGATCATACCTGATATATATTGGCGTCGTCTCTCGGGTCGCCCCATACCCCAATAAGCAGTAAATATTTGTTTTTATCGCTCTGAAATGATCTTAGTGTTACATAATAGGTGACATTGTTCTAATTTCTCCCTCGTTTTAGCTCGGATTAATTCATTTTGACAGTTAACATATTCTTTTCCCGAATTTTGGTTTAGCACGGTGAAGAACACCAGTAACTTCACTGCTTTTTATGTTTTTTTTATCTAGAAGCAGTTCTTCATCAAATTGTGGTGAAACCGCATTGGCCAGGATTGAAACTATGACATCAGCCATCGAAAGATTACATTCAGATGTATTAAAGTCCGAATTTTGATGATGAATTTTGATCCGAATCGTTAAAATCCGTTTCATGAAAAGCATCATCTTTAGACTATATTTCAGAGCCACTCGTAAAACGTTCACTACCTGGCGCATAAGGGAAATAAAATCGAGCAGTTCTTTTATTATTCCACCATCAATATGAGCAAACTTTGGACGCCATTTCTGTTTCTGTTACTAATACCACGAATTTTTACTAAAAATTCAATAACTTTTTCGGACATATTTGCCTACAGCAACATTGTACTTACCGGCTGCTAATTCTCGTTATTTAATTACTTTTGACCAGCGCTTTTTTTCAATTACGTAGACTTATGTGTTGTGCAAGCTTATAGTTTCATTTTCTGTTATGAACTGTACACGTGTTCATTCAGTAGGCGTTTTCCGCAGAGTGAAATCGAAAAATTCGCGAAAAAAGTTATACAAAAAGTGTTCAAAAACAAAAATAATTGTTTTATTTTAAAACAAATTGAACTATATAAATAAATAAAGATAAGAAAGCTATTTAAAAAAACTGTCATGAGAAAAGTGTTAATTTATTTATAATAATTTAATTTGTGCCTATAAACAACATCTTGTAGCTAATGAACCAGGATACATTGGACTTTGAAAGTTTTATTACTTCATATTTGAGTGCTGTCTTAAATAAGTGTTACCTCCCCCCACTTTAATTCGGGCATGGGAGGGTTAAATGTTATGATAACTGTATTCGATTGATAACTTCTCTGCTCGCTATCCTTGGGCGCTTCTCCCATGTCAAAAAATCTACCTGTGAAAGCAATAAGAAATTTATCCAGTTGAATTCGTATAAGAGAGTACGCGAATACTTTATTAAAAATACTATCGCCCCTTGTGTCAGTGTTACCAATTCCAATGGTAAAATCGACTCAAAGGAGAAAGCACAATACAAATCGAGTTTTTTAACGCTTTTAAATTTTAACTGATCAAAGAAAACGTAAAGCAGCTCGAAACTAAGGGTTAAAAAATTGTGCAACACTATTTCGCATGGGATAAGGGGACATAAGCGCAGGGTTGCACCACAGGTGCGGCTGTTTGTTTGGACATCTGGATAGTATGTTCGATTGGCTTCTCTCCAACGCTTTGCCAATTATTAACTATTTGTCAATTTTCTGATTGAATTGAAGCAAAGCTACATTTGGTCTCCTTTCATATCCTCTAGTATAGTTCTATACAGTTTTGACAGTTCTCACAGTAAAGCAAGTGCATTCAGAAAGCATTAGTCCAAGGCCTTTATTAAAATAAAAATTTTCGATTCTCTTCCTCGAAATTTGATCATACTTTCAGGAGAGTTTTCCTCTTGTGGTCAATTAACCAGGAGTCCGGTTGACATGTATTGAAAAATTACTTTGTGGTTAACATCTCTAAAAATGAAGACTGAATTAATTAAACGGTTACGTATACGCGTTGCTGTACACAGGAAAAATTAAATTATTGATCAAATCAAACTCCCAAGAAAAATCATCAAAATATTTTGCAATTTACAATAATCTAAATGGTAATCTATGGCTTTTTCAGGAAAAAAATTTGGCACGTGCGATAATTTAATTTAAAAATGCCAAAAACAATGAAGTTATAAAAGCTTTTATTTTGGAGAGAATAGTATGGGAATTGTTTCAGATATATTAACTCAATATATAAATTATGCAATTAGTTTAAATTATACAATATTAACAGTAATTTTTCTTATTACAACACGAAGGAACGGAGTTCATTTCTTGTAAATTTTTTACTTGACTTGCTAAAACAACAATATTTTTACAATTATTATATTAACACATGCCTTTAAGGTTTTGTGTCACATTGACTTCATTTGAATAAATTTTATACATTCTGGACAAATGTCGCTTCTGGGTAATCAAATTATTTCGAACAATTTGGCAACATTTTGTTGGCAGTATTGCATATATAATGCAATCACATCCTTTTCTAATACAAATAACTTTAGCTGATACCCTAGAGCAAGCATAAATTGTATCAAATAATTTCAGACACCAAATTTACGTTTTAATAAGCAAAACTTTCATGCCGCCAGCTATGTAGTTACGTATTAACAGCTCACAATTTACCGTACATGGTATATTTTAGGCACCTATTGGTTCAGATGTTTTAATTGAGCAGCAAACATAAACATAACTTTTACGTAACTGCAGACAATTTGATTAAGCGCTACCATATTTAAATATATTGTATGCAAATTTCAAAGTTAATATACAGTGGAATTTCCATAACTTAAACTTCTATAACTCAAAGATCTCCATAACTCGAACTCTTGAATTTGCAATAGAAGTCAAATTTAATACAAATTTTCTTCCATAAATCGAACTTTCGACCAAATACAAAACTTTAAATTTTACTATCGAGACAGAATTTTAAAATAGTCCATTAATGTCGTATGACTGGCGTAGACACCGATTACGCGGTTATAACCGAGTCCACAACAGCGCATCTCTCATTTTGGCAGTTTGGCACCAATTGGTAACATCCAGTGAAGCCAGGTCCTTCTCCACCTGGTCCTTCTAACGGAGTGGAGGTCTCCCTTTTCCTCGGCTTCCTCCGGCGGGTACTGCATCGAACACTTTCGATATGTTCGATATTGCACTTATGGATTGCATAAATCATGACGTCAAGCGCCAAACAATAAAAAAAAATTTAAAAAATTTATGTTTCAATGAAAAGTTCTATAACTCAAAGTCTCTCTAATTCAAAATTTATTTCTGTTGTGTTTTCGAGTTAGAGAAGTTCCACTGTATTTGAGCGCAGTTTCATCATTTTGTAGTAAAAAGCAAACACAAAAGCAATAATTGTATACATATGTGCTTTGCGAATTAATGCAGCTGTTCAACAATAATTAATAACTCTATGATTTTTCTATAATCCAGAGGTTAGTTGTAGTATGTATTCCTTGGATTGTTTGTAGTGCATATCGACGTGCAAATCGGACCATTTCCATGCTCACAAAAAGAAAGTTAACGGCAAAGCTATTTATTTAATGATCTGTAATGTGAAGCAAAATGAAGTAAGGAAACTTGCTTTGCCTATAAAATAATGTAAAATATACAGTTTTACTAATTCCTGATAAAATGTCACTAACTTTGAGCCTCCCAAATAGCTACGGTAAAAAATATTCGGTTACACCCTAAGTTAGCACTTCCTTACTTATTTAACTAAAAAAATTAATTTAAATTAAGCATTAGCCTTTTTATTTCTTTTTTTAGGTTCGCTGTTTTCAACATAAATTAAAATCATAAATTTATCACAGAATAAGTAAGGAAGGGCTAAGTTCGGGTGTAACCGAACATTTTATACTCTCGCAATTTATTTATTTAACTTTATTTTATTATATAATACACAATTTGACCCACATATTCGTCATATATATTGTATAAAGTCCATTGAAAGTTGGAAACCATAATATTAGGTTAGAAGCACCGAGGTCCTCGTGTTCGATATATGGGGTCTTAAAAACCTATGGTCCGATTTCGCCGATTTTTAGAATGGGGCTGCCACACTATTAACATAATATTTGTGCAAAGTTCTGCACCGATATCTTCACTAGTGTTTACTTTATATATTGTAAAGTAAACGATTCAGATCGTCTTCAAAGTTCTGGTATATAGGAAGTAGGCGTGGTTGTGAAGCGATTTGGCCTATTTTCACAACATATCATTGGGATGTAAGGAAACTATTACAAGCCAAGTTTCATTGACATCGGTCGAGTAGTTCCTGAGATATGGTTTTTGACCCATAAGTGGGCGACGCCACGCCCATTTTCCATTTTGTAAAAAAATCTGAGTGCAGCTTACATCTGCCATTTCTTATGTGAAATTTAGTGTTTGTGACGTTTTTCGTTAGTGAGTTAACCCACTTTTAGTAATTTTCAACCTAACTTTTGTATGGGAGGTGGGCGTGGTTATGATCCGATTTCTTTCATTTTTGGACTGTATTAGGAAGTGGCTAAAAAAAACGACTGCAGGAAGTTTGGTTTATATAGCTCTATTGGTTTCCGAGTAAAAATTAAGATATCTTGATGAAACTTGGCAGTCCCATTCTAAAAATCGCCGAAATCGGACCACAGGTTTTTAATGCTCCATATATCGAACACGAGGAGCTCGGTGCTTCTACCCTAATATTATGGTTTCCAACTTTCAATGGACATTATACAATATATATGACGAATATGTGGGTCAAATTGTGTACTATATAATATAAATAAGGTTAAATAAATAAATTGCGAGAGTATAATATGTTCGGTTACACCCGAACTTAGCCCTTCCTTACTTGTTTTATTACCTTTTTGCACTACTGAAGAAGTAAAATATAAGATCGGTGATTCTACGATAAGATGTTCAGTTGCATAGAGAATACGGCCAAACAAAAACTTTGAATTTTTTTTTGTGAACGACCAGGGTAAATACATTGGCCAGGAGAGAGTCGTAAAGTTTATGGTAATTAATTAATAATTTAACCAAAATCAAAAAAATAATTTAAAATTGTATTACAAATTAAAGGTACTCTCTTTCCTATATAAATAAACCATAAAATTAAAATAACAAATCAATAAATTCACTCTTTATCTACTACTACTGCATCGAACACTTACCAAGATGGTAACATTTAAATGTCCACTCAGTCCAAACTAGCATCTGTTGGTAAGAGCGATTTTGCGTTGGATTGCGAGGCTAATATTTTTGGTTTTGTTGATGGTGGTGATGGCTGGGGGTGGGGAAGGGGTCATGTTCAGAAACTCACGCAAGAAAGTATCAAGACTCAAGCAGCTCACGACTTCGGGTGTCATGATGAATAGTGACTCTCCTGGTCTCTAACTCTCTCTCCTGGCATTTATTTTGCCATTTACGGCAGGGGAGAGACGTTTTCATGAAAAATTTAATTGTTGTAATTGATTGAATTATTTTTTGGGTTAATTATTTATTTCACTTTAATTATCACAGTATTAGTAATTTATGACAATAAAAGCAAATAAATTAAATTAATAGTATACGTTATATGAATTGCCAGGGGAGAGACAAAATCAGTTTTCGAATCCAGTACACCGCACGATCGGGCCGCAATAACTAAAAAACTACAGCGCTCAAACGGATTTCGCGATTAGTATTATTAACTTCAAGCTGATATATGCTCTTGAGCACTTTTTTCAATGCGACCGTCTTTGAATTTATGTCGTACATACGGAACAACATTTTTCAGGGTAGATACATACATAAAAAAATTCGGACAAAAGTTAATTTAAAAAAAAATTATATGAAATAAACAAAATAATTTTGTTTTCTAATTTAACAATAATTAATTTTAATTAATTTATAATACTTCCAATTGAACTTAGTTTGGGTTAAGCATCTCATACAAAAAATATATGTATTGTCCGAAAGCTATGTAAAAAGTAGCAACTGGACAAGCCAGGGGAGATACTTTTTTAGACTTTGTAAGGAATTTCAGAAAAAATTGCAGTAAATCGTAATGCTATTTAATACATTACATTAATATGATGTGATTAATTAAAAAAAAATAGCAACATAAAGGACAAAAACAATACTTTAAGCTGATTGCCACACAAGTTACCTCTTATCGTAGAATCACCCATGTATGCAATACGCGAGTGGAGTCAGAAATTATTCTGCTTAAAACAAGTAAGAAAGGGATAAATCGAGTGTAACTGAATATTTTATTATGTCAACTATCTTGACTAAATTAAGTGAAAGAATATATGGGTCAATCATGAAACAAGGTTCTCGATTATAGACCATTCCCTAGCCAATATACGGAATATTGTGATGAAATCTCTACCATAGTAAAGTTTTACCAATACTAGAAAATGGCTTGCAAATTGCGAGATTATCAAATGTTTGCTTACATCCAAAATTAACCTTGCCTTACTTGTCTAAAAGTAAATTTCTCTGTTCCTGATTTTATGCTATCAATTGAGCAAAGGTATTAATGGCACGTGGCATCCGCGGAATATTAAACGTTTAATTAAGCAGATTTAATTGACTGTAGCAAAGAAATGTATGGGTGACTGTAACTCAAGCGGGTAGAAACTTGACCGATTTAATAAGTAGGGGAAGGGAAAGTTTACGAGCCTGTTAAAGTATCCAATCAATAAAATGTATTCTTTTGCGCTGCGTTATATCATTGTAGAGATGAGAAATTTAATAATTTGTAATTCAACGATAAGTAGGAGATAGTTTCAACACTAAGCAATTATTTTTAAAACATAATGGCAAAACATTATCTTTGTGATAAAGGTTAGGCCATAATATTAATTAATACATATGTGCTTAATACCTTCTTGAAAACGTCATTTGTAAAAACACCCTTTACTAGGTTCTTAATAATCAATTGGACCTCTTGACACAGATTTAATGGGTGAAATGGGTGTAGAATCACGCATACGTTCAGTAAGTGTAAAGCTTTTTTGAACCCCATCAGTATCAGTAAAGTATCGTTGCTATATATTCTATGGTGGTTCATAACATTTTCCAGCCCAAGGATAAATATAGAGATTGTTATTAGACAGGTCAGATATTAGAGCCAAATTAGTCAATGTTCTATAATACACATATGAATAAGCCACCATTGAATTATTTCGTTTTTATTTAATTTTTTTATTATATTTTACAAATAAATTGCTATATACATTTATTTATACCTATTATACAATTGCTTTCGAATTGTAAATGTACCAGCAAATATATAGGAATGATAGCTTGTTCGCCAATGTAACATTTTGAAAAAGTTTTAAGCTGAAAGCAACTCTAACTTTTGTTCCCTTAATACGTATTTGCTATTTTATTTTACCCACCAAATACTCGTATGTGATAGTTTACCGTAGCATGTCTACACTGGCCTTTATTTGCGTCAGAACAATTTTAAACTGGAACCTGTTCCGCCTATTTTGTGTGGTAATTCGTTAGCAAAGGATAGGTGAACGGATAACATTTAATTGTCCAGCATAAAAAGTTTAAACTCTAAGCCGCTTATATTGAAACAGTTGGTTTAATTGCTTGGAAGCCAATGCTAATGATTTGAATATCGTAAGACCCATTCTGCTAACCGGTGGAGCAGATACATATGTAATAGAAACACATATCGATGGCTTAATATAGAAAAGGCGTATCTACACTTTTCGTTACTTTTCAGGGGAAGGAAAAAACTGAATAAAACCTTAAAAACTTAAGATGCAAAAAACATTTCTATTGCAATTTTTATTCAAAACAGGTAACAAATTCAATTGTGGTATAATTTTGCTATTATTTTTAATTTCTTTGAAGTTATTTGAGATAGTGCTTTATGTTGTTATTGTAACTTCGAATGAGTTAGGGCTTTTTTTTATATGACTATAAATCCGTTATTTACGATCATAGCCCACTAATTTTTTAAGGGGAGGAGTATTTGACAGTGGTCTACCAGAATACATTAAAAACGCGATTTCGAAAAAAATGTAGATACGCCTTTTCTATATTAAGCCAACGATATGTATATTCATACATAAATTTTATATTTGGTACGTCATAGACTGTGTGTAGTTAGGAAACCATGACAAAGTACGATTATGATTACGAAGACATTACTTTTCATAATCTTTTTAAAATAAATTAAACTCATAATTACTGAAACCCCATTGATTCCACAAATACTGTCGAACTGTATTTAAATAAAGGTACACTATAAAGGTAAAATATTTGAAATGAACTTCAAAACCTGCCCAACTAATTGAATTGGATTGAATGTTTTCGAGATATGGTGGGTACAACATACGGTCTCAAAACTACTTGCCGACCAGCTACTCTCTAGGGAAATTATAGGAAACCAACTGTAGTTCAGTTCAGGCTCAAATAATTTCTTCAATAAATACATACATTCGCATAACTGAAATTATTCATTATTAATAAAGTTAACGCCATTTTTATACTCTCGCAACAAAGTTGCTAAAGAGAGTATAATGTTTTGTTCACGTATCGGTTGTTTGTGACGGGTGGAGTTGAAATCCGGATGTCTGCCATGCAAGCGATAACTTGAAAATGGACGAATTCGGACCATTGTCACGCTCACAAAATGGCGAAAACCAAGACATAACTTAATCACAAATAAAGTTAAAAGGTAAAATTTTGTACAAAAGATCGCACTATGAAGGGGCATATTTGGGTATAATTTTTATGGGAAAGTGGGGCCCGCTCCCTGTTAAGTTTTTAGTACATATCTCGTAAACTACTAAAGTTATATAAACCAAAACATCTAGAGTCCTTTCTTTTAGCCACTCCCTTATACAGTTCAAAAATGGAATAAATCGGATCATAACCACTCCCAACTCCAATACAAAGTTTTCAAGGCCCATATATCGAACATGAGGGCTTCAGAGCTACGGATAAATTTTTTACCGAAAATATACGTAAGTCTCTCAGATATTTTGAAGAAATGCATAAGGAATCTTTTTATTCTAATAATATGTCTCCTTGCCAAAAATGAGTGCAATCGGGGCATAACTTCCCCTAGCTCCCATTTACCCAATATGAGGGTTTCCAATTTTTCAATGGACTTTATACCATTATGTAGAATATGTAAGTCAAATTGTTTGTTATATTAATAAAATTAAATAAATAAATTGCGAGAGTATAAAATGTTCGGTTAAACTCGAACTTAGCCCTTACATATTTGTTTTAATTTAATTAAACAAAAAGGAATAAGCAAGCTAATTAAAAAGAAGATTACGTGGCTTGATATGAGACGGTTTTATTGTTCGTATATTAACTAACGGCAATGATCCTTTCGGCGGGCAGCAAAATATTAAACCATTTCGAAGTATACTGGTTCTAAAAAGCCCGGTTCGATTATACTAGTATCGACGTCAACCAAAAATTTAAACAAGATGTGCAATATTCCAGGCATACGGTTTCATGAAAGAGTCCATGAAATATCCTTAAGTAGTATGCAAGCTGTAGAAGAGAGCAGTAGCGTACTACACGGACACCACCAAACATACCTTATATACAATATTGCATGGTCGTTTGACGGTTTTATACTTTTTTTTATCAACACTTACTGTTATAAAATGCATATTTTCGGATTACATGAAGATATTAAAATCATACTTCATTGCTGTTTATTGCTATAGCAACCGCGTGAGTGGTCTTAATTAAGTTTTAAATTATTCCACAACATTTAAGATATTAAATAGTCACATGAAATCACGCATATTTTCCGCTACGTAACATACTGTTAAGTGCGAATATTTGTTAATCCTTTTCCACTGATTTATTCATGCCGTAACGCAATACATTGGTAATTGTCGCTATACGAGTATTCACAACTTCTGTATAATATGTGGTATGGTGGGTATCTGTAATGATGAGGTAAATTGTATTGCGGTATTCTCATTATTATTAATTTGATCGCCATTATGGGTTACAAACACAAGGGCATACTCATACATTTAATGTGCGGTAAAAGAAAAAATTAAATTTTTATATCACTTTAGGAAATAAAATCACAATAGTAGCATTTAAATAAAATAAAGCATAATAATTCTATTAACAGGGATTAGTTTAAGAACCACTTTAATATGGATTTTAGTTTACTAGGAAGGTAATATTTTTTGTGACAATATATGTATACTCTCATCTGACATCCCTCTCTTAATTTTGATTTACAGAAAATATATTTCGTTGAGTCCTGACTACATAGATGGCTGGTCCAATAAGAAGAACTGCTATTCGTTTTTCACCGTAGTCAGCTCCACCGATGCTTCTCCATTCTATTAAAATTTCCGTCGCAGACTGATAATTTAGAGTTTAAAACGCAAACTAAATCACACTAGGCCAGATATGCAAATTACGATAAAATGGAAGCAGTTAATAGCTTAATACTTGTTGAGACGATACAAAAATATTAAATATTAAATATAGCCGAGATACAAAAATATTAAATATAGCCGAGATACAAGAACAATCAGGCAATCTAAAATAAAGGCTCGATTAACATAAAATATAGGAAAAATAGAATTATATTTATTTGAGTACAATTACGTGTATCGTGTAACTCTCAATGTTACAATATGGTACTGTGATATTGGTGAAAATTCGTTTTTGTTGGAAGTACATTTTCTGTGAATCTCACTTAATAATAATATTTCACGCTGGGAGCAATCAAAATGAATTTGTGTGGGCACATCTATGGCACATAATACATATTGATTTATTACCGATGGCACTTGCAACAAAGCGCTGTAAGCAATGCACAATGCACAAGTATTCATGCTATGTGAGATATTTGCAATATAACTAAATCTTAAAATAGTTGTAGACCAACAAAAATCTTTGGTAGCAGAAAGAGAATTTGATAACGGAAAAGATTATCAGAATTGGCAGATATGAAAACGAGTATAGCAAATAAAAAATGAAGAATGAAAATACTGAAAACAGCAGAATATAAAAATACAAATAAATAATATTTATAAGTAGTCATATAAAGATTGAGAATATTTACTTCCTTTCGTTTTTTAAGTTCATCAGTAAACATTCGCTCTCCTGGAAGTTGTGAATTGTGCTTTCATTGGCCTCTTCATCATTTCTCCATCCTCGTTACGTTTCACGTCACCGTAAATTGTTGATGGCAATAAATCCGTCACGTTTACTACAGTAATTTGTAGTCATTTTTAAACTTCAACTAAAGGACGTGATCCGAAACGCGTTAATATACTCAAAACATTTTTCAGCGTAACAAGAATCCATAATAATAACGACATTGTAACACACATACATATAAGCAATAAAAGTGGGTGAATGTGTGTTTGTGTGCCAAGAGGTAAAATAATCGTTTTGAAATGTTTTTATGTTTAAACTATTGAATAAACTTTTTCAACAAATCACAGGTCTTTATGTTGTAAAGAGGCTCAAAGTTGCCAGTTGTAAAATTATTTAACTTTCGCTTTCTAACTTGGGTCTTAAGTAGTGTGTTTATATAAGCACTGTTTACTTACAGACCGAGAAATTTTACAATATTTTTGGTGGTATAAGGATGATGGGTAACAAGCCGTAGGATGATAGTATGCTAGTTACCCGTACTGAATGACTTTTTAAAAATTTTACTTAGTTTAAAAGCATTCCAAGTATTTCATAAACTGCGTTTGACAATGTCGTTATTATTTTTATCACAAAACTGTACTGTATACCAGATAGTCTGGGATTGCAATCAATGGCACATCCGTTGATGAAATGATCAGATTCGGAAAACGGATGTATACAATTTAGAGCTCATGGCAATAGCTACTATTTCTTGTGTCATTAGACCAGTGTTTATTGGGAATACACATACACGAAGGCTACTTAACTTTGTCTTTGTCCTTTGTACACAAGAATATTTGTATGTCCCTCTATGTACAAAAAATGTTCATCATAAAAATTTTCTTATGGCTCCTTTAGTCTTGATTGTACTGAAATGTCAGCTATGCTTGCTTTCATATTTTTCCTAATTTTACCAATTATTTGCCGGATTTTTTATACAATTCGCAATTGATTGCCATGCATTTGAGTGCACCGCTTTATCAATTGCTTCCACTTTGAGTATTTGCCACATTCTTTGTATAACAAACACCAAATCGCTCTTACTGCAATCACACTTTGTTTCGGTGGCAAAGTTTTACATAAATAATTACGAACAAATTATACGTCACAAATTATATTTAATTGCTTTTAGTTTGCAAGAAGTAAATAGTTTTTAGAAAACGTGTGAGTTTTAGTAGTTCTCTATCGAAATTCCTAAGCTTGGACTTTTTTGTTTCCTACGTTATTAAGAAACAACTCATGGCAATAGAAGAATAAACAGTTGCAAGGCTTAGCAATTAACTGTCGTCTTGTGAAGCTTAATTTTGTTAGCTGACTATGGCCCTTCAGGGCACTCTGGTGTTAAATTTTCCTCAGCAACTTATTTGAACTACACATCTGAGCGTAATCATCGGTGTGCTGATTGGACACTGTCCAATAGGTACACATACGATGAGACTAACCAAGCAAGGCGGTAAATGCCAAAGCTCTAAGGAGGGAGTCGAGGTGCAATTATCTAGGCGCTTACTCCTCCAATGTTCAGCGAATATTAAGTAAATGCCATGCGTCATAAAAATTAATATTAGCTATACAAATAATATAAGGCAATATATATCTCTTATTTATAATGTTGAGACAAGAACACAAGTTATTGTTGCTTCTGCAGAATTGCTGACATCAGTTAATAAAAAAAATGTTTTATGTTTATACGAGAGTAAAAACACTTTTCATAAAAAATTCGTCATTTAACATTGCAATATCTTAGGAAAGAAACTATTCTCAACCCACTTCTTCATAAGGTATGTGCAGAAGATTACTTTCGAGACTAGTTTTATTCTAGAAAGAAGTTTCTTATGACCCACATGGATCAATAATTTTTGTAGGGATTAAATGCAGAGCGATGTATACATATTTGCGAAGGTGATCGGTTTAACCACAAACAAGGGATAAAAAAATCAAAACCAGACCGTGTATGTATATACAGAAGTACATACATATTCGTATGTATATATATGTTTATATAACTTTATGTACTATATATCAAATATGAGTATGTATTCACATATGATGTTTGGTCCTATGTGAATTTGGCATAATTGTGGCACTTGACACCGCTGCGGTGTACTACTACGCGCTTGGGTCTGCTATTTAACGAAATTGAATTGAGGTACATACATTGTTGGAGATGCATCCGATCTGACCGGTTTCAATTTACTAATATTGCAAAATTAATTACATATCGAACGTTGCTGTAAACCACATTACGCCATGTTCATCGGTCTGTGAGCGCAATTAAGAGCGTAGGATCGCGGAAAATGTGGTAAATGTGGCGGAGAAATTACAACAATGGCTCCTTTACTATTGCGTAACCCTTAGTAACATTACATTTGAACTCAGCTAGGGAGATAATTTGAAACAATAGACGATAGAGATGAAATTAATGTCTATCAAGTAAGGAAAGGATAATTTTGTTGAATATTTCCAGGTGTTATAAGTTCTTTATTCGACGAATTTTATACTTAACGATTAATATATAGAATACCTACTTAAATCTCTGTTTGTGATATTATGATATATTAACATTTAACAAAAAAAATAAAGTGGACGCATAAACTGGCAATTAATAAAATACCTTAAAACTTAAAAATTTCTATTAATTGTATAAGGTTATTTTTTGTGATCTTTCACGGCGGTTTAAAATGTCTGCGGTCTAATATTTTTTTTCATTATTCATTTCAATCTACATAACTGTTCCAATTCTTAATAGCGAAACGTCAAAACCTATCCAATGTCAACTGTCGAAGGTTTTGCATTTGATGTTCCGCTCTCACTTCTAATGAAATGAGAGTTGTACATCTCTTTATCTCTGCTCGCACTCCTTTCCAACCATCTTTACTTTGACAGTGTACCCTTCCATTATCCCATCCGATTATGTGATGGAGTGAAATGTTTCCAGGAAGTTGGGTTGTGATGAAAAAAAAAATATACATCAAAATACTTCTTATTATAAATTTTTGAAATAATATTCAATATAATTTAACTAGAGTAGTTTCTAACAACCTAGTTACCTATATCGAAATTACCAGTTGAAAAGATGAAACTATTGCCGGATAAGTTTTAACAAGTCATTATAAACTGCTACTTTAAGCAGTTTCACTTCAGGATGAATATTAAAAAAAAATTAAAATACTGCGATATTGTTTGTATAATACAATTTGATCTATATATTCGGCATAAAGTCCAATAGAAAAACGAAAATCATTATATATAGTATATGGGCTAAGGTAATTCCTGAACCGATCTTACTTATTTTCACCACCAACATACATTAGATCCAAGATTGAAAAAAAAATTAAGTGAGCATATTTGACTAAGATATCTCACATATTAACCTATTTATAAGGTATTACCCCATCGTATGTTTGTACGCGCCGAACTGCGAAGGAGAGAGAGAGGTGGCGCACTATCGTCGATTCGGCTATAACCGGCTAAACGGTTGCAACGCCAATCACATACATACATGTTTGTACAAAGGTTTGTTTCCCTATCTTCATTGGTTTCTTACGTATATATTATAAAGTGAAGGAATGTGATGGAATTCAAAATTGATTTTAGGAGAAGTAGTCGGGGTTGTGAACCGATTTCATCCATTTTCCAGACGAATCATCAGAGTGTCAAGAAAACATTATGGTGGAGTATTTCTTGAGATATGTTTTTTTACCCATAAGTGGGCGCGACACGTCCATTTTTATACTCTCGCAACCTGTTGCACAGAGTATTATAGTTTTGTTCACATAACGGTTGTTTGTGTCACCAAGAAATAAAAGAGTTAGATATGGGGTTATATATATATAAATGACCAGGATGACGAGTGGAGTTGAAATCCGGATGTCTGTCCGTCCGTCTGTCCGTCCGTCCGTCTGTCCGTCTGTCCGTCCGGCCGTCTGTCCGTCCGTCCGTCCGTCCGTGCAAGCTGTAACTTGAGTAAAATTTGAGATATCTTAATGAACATATCCCTTGGGACCATGAGAGGGTTGCTTTCCAAAATGAGCAAAATCGGTCCGCTGCCACGCCCACAAAATGGCGAAAACCAAAACAACATAAAATGTCATAACTAAGCCATAAATAAAGTTATAACAGTAAAATTTGGAATAAAGGATCGCACTAGGAAGGGGCATATTTGGATGTAATTTTTTTGGGGAAGTGGGCGTGGCCCCGCCCCCAAATTGGTTATTTGTATATATCTCGCAAACCAATGAAGCTATATAAACCAAACTTTCTGCAGTCGATTCTCTTACGTTCCCCACCACACAGCATTAAAATAGTTGAAATCGGATAATAACCACGTCCACCTCCCATACAAAGGTTAGGTTGAAAATTACTAAAAGTGGGTTAACTTACTAACGAAAAACGTCAGAAACACTAAAACTTCACATAAGAAATGGCAGATGGAAGCTGCACTCAGATTTTTTTACAAAATGGAAAATGGGCGTGGCGTCGCCCACTTATGGGTCAAAAACCATATCTCAAGAACTACTCGACCGATTTCAATGAAACTTGGTTTGTAATAGTTTCCTTACCTCCCAATAATATGTTGTGAAAATTGGCCAAATCGCTTTACAGCCACGCCTACTTCCTATATACCAGAACTTTGAAGACGATCTGAATTGTTTACTTTACAATATAAAAAGTAAGCGCTAGTGAAGATATCGGTGAACTTTGCACAAATACTACGTTTATAGTTTGGCATCCCCATTCTAAAAATCGCCAAAATCGGACCATATGTTTTCAAGGCCCCATATATCGAACATGAGGACCTCGGTGCTTCTAACCTAATATTAGGGTTTCCAACTTTCAATGGACTTTATATAACATATATAACGAATATGTGGGTCAAATTGTGTATTATATAATATTAATTAAGTTAAATAAATAAATTGCGAGAGTATAAAATGTTCGGTTACACCCGAACTTAGCCCCTCCTTACTTGTTCCAACATAACCTTTGTATGAGAGGTACGCGTGGTTATTATCACATTTCAACTATTTTCGTGGTGCATAATGGGGTACGTAAGGAAAGTGTCTGCAGAAAGTTCGGTTTATATAGCTTTATTAGTTTACGAGATATATACAAAAAACCTATTTGGGGCCGGATCAACGTCCACTTCCCAAAAAAAGCGGGTAAAGTAAAGTAAAGTATACTTGCGTATATGAGTATGTTACGAAATATATTCACACGAAATTTGTCTCCGTTGAAATCCGATTTTCTACCCACATCTTTATTATCATAATCCTCTTGGTACGTAGTTTACTTAAACGTCGGGTTTTCTCTTCTTAGTATTACTGTTTGAATGCGGAAAATTCTGATATTTTTACTTCAAAAATTTTAATTTCTACTATAATTTTATCTCAAAATAATGTTGGCCAATAATTTTAAAATTACTTAAATACCACCATTAAGTTTGGCTGAAACCTAAACGAATTCACATCTAAACAAGCCAACAAAACAGCAAAAATTGGTGAAACTATCCATTCTATTGTGGCCTATTAAAATCATGGCGAATACTCGTATAGTAAAATGCGGGTGACTGCAACAATTAAACGATTTGCCATTAAAACCCAAACACAGTTTGTAGCAATAAAGTGCTAAATTTCAGCTTAATTGTATTGTGGTGATTGCCCAAAATACACACTATATCACACTCGTAATTTATATCAATTTGAATAAAAGTGTTTATAGTCTACAAATAAGCCTATAAAAACTTTCACGAATAGCCCATTGAGCTACCGATTTTGTTTGTGCAACCGATGCGAGTCTCAAAGCTAAATGTATACTGGTACTCGACGTTGAGTTAACAAAATTGAAGTATTCTCTGTGAATTAAAATAAAAATATCTGAGAGATTTACCGATATTTTCGCTAAAAATTACACTTAGACACTGAGCTCTTCATATTCCATATCCGGGGCCTTTAAAAGGCCACAGATGATATACAGTATTTGTATATAGTTTTATTCCGCTAATTTCATCGGAAAGTTTGATACATACTGTCCCAAGAAACATGTGTAGCAAGTTTCGTCAAGATATCTTAATTTTTACTCAAGTTTTCCTTTGCACGGACAGACGGACGGACAGAGAGACATCCGGTTTTCAACTCTTGTCATCCTGATCATTTTGATATGTATAGCCCTATCTCTAACTCTTTCATTTCTGAACAAAATTATTATTTTATATTAAAATGTATGGTCCTATATTTCTTTCAAGAGAGCCCACATTTATACAAAAATAAAGAGAAAAATGCTCAAGGAAGACACACTTAAAAAACTCAAAATATAATTTTAAGCTATTAGATAGTACTTAGACATGTTCGGTTATGTTAGCTATGTCCATAAGAGGATTTTAGCTTTCGCTACTTCTTATATCATCAGCAAACTCAAACAGCCAATCGGAAATACATCCAATAAATGCTAAGCTAAATTAAAACAGCAGTATTAAAATACGAACTAACCGAGAAACGAGTCTAGTTCCTTTTCAGAAATAAATTTGCATTTAAAATTTTCTTTTTCACCTTTAATAAATTGTTATAATCTTAAAATTTGTTGAAAGCTTGTATTACGACTAAAGCCTTTCATTTAGTGCTTACAACTGATGGATATATAATATAATGACAAATGTCAAGCAGCTGATAAAAAGACGGATACGGAAAGCTTATGTGACATTTCCTATTTTATTACCCATCAATTATATGCATGTAGCACTGAGTAAGAAGGATCGTGCAAGTTTCATATTTAGTAATCTAAAATTATTATGACTTCTTAAGCTTTTACACACTCGGTCTACATTCGCCTGCACATATACTAGTCTACACGCTTTAGTGACCTCTAAATTTGTCTCAAAAGCTTGCTATGTAAGTACTACCTACACGTTTTATGCATGCTTATAAAAGGGTATAGAATTACAATTTAAGTGGGTACCTTGTGCAGGGGCTAATATTCGCGGTATGAGCATAAATTTGATATTTTATCACCTAAAGTGGCATAATGGAAACATCTTATTGCCATGCACAAATGACAACCGGTGAATGCGAGCTCTTATGGGGAAATACAACTCCTATAAATTGAATATGTTCATGTCTAAGGGAAGTAATTTCGAGCGGTGTTATATTTAGTAGTACTTGTGGAGTTCCTAGTGGTTGAAAGTAAAGTAGACAAAAAGTAGTTTCATCTGCTTGAATTTATTGCATACATAACTTTTAGCGCGTGATTGTATTATTTGCTCTTTTCACTTAAAGTCAATTTATTTTCGAAATCATCTGTAAATACTTACATAATCGCAGAAATATCAGCACTTTAAGTGATTTTGAGAGTTAAATTTGTATCTATGTACTTCAGCTTTCATTACACTTGCTGGATGTTTGGCCAAACTGCTACATAAGTTTTCATGTCTGCAGTCAATAGAAACTTATAAATAAACATTTTAATTTCCGGGAAAAATTTTAAGTATTTATAAAAGAAAATTGGATCACCCTTATCCATCTTACGAAAACAATATTCAAAAAAGTTCGACGACACTCTTTTGTCAATGCGAATATTGTTGCTCGAAACTTCCCCAATCGCAGACAACTTGTTCCTTAACTTGTTTTTTTATACTCTCGCAACAAAAGTTGCTAAAGAGAGTATTATAGTTTTGTTCACCTAACGGTTGTTTGTAAGTCCTAAAACTAAACGAGTTAGATATAGGGTTATATATACCAAAGTGATCAGGGTGACGAGTAAAGTTCAAATCCGGATGTCTGTCTGTCCGTCCGTCCGTCCGTCCGTCTGTCCGTCTGTCCGTCTGTCCGTCCGTGCAAGCTGTAACTTGAGTAAAAATTGAGATATCTTAATGAAACTTGGAACACGTGTTCCTTGGCACCATAAGAAGGTTAAGTTCGAAAATGGGCGGAATCGGACCACTGCCACGCCCACAAAATGGCGATAACCAAAAACACATAAAGAGCTATAACTAAGCCATAAATAAAGTTATGAAAATAAAATTTGGAACATAGGATCGCATTAGGGAGGGGCATATTTGAATGTAATTTTATTGGAAAAGTGGACGTGAGCCCGCCCCCAAATAGGTTTTTTATATATATCTTGCAAACCAAGAAAGCTATATAAACCAAACTTTCTGCAGTCATTTCTTTTCGCCCTTTCCTTATACAGTCCAAAAATGAAAGAAATCGGATAATAACCACGCCCACCTCCCATACAAAGGTTAGGTTGAAAATGACTAAAAGTGCGTTAACTCACTAACGAGAAACGTCAGAAACACAAAATTTCACAGAAATGATAGCAGAAGGAAGCTGCACTCAGATCTTTTTACAAAATGGGAAATGGGCTTGGCATCGCCCACTTATGGGTCAAAAACCATATCTCAGGAACTACTCGACAGATTCCAATGAAATTCGGTATATAATATTTTATTGACACCCTGATGACATGTGTGGAAAAGGGATGAAATCGGTTCACAACCACGACTACTTTCTTTATAACTCAATTTTGAATTCCATCTGAATCCTTCACTTTATTATATATACATTAGGAACCAATGATGCGAAATAAAACTTTACACAAATACTGTATATGATCTGTGGCATCACTTGTGAAAAAATTGTCGAAAACGGACTATAACTTTTCAAGGCCCCAGATATCGAACATGTTGAACTCAGCGCCTAAAGTTAAATTTTAACCGAAAATATGGGTAAATCTCTCAACTAATTAAATGTAATTCAGAGGAAATTGTTTTCTTCCAATAGTGTGTCTCTGTTCCAAAAATTATTAAAATCGGGTCACAACATCTCCTAGCTCCCATATACATAATTATAGGTTTTTGCAAAAATATCATCCCCTAGCTCCCATATACCTAATTAAAGGTTTTTCAAAAATTCGTTGGGCTTTATTACGCATATATGTATTGGTTAATATGTGATATATCTTAGCAAAATTAAGTGAGCGTATAGTATTGGATATAGTGTACCTTGCTGATGAAATTGAGTGAAATCGGTTCAGGAATTACCTCAGCCCTCATACACTATATAGGACGATTATTCTATTAAACTTTGTGCCGAATTTATGGGTAAATTTGTGCGTTATCATAATAAAATTTCTTCAATAAATTGCGAGAGTATAAAATGTTCGGTTACACCCGAACTTAGCCTTTCCTTACTTGTTTTGTTTTAAATTTAAGCTTTTTCTGGAGCAAAAATGTGGAAAAAGATAGGAAAAACGATTTTTTTCTAGTTTTTTTTTTAATTATGAGCTTTTCAGAGCAAAAAACGTGATCCTTTAATTTTTTTCAAAAATTTGATCGAGTGAAACAAAAAAACGGCTGGCCGGATTAATTTGATTTTTTTTTAGGGTTTTTGTGGACATATTGAACTGTAAAAGGCACACTTAACATTAGTGGTTTCCTCAATATTTTTGGTCTAGCGCACGATTTTCCAAAAAACCACCAAAAGCCCTTTTTTGTTACATTTTCAAATTCATGTGACAATAAGAAACTTTTTTTTTTCGGAAAAGCAATGGCTAGTCGTTAATGAGAATTCATTCAAGCTCTCGAAACTCACCATTAACTTTCTGTGCGATCATTGGTTGCTGAGATATCGATAATCAAAGACAAAAAGATCCTTTTCCATTTGAAGACCGATATCTCAACGAGAAGTGGACGTATCGAGGTGTTCAAAAAACCAAATTAAAGCTAAATGAACAAAATATCCGATCCTTATAGTGGTTAAGCTAAACAAACTTTTTTCACGCCCGTAGACCAAAAAAAAAAACTAAAAAAATTTTGATATATTTTTTTGTTGCTGGTTTTTCTACTATTACTCAAAAACTGCAGAGGTTAAAATTTTTTAAAGTTATAATCCAAAAACTAGACACTTGGAGCTATAATTTCCTTCTTTATCGATTTTTTGTACGACCATTTCTTTCGAAGTTACGGCCAATTGAAATTTGCCCAAAAATTTGGAATTTATTTTTGATCCCTTAATTTTTTCCAGTAGTGTATATTTCCTTCCTATTACACAAACGAACATTTCTATAAGCCAAGCAATCAACATTCGAAAGTCTTTCTTTCAGTGAGCTTCAGTGAACTTCAAAAAGTAGAGAAAGCAGAGTGGAGTTCATAACTCACCAACAAAAGTGTCCATTTGTATGTATAGTTTCGTTCGCCGATTTCAGGACAAGAAAACCATAAAGAGGTTCTTTAATTCTGTTGTCGCTTCTACATTCAACTATTTAATTTTACAAGCCATAAAGAGAAAATACTTTAAATCGACAATACTTTAAGTCCACAAAAGTCAAAGCAGCTGTCAAGGTGCTGCAGGTGTTATTATCATCGCTAAATGTTTATGAGCAAATTATGGAGTGAATTTCTTACTTTTATGAGTGCCTAAGCGCTGGTAATAAATAAATGTTTAGATGTCAGTTCATATTTTCATAAAAGTCAAACAGCCTGCTGTGCAGTAAATCTTGGGAAGAACAAACTAACTCAGAGTACGTATGTAAGATATACCTGTAGTCTTATAGCTGCTTATTGCGATTGTTTGTGTTTGACGCGGATCGTGAGTATATTAAGCCTTATACTGTACTTATGAATACACACATATCTATATCTGCTGCTTACAAGCAGTTGGAGTACATACTCTATCCATTTTATTGTAACTTGCCAATCTCGCTTTTGTGACGTGGGAATATCGCACTTAATACACGTAATACCAAAGTTTCAAGTAACATGATATAAAAGGACTGCAAATATATGTATATACTTCGAATATATGAAAGTGAATATCAGGTTTTGTGTGGCTACATAGACAATTGTTCGTGAAGATGCAGTTTGCTATGTGTGAACCACTTCCGTCGATGTAGATGTGTTCTGAGTAGTAATGACTGAATAAGGTGCAGCAGCTGTGGTTTTTCTTTCAGAACGCTTTTGTTCTATGACAATGGATATTGTAGTGGTCGACAGCACACACTGGTATATGCATATATGTATATCAAATAAAATTACTTATACACAGAGGTTATTAAAAACTCTTTCATTTGAGCAATTTTCATAACACGAAATTTACTGGCGACGAATATTTTGATAAATAACATTCCTATATAAAATATACGAAATTCTGTATACTAGTATTGCTCCGAATAAAAATATAAGTGAATATAGGACTTTATATATACAGTCAAACGTGGATAAGTGAGAACTGGATTAGTGAGAAAACTCTATAAGTGGGAGTAATAGCTAGAACCCGTAATTTTAAGCTTCCAAAACCTCTATTAGTGAGAAACAAAAACCTCTGTAAGAGAGAGTCGTTTTTGCCTCATAGACCTCCGTAAGTGAGACTGCTACTTATCTGGTCTCTATAAGCGAGAGACGAACTTTATTTACAAGTTTAACATCTGCAATTTTATGACTCATTCTTAACTTTTGTGAAACTTCCGAACATTGTTTTGTATTTTTTTCGTGGAATTCTATTTCGCGGAACTAAAAATGCTGTTACTCTATGGTATTCTTTTCGAATGGACACGTGTGCTTGTTTACCGTCCTGTTTGTCGGACTCACTCAGTTTATAGTTATCAATTGCGAAGGAAAGTTCTGTAAACTTCAACCATTAGATCAAGGCATCATTCACACTTTTAATCGCTTTTATCGAAGAGAAGTCGTTAAACATGTTCTTAAGAGTCTGGAAGAAAACAGTAGCCCTGACATTAACGTACTTCTAACTATGAAATTTGCTAGAAAAGCATGGTACCAATATATTAATGCCGAGCTTCGAGGATTTCGTTCAAATTGACGACGACGTAACTACCGCTGGAGAACAAACCGACGACGATATCGTTAAGAATTCTGTGGGCACCTGTTTTGCTGGAAATGACAGTGAAGACGAGGCACAGAAACAGATATAAAGATCATTCCAATGAAGATTGCTTTAAGTGCGTTGGAGACGGTCCATCAGTACTTTGAATACACGGTGGTTGTTAATCAAGGAATATTCGACAATATTTATGAGTTAGAGAAAGGCATTCAAAATACTAAAACACAAACCCAAACGAAATTGACGGATTTTTATAAATGTAAATAAGTTCTAAATAAAATAAAATTACATAGTGCATGAATTTTTGTTTTGTTTTCGTAAGCATTTAAAATATATATGTACATAGATAATATGTACATATGTTGTGCATATCATGCACATAAATTTATCATATTACATATGTACATATTTACTACATTCGTACTTGCTGTGACTTGTTATTGCTGCGTACCTCTATAAGAGAGAAACACTACATATGTACGTGTATTAGCGAGAAACTCGGGTTAGTGAGAAACCTCTTTAAGCGATAATAAGATTGTGCTCCCTTGAACTCTCGCTTATACAGGTTTGACTGTACATGTACATATATTTGGCCTAGAAACCGCTTAAGCGATTATAGCCGAATCCACCAGAGCGCGCCACTCGTTCCTCCTTTTTGCCTTTGGCGCCAACTGGAAACACCAAGTGAAGCCAGGTCACTTTGCACTTGGTCTTTCCATCGGAGTGGAGGTCGTCCTCTTCCGCGGCTTCCTCCAGCGGGTACTGCATCGAACACTTTCAGAGCTGGAGTGTTTTCATCCATTCGTACAACATGACCTAGCCAGCGTAGCCGCTGTCTTTTTATTCGCTGAACTATGTCAATGTCGTCGTATAAATCGTACAGCTCATCGTTCCATCGTCTGCGGTATTCGCCGTTGCCAATGTTCAGAGGACCATAAATCTTACGCAAAACCTTTCTCTCGAAAACCCTAAGAGTCGTCTCATCGGATGTTGTCATCGTCCACGCTTCAGCGCCATACATCAGGACGGGAATAATGAGCGACTTATAGAGTTTGATTTTTGTTCGTCGAGAGAGGACTTTACTTTGCAATTGCCTACTCAGTCCAAAGTAACACCTGTTGGCAAGAGTGATTCTGCGTTGGATTTCAAGGCTGACATTGTTGGTGTTGTTAACGCTGGTTCCCAAGTAGACGAAACTTCTACTACTTCAAAGGTATGACTGTCAACAGTGACGTGGGAGCCAAGACGCGAGTGCGCTGACTTCGCTACTTTATCTAGTCTGGAAGAAGCAGAACAAACGGCGCGGTTGTTACCTCCGATGATATCAATATCATCGGCATACGCCAGCAGCTGTACGCTCTTGTAGAAAATTGTACCTTCTATGTTTAGCTCTGCAGCTCGTATTATTTTTTCCAGTAATAGATTGAAGAAGTCGCACGATAGTGAGTCACCTTGTCTGAAGCCTCGTTTGGTATCGAACGGCTCGGAGAGGTCCTTCCCGATCCTGACGGAGCTTTTGGTGTTGCTTAACGTCAGTTTACATAGCCGTATTAGTTTTGCAGGAATACCAAATTCAGACATCGCGGCATAAAGGCAGCTCCTTTTGGTGCTATCGAAGGCAGCTTTAAAATCGATGAAAAGATGGTGTGTATCGATTCTTCTCTATCGGGTCTTTTCCAAGATTTGGCGCATGGTGAATATCTGGTACATTGTCGATTTTTCAGGTCTAAAGCCACACTGATAAGGTCCAATCAGTTCGTTGACGGTGGGCTTTAGTCTTTCACACAATACGCTCGACAAAACCTTATATGCGATATTGAGGAGACTTATACCACGGTAATTGGCGCAGATTGTGGCTGATGAGTGTTCTCAGAGAGCAGGAGTGCAAGTCGAGTAGAAAATCGCTCGGCTGTCGGTTGTGATTGCAGCTTTTCGACGTCGAACCTTCTTAGTTTGTTGACGGGCGTTCTTTGCTGCACAGAGGCGAATGCGTATCTTTGCTTCTACTAGATAATGGTCCGAGTCAATATTTGGTCCTCGGAGCTTACGCACGTCTAAAACACAGGAGACATGTCTTCCGTCTATCACAACGTGATCGATTCGATTGCGCGTGTTTCTTCCCAGCGAAGTCGATCAGCCTCAGGCCGTTTGGCGATGTTTCGTCATGCAGGCTGTATTTTCCGACTGTTGTGCCAAAGACACCTTCTTTTCCCACCCTGGCGTTAAAATCGCCAAGCACGATTTTGACATCGTGGCGGGGGCAGCGCTCATAGGTACGTTCTAGGCGACTCTACATCTTAAAATATTCGCGTGAATCTAAGTGGAAACAAATTCCCAAAATACATCTTAGATGGTATCAATAAAACACGTAAACTTCGACGAAGATGGCAGCAAACTAGGACGGCTGCTCTCAAAACAGAGCTTAATAGGTGTACAGCGGAACTAAGAACAAGAATTAGAAAGTTTAAAAACTATTCCTTCAAAACGTATTTGTCCCAACTCATTGTTGATAAAACTACCGATTATTCGCTCTGGAAAGCTGCAAGGAATATTAATAAACAAATAAAACATGTCGCACCAATAAAATTAAACGAAACTGAATGGGCCAAAACGAATGCACAAAAAGCTGCATTATTTGCAAATCATTTGAGAAACACATTTTCACCTAACGATGGACATGAGCTAAACTGTGAAAATAGTTGGTTGGATCCACTCGTCAGTATTTATCCAGTTACTAGTAAAGAAATTAGAAGTCTTATCAGGAACGCAAGGCTCAAAAAAGCTCCTGTGTTTTATTTAATAACCGTAGAGATATTACGTAATCTACCAAAGAATTGTTTTAAAAAAGAAATTGTAAACATTGTAAACAGCGCATTATACTTAAGATACGTTCCATCGCTTTGGAAAGTATCAGAAGTTATTATGATACCTAAGCCGGGTAAACCACTACATGATGTCACATCTTACAGGCCAATATCGCTGTTGCCAGCTCTATCGAAAGTCTTCGAGAATGTTCTCATAAAGAGAAAGCTCAAATCAATGATATATCGAAAACTCCTTATACCAGTAAATCAGTTCGGCTTTCGTGATCATCATTCAACAATTGACCAGGTGCACCGAATCGTTAATTTCGTTGAAAATGCTATAGATAAAAAGAAAGTTTCGCGGCCTTCTTAGACGTGTCTGAGGCTTTTGATAGAGTTTGGCATTCGGGTCTACTGCTGAAACTGAAATGCATGTTACCCAAACAATATTGCGAAATAATTGCTTCCTACCTAAAAGATAGATACTTTCGCATAAAACAAGAGGATGCATACTCAAACTTGCAACCGATAGAAGCGGGTGTTGCCCAGGGAAGTGTGTTGGGGCCAATGCTTTACTTGCTTTTTACAAGTGATATCCCCACTGACTTAAGTTGTGTGACAGCGACGTTTGCGGATGACACAGCCCTGTTAGCAGCGGGAGAGTCAACTTCAATATCTACCCTTCAAGTGCAAACAGCATTCAATGCAATTACTAAATGGGCGCATTAAATTAAACGATTCAAAATCAATGCACGTAGACTTTACTTTAAAAAAACATCATACCATCCCATTTATATAAATGGTGCTCCTATACCACATCACAATAATGCTAAGTACCTATGGGGTTGCTCAAGTCAAAACTGTATTGCCTGCATTCGGCGCTTCCAAAATAAGGTACTAAGAAGTATAGTTAATGCTCCTTGGTATATAAGATCTGCTGACCTTCACCGTGATCTTGGTGTGAATTCAGTAGTAACCGAAATAACTAAACTTGCAAAGACTCACGAAATGAGGCTTATACAGCATGTAAATGGAGAGGCATCCAGACTCATCGGTACTGCTGAACGAGAAAACCGACTGAAACGTAAGAGGCAGTTCAGACTTAGCAAGGCAACTGTAGCAGCAAATGAATTCCTCTAACATTTAGCTTTTAATTATTATTTTTAACTTTTTAGAATTGAATTGTTGATAGTATTTAAACTTTGTATACTAGGTACAATTGTAATAAAAAAAGGCTCTTAAATTGAGAAATAGTCGAACAAACCTATGTTTCGAGAATGCAAAGAATATTGATTGACAGTCTGTCTCAAATCGTGCGTGACAAACAATTCCCAAATATTATTGTATATTTTTGAAAATGGCGATTAAGGTATAAGTACATACATTTGAACTTAATATGTGCAGATGAAAAAAAACAAATACTCTATTAGCAAAAATTTAATAATTCAATGCAATGAATTAAGAAAGTGGTGAGTGCATGCTGGATAGATGTGTGATCATCACTCAGCAGGACCATTCCACACAAAATAAAACATTTTTTCCATGGAAATTTCTTTGACCTCTCTGAATTATGTTATCATAAAAAGTTGTAATTAAAATACTACTATTTATTGGAAAATTCAATTTTTAAACCTTTGACAGTCATCTACTTAGAGTTGCTACTAAAAGCTCAGTGTCAATATTTCGCTTTGAAGGCTTTGTAATAGAGAATTGAAATACTTTCAGTTTCTCTACTATTTTTGAGTCGAGTAATCTTCGTTGGACAATGCTACTACAACTGCTCGGATTTCGACACTTAGTTCTGTTTTGGCACCCATTTTCTTAAGTACCTCAACGAAGTTTTTAATTTGGTTTGCAATATAAAGTAACAGGGTAATTGGAGAAAATCTAGTAACAAAGTACTTCTATACGGTTCGGTAGTAGTCAAGTCAAGTGAATCTTTATATGGGGAAAAAACTTAATATGTCAGTTATCTTAGTACAATATCAAACATATCAAAATTAAAAAAACTTGTTTGTGAGATATGTTATTGCTTTTATCAAGATTGAAAATTTCATTTTTGTATTGGGTAAAAGTGTGAATTTCCATACTCCAACAGTATTCGGTTTAGGTATTCACTTTCCTCGATTTCTTCCATTACATGCACATGAAAGTCAATAAATGAAAATCTGTACGTTTTCTGCTTTCAAAGAACTGAAGCCTAGCGTTATACAGTTCCTAACTGTAATGTAACCATATTGCAAACTCATAGGATAACTCGCCTCTTGTGTTGTTGTTCAAATATTTAATCAAGAGTGCTGGTATTTGTAAACTGACTTGCTTTCTACCATATCCACTCAAAAAGAATTGGAATATACACGTATGAATGAACGTAAAAGCATATATGAAACATGTTACAATGCAACGCATATGTTGAAACCACAGGTGAAACCACTAACTATGACAGTTGAACATTTACCCTGAAGGAAATTTTTTACGAGCTGTGATGTAGACCCTACAAAAACTATTAATATGATTTTGAAGATTTTATGGGTATACCACCAGTTATTAAAGAAGGAAATGCATCTTTATTATTTCCTCCTATGCTTCCATTCAACTGTCATATTTTTTGGCATCTCTGATCTCAATCAAGTGTATCTTAACATCATTCTACAACACTAATCTGATTCAAATACTGCGTAAATTTATAAATTTCCTAGAGGATAATGACGCATGGTGTAAAACCACATACATATGTACCCAATGCTCACACCACTGCAAATACAGCTACCCAATGATATACATACACACGTTAGTACATATGCGTATTCGAAATTCGAAACATTCCTAGGGTACTTCAATTAAGCATGAATTTCCCAGCAAACGAGCTCTGGCTAACGCCAGGTCACAGTATTTGTATTCAGTTGTGCTAATAAACTTTTAATTCAATTTCATGCATAAAGTAAGTTTAGTTTGTGTACACTATTCCTCGTTTTTGGTTTTGATTCACCTCTTGCATTTTTGCGTTCTATGTTTGTTGTTGGTGGTTGAAATCATTGGCTCGTTTGCACTCCTACCGAAGCAGAAATTTTTATTACCGCATAGTAGGTATAAATGAAACAGTAGTATTCAGTGAGTATTTGTGTGAGGAGCAGTTATTTATTTAAATAGCTAAACTTAGCTAAAGGTAATCAAGATTGAGATTTCAATTAAGAAATTATTGTTATACTTTTCCGAAATTTTTTTTGGGATGATAATTATTATACTCTCGCAACAAAGTTGCTAAAGAGAGTATTATAGTTTTGTTCACATAACGGTTGTTTGTAACACCCAAAACTAAACGAGTTAGATATAGGGTTATATATACCAAAGTGATTAAGGTGAAGAGTGGAGTTCAAATCCGAATGTCTGTCTGTCCGTCCGTCCGTCCGTCCGTCTGTGCAA
The DNA here is from genome assembly GCA_031772095.1 of Zeugodacus tau. Classification (NCBI taxonomy): domain Eukaryota; kingdom Metazoa; phylum Arthropoda; class Insecta; order Diptera; family Tephritidae; genus Zeugodacus; species Zeugodacus tau. The sequence continues at coordinate 41,664,850 of CM062653.1, forward strand.
GCTGTAACTTGCGTAAAAATTAAGATATCTTAATGAAAGTTGGCACAAATATTCCTTGGGACCATAGGAAGGTTGCTTTCGAAAATGAGAAAAATCGGACCACTGCCACGCCCACAAAATGACGAAAACGAAAACACATAAAGTGCCATAACTAAGCCATAAATAAAGCTATGGAAATAAAATTTGGTATTAAGGATCGCACTATGAAGGGGCATATTTATATGTAATTTTTTTGGGGAAGTGGGCGTGGCCCCGCCCCCTACTAAGTTTTTTGTACATATCTCGGAAACCCATAGAGGTATATAAACCAAACTTTCTGCAGTCGTTTTTTTTAGCCACTTCTTAATACAGTTCAGAAATGAAAGAAATCGGATAATAACCACGCCCACCTCCCATACAAAGGTTAGGTTGAAAATTACTAAAAGTGGGTTAACTCATTAACGAAAAACGTCAGAAACACTAAATTTCACATAAGAAATGGCAGATGAAAGCTGCACTCAGATTTTTTTACAAAATGAAAAATGGGCGTGGCGCCCACTTATGGGTCAAAAACCATATCTCAAGAACTACTCGACCGATTTCAATGAAACTTGGTTTGTAATAGTTTCCTTACATCCCAATGATATGTTGTGAAAATAGGCCAAATCGCTTCACAACCACGCCTACTTCCTATATACCAAAACTTTGAAGACGATCTGAATCGTTAACTTTACAATGTATGAAGTAAGCACTAGTGAAGATATCGGTGCAGAACTTTGCACAAATACTTTGTTTATAGTGTGGCAGCCCCATTCTAAAAATCGCCGAAATCGGACCATAGGTTTTCAAGGCCCCATTAATCGAACATGAGGACCTCGGTGCTTCTAACCTAATATTATGGTTTCCAACTTTCAATGGACTTTATACAATATATATGACGAATATGTGGGTCAAACTGTGTATTATATAATATAAATAAAGTTAAATAAATAAATTGCGAGAGTATAAAATGTTCGGTTACACCCGAACTTAGCCCTTCCTTACTTGTTTTTTACTATAAGCGTTATGTGATATTGATTTTGATAACTATTAATTAGAAATCTCTCGTTGAATCCTTACAACGGCAGAAAAAGCAGAATCAATTAATACACAATTTTTCGATTGGACCAACGATTTAAAGTTTGAAAGTTGAATATGAAATTAACTGAAGGCAATACGTTATATGGCTGCTTAATGGCAGTGAGAGTACAACACCAGGAGATGGCGAACCCGATCCCCCAATCGATGACGATGGAACAGATGTTCCATTACCCGACCGTGAAGAAATTCGAATAGCAATTACCCGCTTGAAGAACAACAAAGCAGCGGGGGCCGATAGATTACTGGCCGAGCTATTCAAATACGGCGGCGAAGAACTGATAAGGTGCATGCATCAGCTTCTTTGCAGAATATGGTCGGAAGAAAGCATGCCTGACGATTGGAATTTCAGTGTGCTCTGCCCAATCCATAAAAAGGGAGATCCCACAATCTGCCCCAATTATCGTGGGATCAGCCTCCTAAATATCGCATACAAGGTTCTATCGAGCGTACTGTGTGAAAGACTAAAGCCCACCGTCAACAAACTGATTGGACCTTATCAGTCGAAGCGAATGGGTCTGGAGGTGAAGAGACAAGACGAAATATCTCCTGTCATCAAGCAAACAGTCGGCGCATTCGCGTCTTGGCTCCCACGTCACTGTTGACAGTCATAACTTCGAGGTCGTAGATAATTTCGTATACCTGGGAACCAGCATCAACAACACGAACAATGTCAGCCTCGAAATTCAGCGCAGAATAACTCTTGCCAACAGATGCTACTTTGGACTGAGTAGGCAATTGAACAGTAAAGTCCTCTCTCGACGAACCAAAATCAAGCTCTACAAGTCGCTTATCATTCCCGTCCTGCTTTACGGTGCAGAAGCTTGGACGATGTCAATATCCGATGAAACGACACTAGGAGTTTTCGAGAGGAAAATTTTGCGCAAGATTTATGGTCCTCAGAACATTGGCAACGGCGAATACCGCAGACGATGGAACGATGAGCTGTACGAGTTATACGACGACATTGACATAGTTCAGCGAATAAAAAGACAGCGGCTACGCTGGCTAGGTCATGTTGTCCGAATGGACGAAAACACTCCAGCCCTGAAAGTGTTCGATGCAGTACCCGCCGGAGGAAGCCGAGGAAGGGGAAGGCCTCCACTACGTTGGAGGGACCAGGTGGAGAGCGACCTGGTTACACTTGGGATCTCCAACTGGCGCCGAACTGCGAAGGAGAGAGAGAGGTGGCGCACTCTCGTCGATTCGGCTATAGCCGGCTAAACGGTTGCAACGCCAATCACAATACGTTATATATGTATGTATATGGGATGATATATTTCACTTTATTTTAATTATGGAAAATTATTGTAGTGATGATAGTTACAAATGATTTATATTTGAATGTTAATGAATTATAATACTTTAAATGATTTGATTAAGAATTAAAACGAATTATTGATTTAGAAAACTGGCCGCTGCACGTCGTACACGTCTTACTCACGCTCGTCGTTTTCAACTACTACTGAACGTCGTCTTCTTCTTTTTCTGTGCTGCCAGATCGAACCATTCCTACATGTATGTTAATTACTATTTACTAGCAGGTACCAGGACGTATACGTAACATTCGATATGAACAGATTTATAATGTTCGGATATTGAAAAACTCAGGCGGTTGTACGATTTGGAAAACTATAGGCTATAGGCTATAGGCTCACATTAATGTAGGTTTGAATTTGCATTTTTAGAATTCCACTTGATTCGTTAAATTTCACCTTACCTTAGGACAAAGATGCACGCATTGATGCTTCGTTATGTGAAGGATAACTACTACTTCGAAATTCTTCTAGTTGTGGTGCTACCTTTTAACGCACAAAAATTTCAGTACACACAATTTCTTTTCCACGCTAAGACGATACACAAACGTTTACCTTTTCGCAAGGTGGTATAATTTTAATGATGACTACTAATGACTTTCACAGTATTTTTTAATATCTATGCAAATGAGCGTAAATTGTCGTCACTTTATTTTTTTCTATTTTTCGTCTGAATAACCGTGGGCGACTCCCATAAAAAAGTCATTAATTGTTTGTCCTTCTTGAGTTTTTCAGCTCGTTTCAAGCAGCGAACATGTACTGAATCCCAAGTGTTTAATTAAGCGTAATTATTTGATGCAAAATAGCAAAAGACATGATGAAGATGAAAATGCGTGCGAAGAATCAAAGTCTATCGAATACATTGGAGTTTCAATAAATAAAAGTATAGTAAGTAGGAAAGGACTAAGTTCGGGTGTAGCCGAACATTTTATACTCTCGAAATTAGCAACAGGAAATATTTTCATTCAGATGAATTGGGGTAAAAACTTTACCAAAAATTCTATTCATGCGCATATATGAGACAAGGTTGATATCACTTTCGTTTCGCATAAAAATTATTAAAAACGATTGTAATAATACTCTTCAAAGAATTTTAACAAATTTTGAGATAACTTTATTCATCATATTAGTGTTTACCAATAGGTATGTAGGTATCTTTTATTACCAATATATTCTCTTTAAATTTTGCTAATGCCGATATATGCGATATAAACTCAACCAAAGTATCGAAATTGAATGTAACGGAAATCTTTATATTAATGATATAATAGCTAGAAAAAAGCCTTGACCGATTCCATTCCTATTCAAGAACTAGGAGATATGATCTGATATAGGGCATTATTGCAACATACTTATCATGAGCATATTTGGAATTAATATATTTTGAAGCTTGAGAAGTTATGGCCCCATTTTAACCATTTTAGAACTTTCAGGAAAAACTTGAGGATACCATTTAATGAATATTATATAATGTGTAGTTATCAGATGGCATTTAAAATGTGGTTAAGAAAACTGACGTAACTTAAGAAAAAATAGACGACACTAGTCTACCTAATACAATCGCATACTGGCATCACTTACGGTGCAACCTAAATTTCAATATGTTTTCTTCGCTAAAGACGTACATATACATTTCTTTGGAAATTTGCAAAGACTTTGAATCATAAATCATTAGTTAACTGCAGTATTGAAATTACAAATGTCCATAATAATTATTATTTATGCAATGCAGATGCATAACACAAATTTTATATGCATGCATGTACAAACATATGTGCTCTCGCAATAAGTTAGATCGTAAAACAGTTTGTATTTCCTGAGACGCAATGCAGATATTCGATAATTGCGCTTTAGACGACTACTATGGAAATAAAAGTGTATGTATATGTACTAGTAGTATTGAAATGTGAGACACATCATCGTTATTCACTGCAATGTACGATAAATGTACTAGTGAACAGTTGTTAGTCATATAATTGCAGATGTTCAGATGATATCAAAATATATTGGACACTTTCATACATTTTTAGTTTTTTCATAACGATAATAGTACAATATATTTTCATATATTGATATATATTTCTGTTTTCCAAAAAGCATCATCCATGTGAACCTAACTGGGATAACTAAAGCCCGATAAATTCACCAGCACATCCGACATCGGACTATAAATTTTCAAGGCCTTTGATACCGAATATGAAGATCCCATTGCCTATGGCTAAAGTTTCACCGAAAATGCTCGAAAATCACCCAAATATTATAAAGATATTCAGAGTGAATGTTTGCTTTATAATAGAAGGCTTATGTATGTGCCAATGTGCTAGGCAATGCAAATGTATATATAAATTCATGTTATTTCAAGTATACTGACATCAGAAGCTATACGCTAGGCATGATCCAGCCATTGTAATATAGACCTTTAACTATTCACTAGCAGTCGTTTACCATTGGGATATTAATGCCCTTTATTCAACCTTCTATGTATTTATTTTACTAATTGAAATTAATTCACTTCTTAACTTATATTAATTATTTTAAATCACTGTGATATAAATACACGTGCGGTACATCAAATAGTAATAGAAATAAATGGCTTTCATTTAGATCTTATCATATTTATTGGTGCATGGTTTATTTACCAGCAAATCCTATGGAAATAAATATATACATACATGTTTATAACTAATAGTACATTAATTTCTACTTTATATGATTTACATATAGTTCAACTTCTCGTAGTATATTATGAAAATTTATTAGTTTACCAGCAAATGTCTTTCACCTAAATCCACCTTGAGCAAATACATCGTGTTCGGTAAGCACTTCATCAGACTTATGGATTAGAAGTCAATACATATTCGCATGCAATGACTATTTTTATTACATCGAAAGCAATAAATATCAAATAAAGCAAGAGAAAAACTCTCAGGGGACAGCTTTAGTTAATAGGTTTATGCATAAGTAGCTAGCCTTTGATGTGTTTGCGAAGTGGACGCTTTTGTATAACAGTATAAGTAAGATATGATGAAAATATCTTATTAGTTAGTAGGTAGAATAGTTATTGAGATATTTACTATTAAATGTAAATGAAAGACTATTATGAATAAAAAGAATAACATATACTTTTTATATCCTTTTTACAGAAGAGCAAATTTTAGCTTTTGAGAAAGTTTTTAATAAGCAAACGACCAATTCTTTCAAAATTTTGTTCCAAGGCGTCAACCTGGTCACCATCCAGCTGTGGTATTTGTTTGGCGGGGGGTCTCCTGTATGGGCGCTACATCTCTTCACTTCTGTGAAAAAGAAGTTAAAACTGGGACACAAGTGTACCGATAGGGTGTTTTAGAAAGCATGGTAATCAGTTAAGCATCTATTATCTTCGATTATCTATCGATTGAAAGCATTAGCATGGTTTTTCCATCACGATTCTTCTCCAGCAAACAAAGCAAAAGCAGTTTCATATTTTTAGTTGTTTGGCTGTCTGGAAAATCAGATTTGAAACCATAGCTACAGTTTGTGGTCAGATTTGGAGAACATAGTCTGTCGAATACTCCACAGAAATTATATTAGAGGATTGGGAATATGAATATTGTGCGTAAGGCGTCAAACTTGTAATTACTTTTCACTATATGAGCAAAAGAGAGATAGGAAGAGAGAGACCATGACAATAAACAGGCGTCACCATTGATCAGGCACCCCATCGATCCAAATACCTCAGTGGTTTTGTGCACCTAAATTAATATTTACTTTTATTATGCACTTATTTACAATATGCATGAATGTAGCCGTACATATGTGTAAGGTAAACCGCATAATTGCATCCCTGCAACACAAAAGAACGAGCGCACCAACAACCCAGGAAGAGTCGTCGGAAAAAGCAGCGTCGCGTCAGCATCGTTCGAGACTGGTCTATTTTTATTTTTCATTTTATTTTAACTTTAAAAACGAGTAATATATTTAAGCAATTGAAATATCTAATAATAAACAATATTGTATGGAATATAATCTTTTAATAATAAATAAATCGAATCCTGACAAACTCTAAAAGATCTAGCATCTTTTAGTTCAGAAGTGAGATGCTTCTCATAGCCTCACATGTGTGTGTTATTGTTGTGATCGGTTTGAGCAGTCGCACATGCGAGTGGTCGTGCGTTTGAACATAGCAGAGCAAGTGTGGCAAGAACGTCATGTTGGTGACGGTTTGCGTTTGAAATCAAACAGAATTGTTGTTGCGATTAGCCTATCGAGCGTACGAATGGACGAGCGATTAGCGAAGCATAGAAACGAAACCGGCGGTTTGCATTTAAAAACGTAGACATAATTGTTTTGTAATTTGCCTGTTGCGCGTACGAATGGACGAGCAGTTGGCGAGGCATAAAAGCAAGAAAAACGAAGGTTTGCATTTGCGCATGTACAAACGGACAAGCGTTCGGTGAAACGAGAGAGAGAAATAAATAAAAAACAAGTGACGGTTTGTGTTTGAATTACATTCTCGCGTACGAATGGACGAGAGTTTGCGAAACGGATACATACAGAAAGTGTAAAACAAAAGAAGACAAACAGTGACAATTGTGTGTTGTATTGTCTAATTGTGAAAAGTAAAATCCAATAAGAATACTTGTTAATAAAAAAAAAAAAAAAAAAAAACGCAAAATGAAAGTAAAAGTAGCATCTTTGAAAGTTGACGAACTGAAGGAGCAACTACGTAATAATAATTTACTAACATCGGGTTCAAAAGCGGAATTGATAATGCGATTAAATGATTTCTTAGGTAGTGATGAAATCGAAATCGAAACAGAATCTAATTTACAAAGCCAGGTAAATGATTTGCGTGAAATGATGCAGAATATGATGACGACCATGCAAAGTTTTGCTGGTCAAATGCAGCAAAGAAATAATGATACAGTGCGAGAAAATGTAAATGAAGGACGTTTAGTTACTACACCACAGAATTCAATACGAACAGAGGGACGAAGTGCCAGTGTAAAGGAAATTGCAGAGACAATTCCTGAGTTTGACCCAACTACTGATAACTCACTAACAGTGACACAATTTGTAAATAGAGTGGACAGTTCCATAAGTGCTTACGACTGGGACGAAAAAGTGTTTACTCTTAGCCGTGTATGGAAAATTAAAGGTGTTGCGCGTATGTGGTTAGACGCAGCACCAGCATTTTATTCCAATTGGCCTGATTTGGCGAAAGCATTAAAAAGCGAATTCGGTTGTGAATTGAATGAAGCGCAAGTACATTATAAAATGGCAAGTACTACACGTATGCAAAACGAAAAGATTTTAGAGTATTGTTTTAGAATGAGCGGACTAGGCCGACGGTATGGCCTGAGTGAAAGTTCAATTATAAAATACATTCGCGACGGATTGAAACACCGTGAATTGCAGACTGCAATAGCTGCATTGAAGTTTAATTCGTTAAAAGATATGCGCGAAACAATTGAAAGTTACCTTCAAAACTTAACTGTGACAAAGCAACTTAAAAATGAATATACGAGTGATCGAAGTAAAGACAGTGCAAAAGACATGCGCCGGAATACAATCGAAACAAAAGGCATAACGTGTTATAATTGTAAAGAATGCGGACATATCGCGCGGAATTGTCCAACCGCGTAAATGTAAAGATTGTAATAAATTCCACGGAAGTAACGAACCAGAAAATTGTGGTAAAAAAGCAGTAGCTGTGAAGAAAACACACATACACCAACCATCTAAGTTTTTCGAAAAACCAATCAGCGTAAACGGTAAGGCGTTAGTAGCTTTCGTAGATACTGGTAGTGAATGTAGTATGATACGACGATCAGCTGTAACAAATTTAAATACCAAGAAGTATCCATGCGCTGTAGAAATAATAGGCATTTGCGGTGGAAAACGTACTTCAACTGAGAGTATCAACGTGAACATGGCTGTTGATGATGTAGTTTTAATCGTCAATTTGTTTATTGTTGATGATGATATATTAACAATGGACGTGCTTTTGGGGCAAGATATTTTTAAAAACGCAGATGTTGTTGCAGAAATAAAGAACGACGACTTCGTATTTTCTACGCAGGTTACAAAGGTAGAACTTAAGCATCGAGAAACTGATTTCAGCGAAATTATTAGCAGTATTGACGATATAAATGTAAAAGCCGACTTGCAAGTGTTGTTAGCTGATAACACAGACGTTTTTGCGGAAAATCTTACTGATATTGGCTTGACTAACGCGACGGAAATGAAAATCGAATTGACAACGAATGTACCAATAGCTCAAAACCGTACAGGGTGCCGGAGCCGAAGAAGCATTTAGTTACCGAAATGATTAGAGAACTTTTTGGCATGCGATATAATTGCCACATCTAAATCCGAATACGCAAGTCCAATTATTTTAGTAAAAAGAAAACTGGGGGTGAACGCCTTTGCGTCGACTATAGGCGACTTAATCAGCATACGATAAAAGAAGTTTATCCAACAATAATCAAATATTGAAGAAAGGCTTAGCGAAGCCATGCGATACAAATATTTTTCAGTACTAGATTTAAACAGCGGGTACTATCAGGTACCAATAGAAGAAGGGTGTCGCAAGTATACAGCGTTTATAACAACTGAAGGTTTGTTTGAGTTTAAGAGAATGCCGTTTGGCCTCAGAAACGCGCCTGCGGTATTCCAGCGGCTAATGCAAAATATCAAAGATAGAACTCGACCTGGTGACATGATCCACTATATGGACGACATATTAGTAGGTAGCAGTAACGTCACCGAGATGTATGAAAAACTTAAACGTGTTTTTAAGGCATTGCGCGAACTTAATTTAACATTAAATATTAAAAAATGCGAGTTTATGAAGCAGACGATCGAGTTTTTAGGGCACAAACTTCATTCAGGTGGCATAAGTCCAGGGTACTGTGAAAACAATTGCCGTAAATTGTTTTACAACTCCAAAATCTATAACAGATGTAAGACGTTTTCTTGGTCTTAGCGGGTATTTTCGACGCTTTGTACCAGGCTACTCGATTATAAGTGAGCCGTTACGTTTGTTGCTGCGTAAAGGTCAACAATTTCAATGGGCAGAAAAACAAGAAGAAGCATTTTTAGCATTGAAAACAGCGTTAACATCGAAGCCATTGATGACAGGATATCGTGTCGAGGCAGATCATCAGATTCATACTGATGCTAGCTCTGTTGGTATTGCGGGTGTACTTTTACAACGAGAAGGCGGCGACTGGAAACCAGTTGCATATTACAGCAGATCTACGACAGACAGCGAGCGAAACTTTCATAGCTATGAGCTGGAAGTACTGGCGGTGGTGAGCAGCCTAGAGCGTTTTAGGTATTATGTGCAAGGGAAAGAGATCGTAGTTGTGACTGACTGTAGCGCGGTTACTACAGCAATGCACAAACGTGAGTTGATACCACGAATTGCACGTTGGTGGCTACGTATTCAAGACTTTCTTGTAAAATTGGAACACCGACCAGGTAGAAGAATGGAGCATGTCGATTTTCCCAGCAGAATGCCATATGAAAAAGGTGAAGAAATCGATACAGCGTCTCTGAAGATTGCGAAAACAACTTTAGACGTAGGTGACTGGATATACAGTATGCAGCATCAAGACAAGGATATTCGAGATATTGTAGAAAAACTCGCCAGCGGTGATAAAATTACTAATGATGAATACAAAATCGAAAACGGAAGACTTTATCGAAAGCAGAAAAGTAACAAGCTATGGGTAGTACCGAAATCAATGCGATACAAAATTGTACAGAGCGTGCACGAGAAAGTTAAGCATCTTAGTACAGAAAAGACTTTAGAAGAATTAAATAAATATTTTTGGTTTCCTAGAATGCGTAATTTTGTAAAGACATTTTTGAAATCGTGCATTGAATGCGCATATAATAAACAGCGGGGTGGCAAAATAGAAGGAGCGTATCATTATGACGAGATAGAACCTGTACCATTCAAGACGGTACATATCGATCATCTAGGACCTTTTCCTCGTACCAAGAAGCAGAACGAACACGTAATAGTCCTCGTTGATTCATTCACGAAATTTACAGTATTACGAGCTGTTAGAAGCACAGCGACACGACATGTATTGACATTACTTAACGAAGTAAGCAGCTATTTCGGAGTGCCAACACGAATAGTAACCGATCGTGGAACAGCGTTTACTTCTCAGGATTTTAGACAATATTGCAACGATAATGATATTAAACAGATTTTGAATGCTGTTCGAACTCCGCGCGCAAACGGACATGCAGAGCGTACCAACCGAACTCTACTGGGTATGTTACTTCCGTCGACGGAAGACGACAAAACCTGGGATGATCAACTTAGAGGTATACAGTGGGCACTAAACACTACAAAGAACAAAACAACTCAGCGAACTCCACAAGAACTTTTATTCAATTACAAGCCTCGAGATATTCTTCAGAATAAATTAATATTAGCTTTACATGAAGATGATGTTACGAGTAATGACGAGATGAACGAAATTCAAACTGAAGCAGTAAGTCGTATTAATCAGCAGCGAGAAAAAGCTAAACAGCGTTTTAACGAAAAACATCGGAAACCTACACAATATAACGTTGGTGATTTGGTTCTCGCCGAGAATGAGCCTGTTAGTACTGGTGGTTCTCGCAAATTGGAGCCACTATACAAAGGTCCGTTCATGGTAACCAAGGTGATTGGCCACGACAGGTATCTCGTTGAAGATATACCAGGGTCGACACGAAAACAACGACATTATACATCAATCTATGCATCTGATAAGTTGAAGCCATGGTGTAATTTGCCGAATTTCGATGGGTTTGATAATGATGTCGGAGTCGAGGTCGACTCCTGTAATCAGGATTGGCCGACTGTAAGGTAAACCGCATAATTGCATCCCTGCAACACAAAAGAACGAGCGCACCAACAACCCAGGAAGAGTCGTCGGAAAAAGCAGCATCGCGTCAGCATCGTTCGAGACTGGTCTATTTTTATTTTTCATTTTATTTTAACTTTAAAAACGAGTAATATATTTAAGCAATTGAAATATCTAATAATAAACAATATTGTATGGAATATAATCTTTTAATAATAAATAAATCGAATCCTGACAAACTCTAAAAGATCTAGCATCTTTTATATGTATGGAGAGTATATCCATGGCGAGTAGTACCTATGTGTTGCATGTACATGTGCTTGCCTTCTAAATCTGCTTGTGGCATTTGGAAATGTGGTGGCATGCCGCTTCGCACATGACGTTCCTATTTAGCGTAATTTAATTGAGGTACATTGTAAGCGACGCATCTAACCTCACCGAATTCAATTTACTGAACTCGAAAAATTAATTACAAACCGAACGTTGTTGCTGACGCCTCAGCGGCATGTTAAACAGCAAGCATGTACGTTGTCAAGAGTGTGGTAACGCGGAAAATGTGGTGCATTGCGGAGAAATTACACAATATGACGTTTACCACTATGTACCTCTATAGATATTGTTGTGGGCTTACATGCTACTAGCATTGGTTGAAGATTACAAAACTGTTTGACGGTAATTTCGCTTACGAGAGTAACGGCTTTCTTTCATCCATGGAAATTGCAAATTGCTTCAAATATACAGATCCTGAACTTTGCCCAACTTATTTTGTATTCGAGTATATTTAAGTTTTGTAGGCGCTGGAAATGAATTTACCGATTTGATTATGACGACAGTAAATAATATCCGACTGTTCAGAAGTTTAGCTTGTTTTAAGTTGGTTAATTAAATCCTGTGGGTTCCTTTCATATCAATGATATGTTCTGGTTCAAATTGGTAGTACTACAACTATGACGATTATGGAGATATGCAAAATTTCGAAATATTCCCAAAAAACGTTGAAACCCAAATTATTTTTTGTAATCAAATGCACCACAGTGTCATTTTCCAGAATTAAAATTTTTATAATCAATTCCACAAGATCGATAGTTTTAATTTTATTTTAAGTAATAACTTTAAACAAATGTTTGTTAAAATGTATAGTATAATTGACTTTTCGAAGCGAGTTTAATTTCTACAAGTTGAATGGTCAATTATGGCATGCTATGCTGTTTTACACATAAATGACTTTCAATGTCTCTTCACGGCATAGACAAATTGAGTTTAAAACTTTCTTCTACCCATTTCGCCCCTGGGAAACCAAATTAGTGCCAACAATATACAGCAATTTTATGAAATTTATTCAAACTTTCCCATTAGTAAGTACTGTGCAGATAATGAAATCAGCGCTCTTGTAATACAAACACCTTTTTGACACCAATTGCAGCTGATAGCCAAAAGCTAAAGGAAATTTCATTAAATAATTTCAAGGGCTAAATTTACATTTTGACATGGACTAAACAAAACTTTAATGCCGCCAGCTGTGTAGATTGTAACCGTTCATAATGTTTACAGTCAATTGTGTTGGAAAATGTTTTAATTCTATTGAATTGGTGAGTGTGTTTAGGAAAACGGTAATTTTTATTATTATTAAATACTTTAATTGAGCATTGCTTACTTACAACACATTTACCGAGAGGCGAACACTTCGATTAGGTAAAATGGTAGATTTAATAGTTATTACAATAAAAACTCATTTATATTTTTCTAAAGGTTCTAATTATATCAGCGGGACATGAGGATTCCAACAAAAATATATCAAAGAATAATTCTTCAGAACGCTTTATTCAGAGGTCACTATTATTCAAAGAGGTTGGGAAGAGATATGCATATGTACATATAATTATCAGAAAAATCTACATATTACAAAAGAAAAAATTTAACTCTAAACACCAATGCTTTATATTTATGAATATTATTCGAAGAGAATCGTAAACTCAGTTAATAAATTCCCTCTACTACCATAAGTTAGTATAGTTTGTCTTTTTTTCTAAGGAACAAGGCGTTGGGAAATTAGGACGGAGAAAGATCCATAAAATACGAATTATTTTTTCAAATAATTTTTTCTTTTACGAACGGGAAATTAAAATTTCTTTAGGAAGAAATGTGAAAACTTTAATAAATTTTTCTGAAGCTGACAGTGTGAATCATAAATTAAAAACGTAGATTTAACAGGGAATAAACAAAATAAACAAAATATTTTGGCAGCTTTGATTAGTACATAGCCTGAGGTCATTTGAAATTGAAATTTAGCAAAGCTCATATCATACGACATAACAACCGTTATTGCAGTAGACCCAAACTCCGTCAACTAAAACGGCTAACAAAAACAAACCGTATTGCCGTAAGGAAGATATGTATTTATGCGTGTATATACATACACATACGTTACAAATGAAACACCCTAATATATATGTACATATCTAACTTCCTTTAGCTCTTGTTGGAGCGTAGGGCTTGTATTCATATGCATATTGTAAATATACAATTTCCTGTACTAAAAATGTAGAAAAAAATGTATAACCACCAATATGACGTGACGAACATTGATTAATTTCCAAAAAAAAGTATATTGCAGTATTTGATTTTCATTTGAAGTAGTATGGCTTTTAATTTGATGATTAGAAATTCTTTAATGTATTTTTTTTTTTTCAAATTATAATAATAAAAAAATAACTTTCTGATTTTAAATTCACATTAAAATCCTACAACTTTTAGTAACGGTTTTCGTATTTCCGCTATTATAACTTATAACTTAAAGTAAAGTTTTTAAAACGCTTTTCTATTAATTTATCAAAAAAACCGAATATTAAAGTTATTCTTAATTATTTTGTAGTATTATTCTAACAAAAAATTTGATATGTATATAAATGCTTATCTAAAATATAAAACTACACTTTGTCATTCAAAAATTTTACTACATTATTGATTTCAAATTTTATGCGCACTTAAAGTGCTTGAAATAAAAAGCCGAATAGTATATGGGCATTCCCGCCAGAAGGTCCACCACAGACAAAATATTAAACATTATTACAATTACAAAGTTTTTGTATATTTTCATAGGAAAATATTTACATTTATTTATATTAAATTAATTCATAACCAATTACGAGATATACCAAAGCCAAGTCGAATAGGACCTATTTTTCTCATTTCGATTTTTCTACTGCATTTGTTTTTTCGTCAAAATTGTTAAAGAAACATATCATGTATAATTTTTTTCTTTGTATAAAACCTTTATAAGGATACAGAGAGCAAACTAAAATGTATAAGAAAGCATGCGATTGCAAATAAATGTAAGTTTTTGCTCTCTTATTATCCTATATTTTAATGTCACGTGCGACATCAAAAAACAACACTTGTTCCCACTGTATCGCAAATATAAGCAGCAAGTTCGCCAAATTTAGGGTATAAACAGTAAATTTTTATACAATTAAAATAAAAAAGCCTGGTTCAAAAATCAGAAGATTTGTGGTTTTGGTAACTACTTAAAATTGGTCCCGCGCAACATCGTAGGTGTGGAATTTAAAAATTGGAAATTTTTTTTTGTTTTATAAAATTGACTTATGTATGTAAATATATACATTTACATTAATTATTTACATATGAGCAAAAACCGCACTTTAAATTCCACTAACTAGCTATTTAAATAGATTTTGGTGAAAATTATTGGCTTACAAATCAAAATAAGAGTGCTCATTTTAACAATGTTGTCAGAAGAAAATCGTTTGCCTTTAAAAGTGACAAGTTAACGCACGAAATATTATTTTCTTGATAAATCTTTTAACTAAAATTAAGATATCCTTTAGTTGCTTTTCTAAAATATTTATTTGTTTAATGTAACTGCTCTCAGTTTAAAATCAAATTTATATTATCAAGCCTGGTTGATTTTATAAAATAATTAAAATACTGTTCATTTGAATAGTGGGAGCAGTTATCAAAATGAAAGTCAAGCAGATAACGAAATCCAAAAATTTGTATACCCGAGGACAGCATTTTCTGAAAAAAAAAAAACAATATTTCACATTCATAATACTTCTTCTTCTTGACTGGCGTAGACACCGCTTACGCGGTTATAGCCGAGTCCAAAACAGCGCGCCACGCATCCCTCCTTCTGGCAGTTTGGCGCCAATTGGTTATTCCAAGCGAAGCCAGGTCCCTCTCCACCTGGTCCTTCCATCTCTTCCTCTGCTTCCACCAGCGGGTGCTGCATCGAATACTTTCATAGCTGGAGCACTTTCATCCATTCGGACAACATGATCTAGCCAGCGTAGCCGCAGTTTTTTTATTCGCTGGACTATGTCTATGTCTTCGAATAACACATACAGCTCATCGTTCCATCGTCTGCGGTATTCGCCGTTGCCAATTCTTAAGGGACCATAAATCTTCCGCAAAACCTTTATCTCGAAAACTCCTAGTGCCGTCTCATCGGATGTTGACATCGTCCACGCTTCTGCACCGTAAAGTAGGACGGGAATGATGAGAGACTTGTAGAGTTTGGTTTTTGTTCGTCGAGAGAGGACTTTACTTTTCAATTGCCTACTTAGTCCATAGTAGCACCTGTTGGCAAGAGTGATTCTGCGTTGGATTTCCAGGCTGACATTGTTATTGGTGTTAATGCTGGTTCCCAGGTAGACGAAATTATCTACAACTTCAAAGTTATGACTGTCAACAGTGACGTGGGAGCCAAGACGCGAATGCGCTGACTGTTTGTTTGACGACAGGAGATATTTCGTCTTGTCCTCGTTCACCACCAGACCCATACGCTTCGCTTCCTTATCCAGTCTGGAGAAAGCAGAACTAACGGCGCGGGTGTTGTTTCCGATGATATCGATATCATCGGCGTACGCCAGTAGCTGTACACCTTTATAGAAGATTGTACCTTCTCGATTTAGCTCTGCAGCTCGTATTATTTTCTCCAGCATCAGGTTAAAGAAATCACACGAGAGTGAGTCACCTTGTCTGAAACCTCGTCTGGTATCGAACGGCTCGGAGAGGTCCTTCCCGATCCTGACGGAGCTTTTGGTGTTGCTCAACGTCAGCTTACACAGCCGTATTAGTTTTGCGGGGATACCAAATTCAGACATCGCGGCATAAAGGCAGCTCCTTTTCGTGCTGTCGAAAGCAGCTTTAAAGTCGTCAAAGAGATGGTGTGTGTCGATCCTATTTTCACGGGTCTTCTCCAAAATTTGGCGCATGGTGAATATCTGGTCTGTTGTTGATTTTCCAGGTCTAAAGCCACACTGATAAGGTCCAATCAGTTTGTTGACGGTGGGCTTTAGTCTTTCACACAATACGTTCGACAGAACCTTATACGCGATGTTGAGGAGGCTTATCCCACGGTAATTGGCGCAAATTGTGGGGTCTCCCGTTTTGTGTATTGGGCAGAGTACACTGAGATTCCAATCGTCAGGCATGCTTTCTTCCGACCATATTCTGCAAAGAAGCTGATGCAAGCACCTTATCAGCTCTTCGCCGCCGTATTTGAATAGCTCGGCCGGTAATCCATCGGCACCCGCCGCCTTATTGTTCTTCAGGCGGGTAATTGCTATTCGAATTTCTTAACGGTCGGGCAATGGAACAGCTGCTCCATCGTCGTCGATTGGGGAATCGGGTTCGCCATCTCCTGGTGTTGTACTTTCACTGCCATTCAGCAGGCTGGAGAAGTGTTCCCTCCACAAACTCAGTATACTCTGGTCATCAATAACTAGATCACCTCTGGGGGTCCTACAGGAGTGCGCTCCGGTCTGGAAACCTTCAGTTAGTCGCCGGATCTTTTCGTAAAATTTTCGAGCATTCGGCCAGCTTGTCAAGCTCTTCATACTCACGCATTTCGGCCTCTTTCTTTTTTTGTCTGCAAATGCGTCTCGCTTCCCTCTTCCGCTCTCGGTATCTTTCCCATCCCGCTCGTGTTGCGGTCGATCGCAACATTGCGAGGTAGGCAGTCTGTTTTCTCTCCACTGCGAGACGACAATCCTCGTCATACCAGCTGTTTTTTTTGGCTTTTCCGAAAACCAATGGTTTCGGTTGCAGCTGTACGTAAGGAGTTTGATATGTCGTCCCACAGCTCCCTTATACCGAGATCCTGATGAGTGCTCTCAGAGAGTAGGAGTGCAAGTCGAGTAGAAAATCGTTCGGCTGTCGGTTGTGATTGCATCTTCTCGATGTCGAACCTTCCTTGTGTTTGTTGACGTGTGCGTTTTTCTACACAGAGGCGGGTGCGTATCTTAGCTGCTACAAGATAGTGGTCCGAGTCGATGTTGGGACCACGAAGCGTACGCACATCAAAAACTCTGGAGACATGTCGTCCATCTATCACAACATGATCGACCTGGTTGCGAGTGATTCGATCCGGGGACAGCCAAGTAGCTTGATGGATTTTCTTATGCTGGAATCTAGTACTACAGACGACCATATTTCGGGCCCCGGCGAAGTCGATCAGCCTCAGACCGTTTGGTGATGTTTCGTCATGGAAGCTGAATTTTCCGACTGTTGTGCCAAAGACACCTTCTTTACCCACCCTAGCGTTGAAATCGCCAAGCACGATTTTTAAATCGTGGCGGGGGCAGCGCTCATAGGTACGTTCTAGGCGCTCATAGAAGGTATCTTTGATCACTTCGTCCTTCTCTTCCGTCGGGGCGTGGGCGCAAATCAGCGATATGTTGAAGAACCTCGCTTTGATGCGGATTGTGGCTAGACGTTCATCCACCGGAGTGAATGCCAGGACTCGACAACGGAGTCTCTCTCCCACCACGAATCCCACACCGAATTTGCGCTCCTTTATATGGCCGCTGCAGTAGATGTCACAAGGACCCACCTTCTTCCGTCCTTGTCCCGTCCATCGCATTTCTTGGATTGCGGTGATGTCAGCCTTTACTCTTACGAGGACATCAACCAGCTGGGCAGAGGCACCTTCCCAATTAAGGGTCCGGACATTCCAGGTACATGCCCTTATTTCGTAGTCCTTTAAACGTTTGCAGTGGTCGTCATCAAAATTGGGGTCTCCCATCCGAGGCTGTTTTTTCTATTTCATTGGGGGGTGTTTTTATGTGGTGGGTCCCAAACCCTACGTACAACCGCATAAGCGGGTTTCGCCTTCTCACTTTAGCTCGCCTCCAAACGGTTGGCTACCCAGAGGATACTTGGTCTAAGACCGGAAGTCGTGAGCTGCTTGAGCCACATGTAAAAGAATCGTTCCTGGCCACTCCCAAGTGATACTATTTTCATTTTCATTTTATACTATAGGATGGAAAAAAATGTCCCGTGCGAATGTGGTTAATAACACTGGATCACAAATTTGAATTTGTTTTTTGTTCCACGGATGCCACTATCCATTTTGTATGTGAAATGGCTCGCTGATTTCGAAAATCGAATTTTTTTTTTTTCTATGGATACGTTTTTGAGATATTTGCAATGAAGACACCTTTTTTTTTGGTCGAATAACGGTAAATTGCAAATATCTCAAAAAAGTATCCATAGAAAAAAAAAAAATTATTCGATTTTCGAAATCAGCGAGCGATTCCACATACAAATAGGATAGTGGCGTTCATGGAACATTTTTGCTGTAAACCAGTGTAATTAATTAAAAAAAACTATAAATTATTTTTGGATGAAATTCATACCATCTTTAAAGCGATCAATGCGCAACATTTTATCAAAATCAAAAGCATTTGAATATTGCCTAACAATTCGCGGAAATCGCCGTTTGAATCGTTGTTCTCAAAAACGACTTCCATTTTTTGTCCCGTGCGAATGCCTTGGTTTTATGCAATTATCTTGAAAATTAAAACCGTTCCAAAATCAATCTTAACACTAAATGTAGAGTTAATGAAGGGCTATTAAAAAATCCTACTGTCAAAAAAAAATTTAGTTGGAAGGTGTACGATTGTCCCGTTCGACATGGCGGAAATGACCATATACATATATATATACATACATATATATATGAGAATCCGCATATAATGTCTACTGGGGCTAGACGAAGTATTGACCTGATTTTACCCATTTTTGGCATAAAAGCACACTGTTAAAGGAACACATTTCGTTTGAATTTCTTTAGACTATCTGATAGATTTACCCTTTATTCTCGACAAAAAATCTCTGAGGTCCACATGTTGAATATTTGGGGCCTTGAAAAGTTATAGTTGGATTTTTTAGACGGGTGATATCACACTGGAAATGTAGTACTAATGCATAGATATCAGATATCTTCACTTATACTATAAAGGACACGAATCAGAGCAAATAATATAAGTTTAGTGGTTTATGAAACAATGAAGCGAAATGGTACTGTTATCTCAAAAGTTATGGGGAAAATATCGCTTAGCATAGCAAACAATACATCAGTTACTTCATGTTTCAAGACTGTGAATTGGCCTCAGGACATGAAAAAATATTGAAATTTCTATAACATTTTGTGGCTGATGCGATTTTAAAATTGTATAAAATTAACCCTTCTGATGAAATCTCGGATTAGACCCAGTCTGTTGTTACGTAATTATTAGCTAATGTACAGACTTTGTTTGTAATGTTTGCTACGTAACTATAAAATTTTAGCTATATTTAAAAGTGCGTTTCACAACCAGTGAACTCGTAAAAGCGGACTGCCGTAGATTCCTCCGTGTCTGCTTTTGATTAAATAATCGCTATGTAATATGGCAGCTAAAAACAGATGCATTATGACTGTATTTATTGCTGCATAAATTTCCTTAGTTAAGACAGAAATCCCCACTTCACTAAAATATTTGTCATGAGCAGGAATGCTTCGTAAATGAATGCATGGCTCGTTG
This sequence comes from Zeugodacus tau, assembly GCA_031772095.1. Classification (NCBI taxonomy): domain Eukaryota; kingdom Metazoa; phylum Arthropoda; class Insecta; order Diptera; family Tephritidae; genus Zeugodacus; species Zeugodacus tau. Next base: position 41,684,959 of record CM062653.1, read on the forward strand.
AATATCGCTATGATATACACATGTCGCTAGCAAGTGAGCGTAAGCTGCAACATATTAATATGACGGCCTGAGAGTTCCGAATACTATAAAACTCTCACAGGTTAAAAAGAAGAGTGGCAAAATATTTTCATATGCCATCTAAACTATGGCTAAGAAAAAGTTGTGCTAATTGCCACATGCTCTGGTACATTAGTTAACTGTAAAAAATTTAAACTTATTTTTGACGCTTTACCAATTATTTGGCATAAAATAAGTTTAACTCAATATAATATTTTCAAGTTCCTTTGGCGAAATGAAAATGCAACTTTTTTTACTTTTACTTATTAATTCAATTACGTTCAGCTACATTGAGAAAAATATTCCACATATCTATCTACAAAGTCAAACATATAGACTAAAATAATTGAATATCGCGCCCACAAATTTAAATTTCAAAACTTTATTGAAATTTTTTTCAAAGCACGTACAAAACAAATATCTGTATTGTCTGCATATTTTCAAAAACTTATAAGCGCAAGCCCATGCGAAATAATTTTATATTATAGGACAGTCTCCACATACATATGTATATTGGTAGTAGAAATTTATATTCAATTAAATCCTTTCCTTGTCGCAATTGCATTGGATTATTTCACGTAATTAGCCACAATGCACATATGGCATATTTTCCAAAGGTAAACATGCTCTTAGTTGATTAAATAATGCAATTGTGTTGCAAGAACTCATGTATCCAAGCAACTGATTTCCCAGAAGTGTTTCCATTATTGAATTAGAGAGCAAATACGCACGAAATTCAACAAGATTTCATAATTGAATTTCGACAGCTACAACGCATATGTAAATTCTGCTGCTTGCACTTACGGGACATTGCACATGCCCACTGTAATTGTGGTTGAGAGCGTGCGGATCATTAGGCCGGTCGTGGGGACTCTGCATTATACATCAACTACCCATTAGATCTTATCATAGGAGCGTTAAAATATATATATATATATACAGTGGAACTTCCATAACTCGAACTTCTGGACGTGGTAAAAAATTATGATCGTTTTCATAACAAAAGCGTTTATATATGTAGTGGAAAATTGGTTCGGGTAATTTGGGTAACCTTTGCCCATGTTTAATTTGCAATGCACCCTTCTTGGGGTTACTCATTAGAATTAGATTTAAGAATCAATGATATCGGAAGTAAACAATCATTGGTTCCTATCAATACCGTACAATGAACAGTTATGAAAAAATAGTAGTTCTACAGTTTTTCAATGTTAATTATATTATACATTTATACTAGAAATTAACTCATGTTGGCTACTCTCAATTTAGTTAAGACATGACATTTAACAAGTCGAATTGATGCCTTTAGTCAACAATTTGTAATTGCATGGGACGTACACTGTTCATCTCTTAATCTTCTTTATATGTCAGGTTGCTTTTTACTTTCCGCTTGTTCACATTTTTAAGAGCACTGTAAACTGTATAACAATCTATTCTAAGAACTGTCAAGTTAGGAAAAGCATCAATTACAACAACAACCACGACAGCGACAACAAGAGCAATAAGTATGAGAGTAGAGAGAATAATTCAGACTAGGAAAATATGTACCTCCAATATTTAGATGCGTCCACTATAATATGATATAAGATATTAGTGCAGCCACACTGCGACTTATGGTGGCTCTGTACGCTCGTAAATATGAGTTCATGAAAAGTAGTTCCATAAAATAATGAGGGGGTATCACATTTTGTCGTCACAAAAGCCCACAACTCCCAACCATCTGAGGAATGCTTTATAAGCCAGGTTGACGTATTACAAAATGCAAACTGCGGACTGCTTGCCTTGCAGTGAAACGCAATAAGCCAAGTACGCCCATTACACCAAAATGCGAAGTGCTTGCTTGAGCGATGGCTTACTTCGCTGAAGAAAGATATGCTTTATTAACCATATTTCTGAATAGTGTCCAACACACGCGAAAATAGTGGCGGTAATGTTAAAAACAGTTTTGAATTTCATAGCTTCAACTGTTTTGAAATTTGTCTTAAGCCATGATGTTGATGTCATGTGCATTATTTTCAACGCCGTCCGGTCAAGTATGTTAAAGAGAACTCGAAGGAAAGAAAGGAAGATGCTAATTACGCTTTAAAGAGTATGAAACCACATATAATCTGCCAAGTAAACTCCTATAAACTATAATTTCACAGAACATTATAAGATTATGTAAGCGTAACTATTTAGTTTCAAGTTTCCACCAGTTATCTTCGTTATTTTGTCTGCTCTATAATACTTGTGCACTGCCAGTCATTACAATGACCTAACGTTGAATTTGCAAAGTTGCAATGCTCAACTGCATAATTTGGAATGACTTCCGCTATTTCTGTTCATAGCTTTCTGCTGTCGCCATGATTACAAGCGACCGTCAATGTTGCGAAAAGTTAGTTTCTTAATGTCACCACAGACAAGCTGCGGTTAGCAGTGCAAGCAGTGTAAGCACGCATACAGCGCTTATACATAGTTGACTTCGTCATTCAGCCATAGCTCTTAGCTATCCAATTAATGATGCGCATCATAGTTCAGCGGTTTCCAATTCTAACTTCCTTTCTTATAACCCAAAATCTATTACTTTTATTTGTAATGGCTTTATAACAAAAAACTTTCTTGCGGTTTATTATTATTTACTTTCCTCTGCCAGCTACCGCATTGAACTTACTCCAACTAAAATACATGCATGTGCGCTAAATATTCTTTACTGCCAACTGAAAACGGACCGATAAATCGTCTTAACTAGCTAAATGAGTTATAATTTAAATAGATTTTGGCGTTCGTGCCTGCAGTGCTTTTCATCAATAGCTATAAATCCACGAGAACAACTTTTTAGTTTCCGCTGAATTTGAAAAGATATCTGCAGCAATATATTGGATACAAACGGGATTTTTTGACTTCGTAATTGTTTTGGTAATCGCTTTAGTGTATACTTTACTAATCCTTTACCATAAATAAAATATGAAATAATAAGCTCACAGATATTATATGCGGTAGTTTTGAAGATTTCATAATAAACTTTTAAAATGAATTATGTAACTGAAGCTATCAGTCCCCAATATTATCACTGCACTGCGGAATTGGAAAATATATTAGAAAGTTAGATGAACTTATAAATACGATTTTTCTTACATAGCTGCTTTTGAAATCAGTATGCTTTTACAATATGTTTAATAGAGCCTGGTGCATGTCTTTCATTCAAGCGTACATGTTTTTTTTTTGGGACGACACCGTGAGCTGAGTGTGTCAGTAAAGTTAACATTCTGCTATAACTAAAGCACAAAAATAAACTAAAATTCGATCCAAAGGATGATTACAAGGAGAGAAATCAATGGACAAAATTTGTTGGGAGGTCTATGAAGGTCTACTATAGCTATACGAATATTCTAAAGTTAGTCAGAAGAAATGTTTTCCTTATAATACTGGACCTCTGTGACAACAATGGTAAAATTTGTTAATTACTTTATACTAAGATTTTATTTATTTATTTAATACCAATTTAACTTGGTGTCGAAAATATTTGACATCCAGGAATTATCACAGCCCCATATATGTACTTTATACAATGTAAATACAGATAATAATTTTCGTTATTTTATTGCATTTTTTGGCCAAATATATTGGTCATATTGTCTGCTATCTTAAAAAAATCTTGGAACCAGGTCTGGAGTAGAAACCATCCAAATACTTCGCCAATGTAGTGATGAAATCGGTCTAGAGTCTATACCCTTACAGTAAAGTTTTATTAATACCTTAAACTATTTCCATACCATTGAGCGGTTAAAATGCGAGAAAATAAAATTTTCGGTTACACCCGAATTAAGCTATGAAGTAAGTATGAGTGTCGAGAGCTCCTTAAGTTATTTGTTTCACTTATAAAGATGCCATTATATAATAAATTAGTATCATATTTTTGACCTTGGAAAATACGAACAACATATTTTTGTCTGTTTTCTTTTCTAAATGCCCGACGCGCAAATTTCCCCTATATAACACAGCAAACATTTTTTAATAACTATGCAAATGAATGTAAATTTCCGAATTTTAATTGTTTTCTAACCGCCAAAAAAATTTAAATATTCTATTCTGTGCTCTGGGTTGGGAAGGCGGGTATTTTTCTATATATTTTGAAGTTATGCAGACGTTACATATTTACTTACCTTGTCCTTAGAACACTTAAGAAGTCTTATTGAACAATACCTCGTGACGCGCATGGAATAGCAAACGTCTTATTATACAGAATAAATTATATAACTGGAGGGAGAGTATGAATGGTTTTGGAGTTGCTGTTATTAGAGTAAATAATTTTTTGTGGGGAATTATTTGGAGGTAGGTCAATTTATCTACTCGTATCGATTGAACCAAATCAAATGAATACGTATATACAGAAAATAAATTGCTTAATGTGTAATTAAACTAATGAGTCACGAGTTGTTGGTTTAATTACTTTTATTTTTGAATGAAATGATGTACATATGTTTCTGCATAATATTGTTGCAGTCTATCTAATAATTCTCTGTGTAAATTCTTAATACTTAAAAGTTGGAGTAAAAGAAATAATCTTTGAAATTACTTTTGATTCTCTATGAACAGCAGAATAAATTCAATTATGAAATGTCATGGTCTAATTTAAAGTTCAAAATATTTGCAATTTATTTGTACACAACTTTCATACATAAGTAAGCAAACATTAGAACAAAAAAATTTAACTCAATTTGCAGTTTTAATTTTTTAAAGAAATTTTTTATATATTTTTGATACTTTCGATGCAACGATGTTTTTATTCGATGACTGTAAAGAGCTAAAACTAAGCCAAACTTAAAGCTTAGTAAAAATAGATAGATAGAATCTCAGTACAAAGTGACAAATTTAATAACGTTACTTTTAGGTCCTTCCAGTTGATAAGTTACATACGAATATATACGATTTTTATCATCTTTAATTAAGTTTCGTTATACTATCGACCCGTCTAAAATTTTATTTCCGCTTGTATATACATATGTTTATGCCAGTACTTATACACTCATATGAGAATTTCAAAGGGTGATTTTCAAAAAGCAAAGCAAAACTCTTTGACTCAAAGAACCTCCTCCATTCATTGAAGGTACTTTGACGTACTTGCTCGTTTGAGTGGGAAACACGAGCAAGCAAGAATTCTAATAAATATGTAGTATATATGGGATTGACAAGCATATATTTATATATATAATATGTATTTATATGCTTGCACTACATTAGCAAATTATTTGCCGTACAAACACCTTTGATTATAATGAATCCTTTGTGATTCGCTTTAAATTAGATAAAGGAGTAATTAGCACAGCTGCGTAGATATTTAGAGCCTTTATAGGCTCTTTTCGCCATGTGTTTACCAAAGAACAACTCCAGACACATATATTTGTCTTACCTGTAGTAAAATACACTTTTTGGTCTGTAGTAGTACTTTAAAGCTTTTCAGTTAATACCTATTTATATTTGAAGATCTTCAATACTCCCTCTAATGGTATCAAGAAATATATTATATGTAGCAAGTTTCATTAAGATATCTTAAGTTTTACTCAAGTTATGGCTGGCATGGCTTGTTGTAGTTTAATTTACTTAGTGCTAATTATTAAAATAGTCCCTACATCTAAAGAAATAGTTAATATTTTTCTAACCCAACTATATTTGGCAGATGTTAGAAATATTTAAGAATTTTCTGCTAATTAAGCTCAAAATGAACGTTTTTACATTTACTGCGAAGAAGAATAAATTCTACCAATTATACATTTAGTGGTATTAGGCCTAAAGTTTTCGTCGTCAATATTTCACTCGAATTGTAACCATTCAAAGTTATGTAGCTTGTTAGCTTGTGTAAAATTTTGAAAAAGTTTTAAGCTGTTCAAAGCTCTAGCTGTGCTCGCTTTCGTTGTGCTGCTCTTTTTTGATATTTACCCACCAAACCAGCTTCAGTTTAACACCGTATGTCAACGCTCTCACACAGGTGCTCATCACTTTGCGTGCGAGCTGTTTACAACGAAAAATACTCGATTGGATATAATCTACCAGGAATTTTGTCTTATTAGCACTTTGAGCTTAATTGTCTGGCACAAAAAGTGTCAAACTCTAAGCTGCTTATATTGAGTCTATTTAATTGGTTGGAAGGTAAATACAATGATTTAAATACCGCAATTTATGTTCAGTTCAAATTTTATATTTGTTATATGTGAATGATACATAGGTTCGCAAAAACTTGGAAGGCATATTAAAGTAATGAATTTAGTTATAAATATAAAATTTACGACAGACTATTCTGGAAAAACCAACAATCTTAATTTCAATAAAATGGTGGTTGTCTGATTAATTTATGTATATGTGAACTGTATACACAAACTAATATTTTTATAAAAAATGGTAAAAATGTATTTTTAACGAAGGTCGTGCACTTTGAAAGATTCCGCCTTTATGTTTAACAATTACTTATTTCAAGTCCTAAACACCTGAGGCTATTAAAAATAAAATAAGTGAAGCATAAAAGATAAAAAAATCATAAAATAATTAATTTAAGGTGCGAAGAGAAAGAAAATATCCTAAATGTCAGGCTGTAATAACGCTGCAGCACTTATTAACGACTGCCGACACATAGATTTCACCATGGCTAGGGGCTACCTTCAGTATTTGGGCCAACCGACAATTCAATGGCTAGAGAAATGCTTCCGGGAATCTTTGTTATCCTTTTGTGTCTACTTGCTTTTTTTTGTTGCTGTTAGGGGTGTGTAAGATGAATTTTTTTTATTCTCTTCTATTTATTCCCGTTTTGCTTCCGCTTTTGATTATACATACACCATATTTTTATAAGTTTCAATTAAATCCTTCCTTCGCTTTGGACATTTTCCAAATTGAATAAAGTGTTAACGCTAGTAGCAATGCCCATTTTAAACTGAGAAGCGTCAAAGTCCCTTAGTAGAATAACTTAGTTGCTGTTCTCTAATTAAAATATATAAGCTAGAACGGGAATAATCAATAATTTACCAAATGTTTATTTTTATAAATATATATTTAACTATATTATTAGGTCACACTTTAGAATGTAAAATTAAATTGTGCATTATAGATTTTAATTGATTAATGACATAACCTTGCATCCAAATTTGAACAAATTTCGAAGCAGAAGCAAAACTATATATAAACATTGTGTGCTTTAATACCCTGTACATATTCATTTGGTAATTTCACTTTCTATAATACTCGATTCCGGAAAGCACGAGGGCAACGTTCATCTAAAATATGGTTATTACAAAAATTCCGTTATGTTCATTGATTTTGCTTTTAGCGATTTAGATTTTAAACTAAGACTTAATTAATCGTGAACCAACGTTTATCGTCGTCACTGTATCAACTTATAAAATGTTCGTCGAGAACAAACTTTCTCTTAATTTTTTACCTGGCTTGGTAAATCGAAGATAGCTGGCATAATTTTTCCAAAAAATACAAAATTGGCTGATAATTTCGTCCATCCTCATTGTTTAATTTTGGTTTCCAGAGTATATTTTTGTTGTGGCACTGCTTGAGGAATGTTACTATTCAAAACAATCAACTGACAGTGACTGATGGGCAACCTTAACATAATTTGGTTTTGTTGTTTTCTCAGCTTGTTGTCATTAGGCGCAACCACAAGCATTTCACGTTATTATTTGCGTTGTAAAGCCCATGGCATCCATGGAATCCAGGAGATCCGGTGATTTAGAACATTTGCTAAACCAGAACAAATAAATCATTAAATTAATTATACTAATTATCCTTATCGCTTAATAAAAAAAGCGTATATTAGTAGTTATAATTTTTGATAAAAAAATTACATTTCGAAATAAAATATAAATATATTTATTAAATGTACATTTTAAAAATCGATGCATATACATCATACTACCACATTAATGGTTAAAAGTATTTAAAAAAAACCTTCTCCTGTAAAGTTTGGTTTTTGTCGCTTACGCTAAAATGGCGGTAAAGGCTCGATATATATAAGTCTCGATGTCTTAATATAAAATTTTTTGAATAGAATTTCCCGCTTAATGCAAAACGATAAGAAATGTATCCGTAAGTTAGTTACATGAAAAAATATAAACCATCAAACCTTCTTCATCTTCACATGCAATCAAACTATAATATACGTAAGTCAAAAAAATAAAATATTAGAATCTATTATATTAATTCAGAGAAAAATTTTAGCCTTGCTGGAGTTTACATTAGTAGAATGCCTTAAACAAGTGCGTGTTTGTGTTTAATTCTTTATTAATTTACTTTTTCATAGAAAAAATTTTATGAAATGAATAAATAACACAATCCCATTTATACCACCAGATTGAGCTCATTCATCCATTTTTAGACTCGGAAAACGCAAAAAAGTCCCTCAGACATGAATAAAGTTCAGTAAAATTACAACTCAACATATTCTGCTATAGAGTTAATTGAAACACTGCGATGTTTTATGCAAAGCAAAGAATGAAACAGTTAGCTCTACCATTAAGCACACAAACAACAATAGCATGGGGATAAACAGATTCAACAACTAACTTTGTACAAATACTGTGGCATCGATCAATTAAATAAATTTTTACCGAAAATATCACTAAATACCTCAGATATTCTAACAAAATACGTTAGGAACCTTTTTCTTATAATGTTGTGCCTCAGTCATATCTTCTCCTAGCTTGGTAGCTTGGTGGCAAAAATGGTTGAAATATATACATACATATAATAATTTGCGTTATTCTAGTGGGCTTTATACCGAATATAAAGGTCAAATGATCGAATTATTTTAACTTGTTAATATCAACTAAATAAAATATATAAAATTTTCGGTTACAACCAAACATAGAACTTCATTACTTATTTTAAATAAAACTTGTTTTGCTCTAAAAACACTCCCATACTCACAACATCCATATACTATGTATATCAATGAGTTTCTGTAAAAGAGGAATCAACGTCGTTGTGGTTTTATCATTATTATTAAATATGGTCATTACGGTTTACATTACCAAAGATATTGATATACATTTTTCAGTTGCTGCACTTATTATTGTTGTTATTGACAACCTGGTTGGTTAATGGAATCTGGGTATTTACAACTATGCAATAATAATATATATGTATATGCATGCATTAAACATGCGGCTTTAATTACACAATAGTTAACGAGCTACTCACCGCAAATGAGGTTAAGAAATTGTTATTGTTATGCATTGAAGTGCCGTGGTACAGAAAACGGCTTAAAGGTGGATAATGAATGTATTTATTGATTATTTTATGAAATGAAGCGCTCAGAATTGCAAAAAATTTTATAACTGGGTAACGAATAACGACACATTCAATCAGTTTTAATTTCATTGATTTTGAACATTAAAAATATTTGCAAAGTTTTTTTCAGAGATCTACAGATATAGTTGGGAACAAATCTTTAAATCCAGATTCATATGCCAAAGAGCGTATAACAAATAATTAAGAAGCCTTTGCAACTTTCAATTGAAATGTTTCGCTATAGAAGTAATTTATATCACAGCAAAATGGCATCTGCGATTCATATGTAATATAGTTACTCATACGTCCGGTTGAATATTTTAATATTATTAAAACACAAATAAAAACAAATATTACTGGATCAACCGTATATACAAAAAAATAATACTTTATTAATTAGTTCATCAGATTTTATATATTACAGATAATAACTTTCAGTTGATATTGACATCTATACTATTTATGGAATATAAAGCAAGAATTAAATCGGAGTCATATTTTTATGTTATAATGCGTAACGACTAACAACACCAGATATTTTCTAAATAATTTAGATATTTATTAAAATTTTATTTTAAATTAAATATTTTAATTTTAAATAACCGGAGTTATGTACAGAATTAGAAAAATAATTATTTAATGTGTTTGTTTACATTTTAATAATTGGGGCAAAATAGCCATAAGGTTAAAACAACATGTTGCATGAATGGCAACGAAAGCGGCAAGAACAACAATTGGAATGAAGCAACGCGTTGAAACAAAGGAAAATAATATTATGTCGCCTTTTTTAAATGAAATTAAATAATTTCTGCACAGCTTGTGCAATGGATTTTAATTTTGAAATAATTAGACTTCTTTGTTGGTACGTAAAATTGTTTTCAGCGTGGCGCAATCAGTTTCTTGCCTTGATTTTTACAACGTCAACAGTTTCCTGTTGTTGGGACAATCAGAGAATGTGCTAAAAGCATTGTCATCTCATTTGAATTTCTGGGAAAGCCGTTGTAAGCGTAATGGAATATTTTATATTTGTATGAATTCTATATCTGTATTGTTTCAAAAAATGCGAATACTAACACTTTCCACCGCACAAGACACCTTTAAATATTACACCAATCTAATGGTATGCTCCTTGTAACCTTGCTTTTCTGTACACCTCTCTTATTTTTCTTTCATTACATTGTCTTTCGCTGTCACAAATTCCCAAATGAAATGAAAAATTCTTGATGAAAGCACATTATTTGTTAGGGAGGCAAAGCGACAATCCACCCACTGCGCGTGATGCATAATTTAACAGCTTTCCACAATACGTTTGATAGGTTATACGTTTTTGTTGTGTGCATCTCATTTCATGACTAAAGTAACTCACCGAGAATTATGTATATATGTTCATGTATATTGTGCGTTGAAAAGGACAGAACAGATGCCGAAGTTAAATTTAGAATACTTTAATAAAACACATATATATTATATAATAATGATATTATGAGATATCTCGCAGATTAAATCGGAATAATGGAGATCTGTATATTAGCCAAAAGTTCAAAAGTTTCCCCCAGTTGGCGATGTAGAGCACACCTTGGGAATTCCTGAAAATGATGGTCGTCGTCTTTCCGGTAATAAGACCGATAAGATTTCTTGAAGCAGACTCGCCGTGAGAATCCACTGAAATAATACTTTGATCAATATAATATAATATAATACTCTTCCGACAACAATTATCACATGTAGTCTATGGGCAAGACTCCGTCAGAAGAAAAACGATTTGCAAGTGGTCTTCCGATTTTTTTGAAACTTTGGGAAATAATAGTCTTATATAAGTAACTTTTAACCCCAAAAAGAATTTTGAAAAATTTTCAAAATGGCGGCCGCTACGCCATGTCGAAAAAAAGTGCAGTGTTTTTTTTCAGAAATTAATATCTCCGAAACTTCTTAATCGATTTTAATGAAATTTAATAGAAGACAATATAATTAATAGAACGTAGTTTAAAGTTATATTATGACCAAAAAAAAATTTCCTAATTTTGACCAAACAAATGTCAAAAAAAAAACTATGTACTATTAATTATATTGTCTGTAAATTTCATTAAAATCGATTAAGAAGTTTCGGAGATATTAATTTCTGAAAAAAAACCCTGCACTTTTTTTCAAACATGGCGTAGCGGCCGCCATTTTGAAAATTTTTCAAAATTCTTTTTGGGGTTAAAAGTTACTTATATAAGACTATTATTTCCCAAAGTTTCAAAAAAATCGGAAGACCACTTGCAAATCGCTTTTCTTCTGACGGAGTCTTGCCCCTATATAATTGGGATCTACTTATAGATTATCAGTAACATAAAAACAAAATACATTTTTCAATAGTTTTTCAAAATCCAAACATATTGTATGCTCTCTCCAGATATGCTACTTCGAGGGTGTAATAAATACCTTACCTGGGATCATTTATCATAGATAAATTGACAGCTGTGAAACTAAGTCTTTACATTCTCACATCAAAGCTGTTAACACTGAAATACAATTTCGTTCAAATGTTTATTAAGTATTTAACACAGAAAAACTTTCGGTTAGTTTACGTTCAGGGAATTCACTGCAACAGGTTGTTCATACGCCTAGACGATTAAGTTTGCAAATTAACTTAGCGCTGATTGACAGTAACGAAGTTTGATTTTTGCGTGAAAAGTTCTGTGTTAATGTTGCAAGTCACATTGCTACCGTGAGTAGATGTTAACATGTTTGTTTAGGATTGCACTAAACACTCAAATGAAACACGATTTTAATTATTCACAAATTTATTAGGTACGCTCTAAGTACCATGCGATCACCTGAATATGCAGCTGAATAATGAACAATCAAGAAGCAGGATATTATGCTTAAGCTAAGCTTATATAGAAAAATTAGGTGTAAGAGAATAAACATAAGTAATAAGGTTGTTCTTGTAAACGGCGTAATGGCATGACCCAAGCAACGGTAGAATGGTGTGACATGCCAAAGCATAAACAGATCACCTGATAATAGTGATGCCAGATTGCGCACAGTAAAACCCAGATTAATTAAACTTAGTTCTAATATTTAACATTCCTCCCCGGCTGAACCGTCAGGGTTCAGAACTTGTGGACTTGGATCGATAAGGCGACAAATCTTCTGCACTGGTCGTTGGCAGTGGTGTTTTAGAAAAAGTCCTTCAGGTGTACGCTTGTCACTGTTGTATTCGACAGATACTATTCGTACCAATCCGTCATCTCCTGGGTGAACTTCTGTTATGCGTCCTATGCGCCAATGAGTGGGGGGTAAATTCTCATTTTGAATTAAAACGATATCTCCCTGCTGTAGATTCTCACGCCGTCGTTCCCATTTCCGACGAGCTTGTAGGCTAGATAAATATTCGCGGTTCCAACGGTTCCAAAAGTGCTCGAACATTTTCTGCAATTGTTGTGAATACAAAATACGATTTTCTGGAATATCTGCAACAGGCGGCTCTGGTCTGGAATTGATCGGTCGACCAATGAGAAAGTCGCCAGGTGTGAGTGCGAAGCTACCACTTGGATCGTCGTGAAGAGGAATTAGTGGCCGGGAGTTTAAACAGGCTTCAATCCTGACGAGTAAAGTACTCAGTTGATTGAAGCGTAAAATTTGACGACCAATTGTGCGATAGAGATGCTTCTTTGCGGAACGTACAGCTGCTTCCCAAAGGCCTCCATGATGGGGAGCGGCTGGTGTTATGAATTTCCATTGCGTGCCGGAAGATGCTATGTGCTGAGTTGCATATACATTTCTCCAATCTTGTAGGTCTTGATTCATAACTCGACTAGCACCTACAAATTGAGTTCCGTTGTCGCTATAAAGTACTGAACATATACCTCTTCGGCTTATGAAGCGGTCAAACACATCGATGAATGCTTGCGTTGATAAATTTTCAGCAAGTTCAATATGTACGGCTTTCGTAGCCATACAAATAAAAATCGCACCGTATGTTTTAGAAATAGTGGTGGATCGCTTTCCTCCGTGACGAACGTTGAAAGGACCACAATAGTCCAACCCGGTATGGGTAAATGGTGGAGTTACCGTAACCCGTGATCTAGGAAGTGATGACATCTGTTGCTGCTGTGTTACTCGTGCGTGTCGACGACATACGACACACTGATGAAGATATGACTTGACCATCTGACGTGCATGCAGAATCCAAAATCTCATGCGTAAGTACTGCAACATCTCCTGTATTCCACCATGAAGACAGCATTTGTGAGCGTCTGCTACGAGAAGTTTGGCTAAAGAACAAGTATTGGCAAGAATCATGGGATGTTTTTGCTCATATGGTAGTTCGGAATTTGTCAACCGACCTCCTACTCGGAGTATACCTTCTTCATCCAAGATTGGGTTCAATGGAAGCAGTTTGCTCGAGGAGTCGATGCTAGAATGAGACTTGAGTGCTCTGATTTCACATAGATACATATTACCTTGACTTTGACGAATATGGACGATCAATGCCCACTCTTTCTCTTCAGCAGTAATTACTTCATTTGAACGTTGACTCCTCAGTGACGGAATAAAACGACGAATTCGTGCAGTTGTGTTCAATAATGCACTCAATCGGCTAAATCTTGCTACCAAAGGTATTCGCTCGGCTCTAAAGGATGTCAATAGCAAACCTGTTCCAATGCCAGCGCCAAGGTGTACCTTTAACGGCCGGCTCTCTCCGGTTAAAATTTGTTGTTGCTCAACTGTGAGATTTGGTAAGGGTGATGATGATGAATCACCAAATGCGTGGATGAGGGGTGGTCCCTTCCACCAAAGTTCGTTCTCTCCGATGGCGACCGATGTAATTCCGCGGCTCGCGCAGTCGGCTGGGTTGTATTCTGATCGAATGTGGCGCCACGCGCTCACGTCTGATTTTGCTTGTATGGAAGCTATGCGATTCGCTACATACTGTTTCAATGAAGACGGTTGTCGTCGAATCCAATGGAGGACAATCGTGGAGTCGCTCCATAACGTGTAAGCAGTGTCTTCTAACTGCAAAGCACGACGTATGTTATTCATGGTTGTAACCAATAGCTGGGCTGCAGAAAGCTCTAGACGAGGGATCGTCATTTCCTTCAGTGGGGCAACTCTCGTTTTCGCCGCGACTAGTGCTGTATTGGATTCTCCGTCAGGACTGGTATTTCTCAAGTAAATAACTGCCGCGTAAGCTTTGGTACTTGCATCGCAAAACCCATGCAACGTCGTTACAGAGTTCTCCCGGATTCCTAGCCATCGAGATATTTTGATTCTCTCGAGAGCCTGTAGACTGTTCCGATATTTCATCCAAGTCTCGCAAAGTTCAAATGGTAATGGCGTATCCCAATTCAGTTTCGCCAGCCACAGATTTTGAACAAAAATCTTGGCGGTAACGACAACTGGTGCCAACATACCCAATGGATCATATAGTCTCGCTATATCACTCAAAACAATCCGTTTAGTAGGAACTGTGTCAAAGTTACATACCTTAACCTTGAAAAATAAGGTGTCTGTAATGGGATTCCAGCGTAGGCCCAATACCGTTGTGCTGGAATCGCTAAAGTTAATCTCCGATGCTGGTGCCTTAGAGCCGCTGATTCCTTCCAGGGTCTGGACGCAGTTGGAGTTCCACTTATCTAACTCAAATTTACCTTGTTGAAGAATGGCATCTACGTCATGTGCACGGTTGATGGCCAGTTCTGTCGTATGTACACTTTCTAAGTAATCATCTACATAAAAGCTATGAAGGATGCTGTCCCGTGCTGCGGCTCCCCGGCTGACGTCAGCGATCACTTCCCAATTGTCATAGGCACACTGTCTCAGTGTCCTAATCGCATTAAAAGGCCCGCTTGCCATACCATATGTCACCGTCTTAAGTTGGTAGGTACGCAAGGGGTCCTTAGGAGACTCTCTCCAAAGGATCTGTTGCCATTTTCGATGTCTGGAATCTACCGTGACTTGTCGAAACATTTTCCTTATATCCGCTGTAAGAGCTATTGAATACCGCCGAAATCGATGCAGTATGTCAACTAAGTTGTCTTGTAGTTGTGATCCACACATTTGTGTATCGTTCAGAGATACACCGTTCGTAGTTTTAGACGAAGCGTTAAACACTACTCTGAATTTGGTCATAACAGCATGGTGAGGGATGTAGTAACAGTTATCCAAGTCAACTTGATTACCACCTATCGCCTCCATGTGCCCCAAATTAAAGTATTCCCTCATGAATTGAATGTATTTATTTCGCAATGTATAATCATTTGCCAATGTCCGTTCAAGTTTCAAAAATTGTCGAAGTGCTGCCGGATGTGAGTTTCCAAGTTGAGGTGCGTCAGCTCGAAATGGAATCTGCACAATGTAACGACCATCTGTATGTCTCGTAACTGTATTCACAAAAATTTCTTCACATGCGTCCACTTCTGGTCCGATGATGTCGACAGGTTCTTCGATCTCCCAGAATTTCCGTAAGAGATGATCTGTAGAAGAATCATCGTCGTGCAAGCCAGCAAGATATGAAAATGAAGTTGGTTCCGACACGTTCGCCGCTACTGGACCTAGTACTACCCAACCTAGACGGGTGTGTAGTGCACACGGTTCATAATTTGAACCAACAATAACGTCGTTTAGAACAATAGAAGGCCATAAGTCTGCGCCAATGAGAAGCTCTACAGAACCTGGTGTAGCGAATTCAGAATCTGCCAAATGAAGACCTCGTAGATGATGATTCGTCCGAGTGTCTACAGTGGTTGCAGGAGTCATAGACGTGATTGAGTCAATGACATAAGCATTGAAATTTATTTGAAATTGCCGATCCGCATGAGACTGCATACTGACACCGACCATGCCCTTGGTCCGTGTTGAAATACTTTGGTCAATACCTTCGACTTGAAGCTCGCAAGGGGTTCTATGAAGATTTAAAACGGTTACTAATGATTCACAAACGAAGCTCACCTGAGAACCCATATCGCAGAGTGCGCGACATTCTTGCACATTACCCTTAGAATCAGCAAGTAGCACTCTTGCTGTTGCTAAGAGAACGGTCCGGTCACTCTGTGCGAGAAATGACTGGACCTCGCCGGTTGGTCATTGTTGTCGAGGAAGTACTTTAGGCGCCACCATTGGCACCGTAGCTGACGTACCAGGAGTGTATCTGGTATGGGTACCCACGATGTCCTTCTGCTGTGACCTTCTGCATGAACAGTCGCGAGCGCAATGACCAGGTCTGAGGCAATTAAAACATAAAGATGCGTGCTTCACCAGCTCCCAACGTTTCTCTACTTCAAGATTGCGAAATTTATGGCACCGTACAATACGATGATTCTCATTACAAGACGGACAAGTTGCCATATCTGAAGATGCTGACGAGTGAGGCATTCTTCCGCTGTTTGTTGTCAAATGCGCCTTCACGATTCTAGTTGATACGGCTTTGCTGTGAGTATTCGCAGTAACTGGCAGGTTGGCCGCGCGCCGTTCCACGAACATTATTACGTCTTCCATCTTCGGAATCTCATTGGTTTGTAGACTCATTCCCCACTCTGTACGGGTAACCACTGGTAGTTTCGGTAGTAGCAATGGTACGGCTAGGGCATCCCATTGTTTCACTGGTACGTTCATCATTTCAAGCGCTCTGAATGAATTACGAACACGGTCCACGAAGTTTATCAGCGTATCTCTAGACTCTGCTGGCTGGTACGGTAAGTCTAACATATGCTGAACATGGTGCTCGGAAAGAGTACGTGGATTGTCGTAACGTTGTTTGAGCTGAGCCCAAACTTCTTCATACCCACCTGTGTATAAGCCACCTACTAACGGAACGTTTTCCGCCTTCACATATTGCCGTAATTTTCCGAGTTTATATGTGGGCTCCAAATCACTTCTGTTGTGTACAAGGGTCTCGAACATATCCTTGAACGCCAACCAATTTGCGGGTTGTCCATCGAAGCTCGGAATTGAAACAGGGTCCAACCGCATGTCTGGTGCTTGACTGTACACCTGGTTGGGAATCTCACTATACGTTGACATCTTACGCTTTAATCTGATGCAAATGTTGTTAAACGTCTCCTCCGTTGAAGCTAGGAGATCGTCGTGATCTACCATTTCACCTTCATGTGCGCTGGAGACGAGTGCAAAATGATTGTCCATGAAACGAGTGAAATGTTGGCGAGCGCTACATAAGAGCTGTTCACTTTCGACACAGTCTGGATTGTAGCTTTCCGATTGGATTTGTGTCCATATGCGCAAAATAGACGTGCGCGCTGATGTACGTAAATTTAATGCCGACATATTAAAACCACAATTAACTTTAACACTCCTCACAGGAGGCACCAAAAATGTTTAGGATTGCACTAAACACTCAAATGAAAACACGATTTTAATTATTCACAAATTTATTAGGTACGCTCTAAGTACCATGCGATCACCTGAATATGCAGCTGAATAATGAACAATCAAGAAGCAGGATATTATGCTTAAGCTAAGCTTATATAGAAAAATGAGGTGTAAGAGAATAAACATAAGTAATAAGGTTGTTCTTGTAAACGGCGTAATGGCATGACCCAGGCAACAGTAGAATGGTGTGACATGCCAAAGCATAAACAGATCACCTGATAATAGTGATGCCAGATTGCGCACAGTAAAACCCAGATTAATTAAACTTAGTTCTAATATTTAACAATGTTATTTTAAGCCATTTGGGAGCTTTATTCTTAATCAATAATTAACAAAAAATTGCATCAAAAAATATATAAGGTATAATTGAGTAAATGTTACTCATTTACGTGATTTGTTCATCATAACGTCATTCTAGTTTCAGGTATCATATGTAAAACACGTCAAATGAAAACAGAATTGTCACCCAAATGTAACTGAACATATAATGCTACACAGTATGAACAAACAACGGAAAATAAACAAATCAAAAGCAGGTAACCACTGTCACGGAAAGAAGGTGGAAAATGGGATGAAATAGAAGCAGTGTGCGTGGGAGAAACATGTGTAGTAAGCTTCTTACTATTTCGACATGCTTTACGTTTATACTTTTACCATATTTTGCTATTTCGGTTGATATTGTTCTGAGCTCTTATGTCTGTATGCATATGTAACGGTTGTGTAGTTGAGCACCCGAATATAAAATATGTAAATATACATATTTTATACCACTAAAAGATATACATACATACATACATGTAGCACCTGATGGCTCCTTGGCTCCTTCTTATTGTATTTTAGTGAGTTCGTTAGCTAAGGTGTATGCTAAGACAACAAAGTTAAGCCATAACAAAAACAAAAATACAAAATAAAGGAAAAATAACCCAGTTGTATGTAGATAAATATGCAATAAAAATATGTTCATTGTCATAACCAAGAAACGTATGAAAGCTATGGTTTCATTTCTACGAAAGGTAGTCGAGAAAGGATTATGGTTGATGACATCTCATGCTGATGAGACACATAGGGTCTAAAAATAGGATTATAAGGAATGGAAAGAGCAAATGTCAACACTATGATAATTGGCTTAGTATTAGCAAACAAGAATGACAGGAGAATATTATACATATGTACACCAACTGGTATACATGTGTATGAGTATATGAGGTTTAGTTTATGAGCAGAATTAGCTAGTTTTGCGGAATTTTAAGCTCTGCCACATGTTGTGGTTTTTGGGTTAGCACAAATTACGCTTGAATAAATTTTTCTTCTTCATGTTTTACATACAAAGTTATTTTTGAGCAGGTGTGTTTATAAATAAATTCGGTACCACATTGTTAATGGTCCAAGGGGGTTTATTAATTTATCTGTTCGATGCGTTAAAAAGTTCATGTCTAATTTAGTTTTATATTCCGTACTGACTTCTCCAATAATTACACACTCTTTTTCTAAATTTAAACAACATTTTATTGAATTAATAATTTGTCAAGCATTAGGTAACTTCAAGTTAAAAGCCCATCATTGTTCATGTGTAAATGCAAAATATATTCTCAGAAGCTTGCGCAAACTAAGTTTTTATTTACTTCTTCAACTAATTTCACAAGACAAGAGAAAAAGCATTTAAAAATACCAAATGCATTTTCATTAAACATAATGTATTTGTGGTTAAAAATAATTCCAAGATGAAAGCTTTCAATTATATATTTATGCGACCAATATAAACATTCACTTTTAAATATTTGCGCTGCTATTTTATTAGCATACAACGGTAAATGTACATTCTTGAAATAAAAGGCAAAGTATTTGAGATGTAAACAAATTTGCTTGCTCACTTCCTGCTAAACAAAGTAATAGCTCTACATAGCTGTAAATATATTTTCCATTACCTCAAATTGCCGTTATTTGAGCGCAGTCATTAAAGATGCACAACAGCAAGCAATAATAAAAAGCAAATAAATACACTCACAAACCATCCTCAAAGGGTTGAAAATACTTTTTTCAGCCGTTTTTTATAAAAATCGTGACTGCTATTCCGCTTTTGACTTGCCTTATTCTTCAAAATTGCCTACTTTATTTCACGTTTATTTTTGTTCAAACTTACTTTTAAAACGTTTATAAGTAGCAGGAAATTCGTCACGTTTTACTACAGTTATTTGTAGTCATTTATAATTCAAACCAAGAGACGTGATCGAAAATACGTTAATGTATATCAAACATTTACATCGAACCGAAAAACCTGGATAAAGAACATGGGAGCTAATAAAAGCACCGATACATGAAAGGAAGAAAAGGTAGCTGTGTAAATCCCAGGAAGTAAATGTAACCATTTGAAGTTTTCGCTACGTTTAAGTAAAATGAAGGTAATTTTCCCATAAATCATACGCATTAACGATGTAAAATGGGTCACATAAGATGACAGTTGCATTAGTCAACATTGGTTTCTCCTTACTGCCATTTACAGATTCCTCTTGGTGACATACGAACTTTGGCTGGGCACATAGAGATCATTTTGCATTTGTGAGCTTCGAGATATAATTTATAATAAGGTCTTTTATAAGCTGTGTTTTTTATTACAGTGGTTTGATTATAATAACTTTGGTTTAGGAATACGTTCGAACAATAAATTATCTCACAATAACCCTCAATAATTGTTACTAAGGTCACTTTATTAATTGATACACATATTTTATTCTCTATCACTCTGCGCACTGCTATTTTAATAATTTTGACTAAAACCTTTAAATGATAACTAGGTTAATTACCGATTTTACTTTCATTTACACTGTAGTATATAGTGGAGAGTCTCGGAGTCCTATACATGAAAGAGCTTTAAGTAGCTTAGAAGGTCAGCGCATTACTGTTTAGCGTGGGTTATGCAATTTAATATATTGTTAAAAATTGTTAAAAATTGTTTTGACTATTATACTATTACATATTTTCCCCAAAAATGCGTATTCACACTGATTACCGGAAAAGGTCTAAGATCTCAATCAATGACACTTCCTCTGAGTCAACGGTCTAATCCTGAAAACGATGTAGCCAATATTATGTTGTTTACCTAACACGCTGCGTAAATAAACGTAGCACATGCTGCTTACCTTCCAAATGGTGTCAATAAATTTCCATGCAACTTCACTTCACTTCGTCTATAGTGCGCGCACATATGTTTGTGCACACGCGCCCGTCTAAAAAAATGTCATCATAAAAACTTTTTCGTCGCCCAATTAGTCTTGATTAGACTGAAGTGTTTGCCTATTGCGATATTTGTTATTTTTTCAACTTTCCGCCTGTTTTTGTACTAGAAATTTCATGTGGCTGCTCAATTTTGTTTTGCCAATACACGCTTTGGCAATTTTTCAATTGCTTGGCCTTTGGGGAATCGCCATATTTTCTCTATTTCCTAAATACCAAATCTTCCTCAGCGCAGTCAAACGTTGTTTTGGTGTTAAGAGGAAAAGTTTTACAAAAACAATTGACTGTATCATAAGCCACAAATTAACTTTGAGTGCTTTCAATTTAGTAAGTAGTTCATAAGAAGGAAAGTCCCATTACTTAAGCTTTATAAAAGTTTTTTTTTCAATATTCCTATTTGATAGATAAGCATATCTAAGCTTTTGATTCTTTTCCTATAATAAAGAGCAACTTAACATACCATTGCAGCATAATATGTATAGCGTTTTAATGCTATGTTGGTAATTAGGAAGCAACATATGATAATTTTTTAGGAATTATTTTTTTTTTTTAAATGGGTGACATTAGATCATATAAATTGTCTGAAATATTTGCAAACAACAATGAAAAGATCATCGTCATGGAGAACTACTTGCATGTACACATTTGTGGTAGGTAGCCTGTTTCCATATTTAATTCGGTCATTTCGGTCTTGAGCTTTTGTTATATCGAAGAAGGGTACAACTCTTTCTTTGACTCCTTGATTGATGTACATATCTCTGCAGTAAACTGTACGTATGACCATATTGGGAACTGTAAACATGTTGCTGTTATTGTTGCCCCTAAAACAATACCAACATGGCAACCTTGTACACATTTCGGTTGACTAATCTTGCTAGTGTGGCACAAATTCTCAGTTATTGCTGTCAGTATACGATCATATGTACGTATATTTGTTATAGCCACAATTAAACGGGACTGTGGCTATCAAGCAAGTAAGGACAGAAAATTATACTCACAGTTATCTATGTATATTTGGAGTGGATGGGTTTACAGTCTTATAAACTTAGAATAGTGCTTGCAGTCATTCTTTTCTCGTTATTTATGGTAGGTTAGAGTTCGGTGGCATTAACTTTAAATTAGTGTAATGTGTAAAAAAGCATTTGCATACTCGTAGCCATAAATATATTCCATGAGGACAGGCATCAGGTTTACTGGTGGTGTCTGCTATTACATTTATTTTTATTTCAACAGGATATTTCGTCTTGTCCTCATTCACCTCCAGACCCATTCGCTACGCTTCCTTATCCATGCGGGAAAAAGCAGAACAAATGGCGCGGTTGTTGCTTCCGATGATATCAATATCGTTGGCGTACGCCAGCAGCTGTATACTCTTATAAAAGATTGTATCTTCTCTATTTAGGTCTGCATCTCGTATAATTTTTTCCAACATTAAGTTAAAGAAGTCATACGATAGTAAGTCACCTTGTCTGAAACCTCGATTGGTATCGAACGGCTCGGAGTGGTCCTTCCCAATCATGACGGAGCTTTTGGTGTTGCTCAACGTCAACTTTCACAGCCGTATTAAATACAGACTTCACGGCATAAAGGCAGCTCCTTTTCGTGCTGTCGAAAGTAGCTTTAAAATCGACAAAAAGGTGATGTGTGTCGATCCTCATTTCACGCGACTTCTCCAAGATTTGGCTCATGGTGAATATCTGGTCAATTTTGGATTTTCCTGGTCTAAAGCCACGCTGATAAGGTCCAATCAATTTGTTGACGGTGGGCTTTCACACGATACGCTCGATAGAACCTTATAGGCGATATTTAGGAGGCTTTTCTCATGGTAATTGGCACATAATGTGGGATTTCCCTTTTTATGGATTGGGCAGAGCACACTGAAATTCCAATCACCAGGCATGCTTTCTTCCGACCATATTCTGCAAAGAAGCTGATGCGTGCACCTTATCAGTTCTTCGCCGTCATATTTGAATAGCTCGGCCGGTAATCTATCGGCCCCCGCTGCTTGCTTGTTCTTTAAGCGGGTAATTGCTCTTCGAATTTCCTCCTAGTCGGGTAATGGAACATTTGTTCCATCGTCATCGATTGGAGAATCGGGCTCGCCATCTCTTGAAATCGTACTTGCACTGCCATTCAGCAGGTCGGGGAAGTGTTCCCTCCATAATCTCAGTATCCCTGGACATCGGTTACCAGATTACCACCTTGGTCTCCACATGAGGGTGCTCCGGTCTTGTTAAGTCGCTTCATTTTTTCAGAAAATTTTCGACCATTACCTCTGTCTGTCAGCTTCTCAAGCTCTTCGTATTCACATATTTCGCCCTCTTTCTTTTTTGTCTGCAAATGCGTCTCGCTTTCCTCTTGAGCTCTCGGTATCTATCCCATCCCGCACGCGTTGTGGTCGTTTGCAACGTTGCGAGGTAGGCAGTCTGTTTTCTCTCCGCTGCGAGACGGCAATCCTCATCGTACCAGCACGTTTTTTGTCGTTGCCAATCCAATTGTTTCGGCTGCAGTGGTACGCAGTGAGTTTGAGATGCCGTTCCACAGTTCGATTATACCGAGTAGAGTATTTTTTGGCTGTCTGTTGCGATTGCAGCTTTTCGACGTCGAACCTTCCTTGTGTGTGCTGTCGGACGTTCTTTGCTCCAACCACATGATCGATTTGGTTACGCGTGTTTCGATCAGGAGATATATTTCGGGCCCCAGTGTAGTCGATCAGCCTCAGGCCGTTTGGCCTGAGTCATGGATGCTGAATTTTCTGACTGTTGTGTCAAAGACACCTTCTTTACCCAACCTAGCGTTGAAATCGCCAGCACGATTTTGACATCGTGGCGGGGGCACCGCTCGTAGGTGCGTTCTAGGCGCTTATAGAAAGTATCTTTGGTCATATCGTCCTTATCTTCCGTTGGGGCGTGGGCGCAAATAAACGATATGTTGAAGAACTTCGATTTTATGCGTATTGTGGCTAAACGTTCATCCACCGGGGTGAATGCCAGGACTCTGCGACGGAGCCTCTCTCCCACCACAAAACCCACACCGAATTTGCGCTCCTTTATATGGTCGCTGTAGTAGATGTCACAAGGACCCACCCTCTTCCCAATTAAGGGTCCGGACATTCTAAGTGCATGCCCTTAAATCATTATCCTTAAAACGTTTGCAGGGGTCGTCATCAAAAGGGGGTGTCTCATCCGAGGCTTTCATCGATTTTTCATTGGTATTTCGTTTTTATGCGGTGGTTCCCAAACCCTACGCACAACCGCAAAAGCGGGTTCGCCTTCTCACTTTAGCTCGCCTCTAAACGTGTGTTTGTTGGCTACCCAGAGGATACTTGGTCTAAAACCAGAAATCGTGAGCTACTTGAATCATGTGGAGAAGAATCGTTTCTGGCCACTCCCAAGTGAATGACAATCTAAAACTTTCCTCACTTACGTGAACTTCTACATATAATCCCATCCTCCATGAACGTTGATTATTATGATTATTTCGATTATTATTTCACAGAGTTGCAGAGAGAGTAAGTGCAATTAAAATTAGTGATTTATGCTATTTTCAACTCACTGTACAATCACAGCTCATTGTACCGAAAATTATTAGATAATGTAGAAAGGTATAAAGTTAACGTTTTCAACCATTTCACATATTGACTGAGAATGTCCCATTCAACCATCTTGGTTTAAAACTAAAATCTATCATTTGGTAATTACCTGATCTATTTAGTTTGCTCACTAAAATATTAGCATACTTCTATTAAATGATCTCGATTAAAAACGGTAGAAATAATTTGTGTTGAAATCCAAGCCAATAACAATGGAGTATATTTAATATACAGAAATAGGATCTCATTACGCGCTCAGCCAGACGAACAGTTTTGCAATCAACAGATGATTTGAGATTTTGAATTAATTTTTTTGATACAATCCAGACGTATCCTAAACTTCAACAGCTAAATAACTTTTCCACGTGAATTGGTTTCTACTATTTTTTTAGATTTTTACAAAAAATATACCCTTAAGTTTGATGACTAACCTCTGTTTATTTATATAACCCAATTTTTTATGACCAAAAGATTGTTTTAATATTTGGGACTTGCAGTGTAGATATAGTTACATATAATCTTTTCATCTCATGAAATATATTATTTACATGTTTATATGCACATATAATATATACATATGTATATACTAACGACAAATAATAAACCATAGCGCAATTTTAGCGAACTCACATCGCTATATATAAACTGTAAACTACTAGAATACGCACAAATAAGAATAAGTGAAAATATATGTAATAAAGTTCGCAAGAAGCAAAGTTGGTAAAGCGTCGAAGATGGCTCAATAGCATATAAAGAGTGATAAGAAAAAGTATTTGAAAGTTAAAGGCGATGATGATAAGAGTGGATTTGGGAATGGAAGTTACGCTCTTTATACACTTGAGATGGTAGCACTGCCGCTATGGTAAAAGCTTTTCTAAGTCCCTTTAAAAGTTTTGCAAGTTAGTTTATGTCATTGAAAACTTTATGTTAATATGCAAATATGACAACAGAAAACGTTAAATGTTTGTGTTTACATATATGATCATATAAGTTCAACTATTGCAAAAGATCTTAAATATCGCTATTTAAAGCAGAATTTCATATAGACATTGAAACAGTGCTTTTATAAAATGTAGGTTAATAAGCTGAACATATGTGTATTGTGAAATAAATGTAAAAATATGTTTCTTAAAGCTAAAAATAGAAGAATTATTTGCACGCCAAGATTAGACACTTTGCAATTGGTGGCAAAACTTCTTCAAGTAAGATTGCCTTTTAACTTTGTATTCATGATATAACATCGGCATGGCGTTGTTGTTGTTCTAAATGCGAAACTTTTTGATTGTTTGACCCATTAGCGAAAGCATTGAAAATGAAGCCAAGAAAACAAATTTAAAAGTTTTCATCGGTTGCAACAGCAACAACATAAAGATGGTAACTTGGAGTCTTAACCACTGGCGCAGTAGAAAGATGAGTGCTGCAAAGTGAAATGCTATTTGCATGAGGTTAAAGTCAGCTTTTCTCGCTCAGTTCGTCAGTAGTTTAAAATATGGTTCTTCGATATTTATTATATTTTTCAACTAATAAATTGTTATCCATGTATACATCCTTCTACTTTTAAAATATATTTATATGCAAAATATACTTAGAGAACAACAAGTATTCAGCTATTTGCAGTTTTGGTCTTAATTAACAACATTAATTACAGGGACACGTTTATAGTTATTAAATATTACTATCCCATAGTTATAAGTTCACAAATCCGTATGACCTGATTTCGATCCCATGTTGCGACTAATATCGATTAGCAATGCTGAAAATCCGAGTTAGCGATTCGTATTCTGACTATTTTATTTTAATATTCACTCTCTATTCCATTCCTGGGGAGCTACCCTATAGATTACAGTTCCCGAAACATAACTTTATCTGTCTATTACCAAGTTTGGTTCGATTTTTACTTGAAAGCTGGACCCTTTAATTTGACCAAATATGTATGTACTTCTAAATCAACTTTTATTTTGTTTAAATGCTTGTTATGTAGAAGCTAGAAACCATGGTTCCTTATTACACAATCAGTTTTGAACTGCCTAGTAATACCCAATATAAACGGGATTCTTAGTTTTCTAAAGCAGATGGACCATCTAAATTATAAATGTATAAACTTACCATTTTAATTCTCAAATCGTATCTTGTATCAAAGACTAAATTTTTTATTTCTTTCATTTTTAAGTGGTTTTACAAAAATATTTACAGTGATATTAAATTGTTTACGAACATACATAAATACATTTACATTTGTATATTTTAAATATTAACACAAATCACCACAGACAGTAGAAATAAAAAAAAATCTGTTAATCTGTTTTTTTATTTTGAGATATTATAAATACCTAAATTCGCAGGTATATAAAATCATGAGTAACATTCAGGAAGGCAGACGGTCAAAATGCGATTAAAATGTAAAATTATGGCGAAGTGCCCGAATATTATTCCCGCATGTGTTGTGTAGCGTACACCAGCAAGCAGAATATAACCCCCGGAAGGTAGAGGTGTGCAGTCAGGAAAGCCTCGTTGTCTGTACGCCCAGCCAAAAAATGGGGAGCAAACTTATTTCCGTAGGCATAAGCAAGTATAAAAGTATGTTTTCACAGTTGGTATTTTTCGACAATTACCGAGATTTGTAGCAAACTCATTTGGCATAACCACCACACAGTGGTTGGACTTGTATGGAGTCGTGGCCATAAATACTGCAGGCTGTTATATCGTTATGAAATTTTTTACCAAACCGCCTACTACACCAACAACGACATGCACTTCGGAGATTATGGTTATCACAAATATAGAGGTCTTTTTAATCACAAGAAAGCTCCACTTAGCGGTTCTCACCGCTTTCTCTCGTTCTTTGAAGGCCACTTGCTGAACTTATATAGCCCATTTTTACATTAATAAATTTATGACAAACTACAGGGTTTATTGAAAACTCAAAATTATAGTTTTCAGAAAATGTCTTTTGACTGTCACATTCTCACTATTCTTTAACTGAAGTCTATAAAACCATTTTAATATATGTTAAACGATTTTGGTTATGCATTAAATTTTAACAATATTAAAGCCTTATGCTTCTTTTCTCTCTTTCTCTCTTTCGCTCCATCCCTCTATCTATGGTAAATATCAAGTTCTCGTAATATTCTGTTCAGCAACTTAAGTAAAACAGTGTCTTTTAACTTCAGCCAATAGGACACCCTTGAAATGCAGAACTACGACAACAGACACCAAGTGCAGCAAAGCAAGGCATGGAGAAAAAATTTCTGCCTGCAAAACGAGTTTAGACGTCTCCTGCGAGTGCAGATTACAATATACATAAGCGCGTCCTCGCAGATCGTTTTGCGCGCAGTTTAACTGAAACAAGAAAATATACATGGCTAGAATTCAAGGGTGATGTGGGTCCAGTAAAGTAGCTACTATCTCTGGTGTTTTTTCTCTAACTGAAATGGGAAGTACATATGTAAGCTGGGCAATTTAAATAGAACAAAGTCGGAGTACAGAGAGAGTTTGCGCACTTATAACTATCTACCATTACCTGGACAAACATATGTATGTATATACTGTTCGACTTATTTATTTCCTCTTTGCTATAATATTTTCACTTTTCACCAAATATTTTACCTTAAGTAATAAATATGGTAGAATATAAAAAACATATGTTCCACAAAGCAAAGTAATTAGTGAATTCTGAACTAGATTCATCATTTAAATTAAGTTAATTCTCCATGGACAGTACTTCTACAACTCCCACACTTTGATTTGAACACTCATTAACTTTCAAAAAGGTGAGTGACCATTATTCATCTGATTTCACTACAACTAGGATCGAGGATAAAAAAGTTCATAAGAACTCGTTTCGAACGTTTTACACATACGTTTTTTTTTATTTTTGAATTGCTGAATAAATAATCTAAATATTCATTCGGAAGACATGCAGCTCGAGAATTAAGTTTCTCATGGGGACTAAGGGTTTAAATACTTGCATGCCTTTGTACTACATCCTATACATCAGTGTGCTACACTGCAAACGAAGATACCAATAAACTTGTTTCGATTAGGTAGCGGATCACAGTCGTAGTCCTTTCCCACCCTCAGCGCTTATCTTCGCCAGAACTATCGACAGTTTTATATTACTATTAGCTTCTTTGGGAAATTGCTGTGCTTTCTTAAGTTTTATTGACTTTTCTGCAAATCATTCACTTACACTTGTGCTGGTGCATATTGTCTTTCAATTCAAATTAAGAGGACTTCAACTATTTTAACGGAAAAATGTGTATTTTTTTTGTTTATATTTATTATGCACTATTTTCACGTTCCTATTCTGCTGAATTGCCGATTCAGCTGCCGTTTGCCATAGGTGGTCAGTTTGCACAGTTGCTCCAAAAAGTTTGTTCACAATTAAAGAAAAATGAATTGTACAAATATAAAAATGAGTATAAGGATATATTTCCACGAACATTTAGTACCCCAAAGGCTCTGACGATTGACAACACATTTCATTTTGCAGTGTCGCCCCTATAATCCATCCATAATATTGAATAAAGACTGGGCTTCAATACACTTCTTCGCAAGTCATCCATGGTTTGTGCAGTATGACATCTTATGCAGCATCAGACGATGTTTGTGCTTTACCGTTTTTTTGATAGGCACAAGCGAATGTCACTAAAGTATCCCTTAGCTGGGATGTGTAATGTGAGAGAAAGGATGGGTATAACAAAAGTCATTTTATATATTAAGGGGTTATATACAGTTAGACGGCCGAAAAAAAGTCAATTTTCCAGAATTTTTTCTGAGAAAACTTTTTAATTTATTGATCCAAAAATGTATACACATATTATGGTATCTTTTAACTGTATTTTAAGACTTAGTACTAGTAAAAATATTTATTTGAAAAAGAGCTACAGCTGATCTCCAAGAGCTCCTCTCAAAAAAGACGTTTTGCGGTGACCACTATATCTCGGAACTGGATCATATGAAATTAAAAAACCAAACAGATTTCGTTTAAATAATGTTAAATCTAGTAATTAATCGAAGGAATAAGCGAAATAAAATTTTTTGACAAAATGGCGGTTTCTCAAAAAAAAAAATCGATTCTTTTCCGAAATTTCGGCCTTAAATTGCTTATAAAAAAAAATATTTATCGGAGAGAAAAAATCTTCGATTAATTACTAAAGAATATATTTAAGAAGATCGTGTTAAAATTTGAGACTAATCGGTCTAGCCGTTTTCGAGTAATGTTGGTCACCGACTTTGAAAACACCATTTTGAGAAAATCGCGTTTAAAGTTTGGACCTTGTACTTCCAAGCACTCTGAAACGCCTTTTCAAATTTGCTTGTAACTTTGATAATATTAACCGAAACGACATGAAATTTTCTGTGTGTATTCTTAAATATATCGCTCATTTACTTGAATAGTGTCACAACTCAAAAAGTCGATTTTTCAGGAGAGCTGCTTAAAGTTTTCAATTGTCTCTTATTTAGCAAATATAGAATAATTCCATAAGTTTATTAACAAATCTAGTGGCGTGTAATATATTAAATACAATGTTGAGCATAAATGGGCCAAGTAGAGTGTACTAATGCTTTTTCTTGGGCATAAACATGACTCATTTTGAATTGTGTCGTTATTTGTGAAAAAAATAATTCGATTTCGCCGTCATAAGTCAAATGTGTCGTTGAAATTGCGCACATTTCTGCATACTCAACTCAAAAATCGTATTTTTTGAGTTGTGACATTATTCAAGTAAATGAGCGATATGTACATTAAGAAAATGAAATAAAAACAAGTAAGGAAGGGCTAAGTTCGGGTGTAACCGAACATTTTATACTCTCGCAATTTATTTATTTAACTTTATTTATATTACATAATACGCAATTTGACCCACATATTCGTCATATATATTGTATAAAGTCCATTGAAAGTTGGAAACCATAATATTAGGTTAGAAGCACAGAAGTCCTCATGTTCGATATATGGGGCCTTGAAAACCTATGGTCCGATTTCGGCGATTTTTAGAATGGGGCTGCCACACTATAAACATAGTATTTGGTCAAAGTTCTGCGCCGATATCTTTACTAGTGCTTACTTTATATATTGTAAAGTAAACGATTCAGATTGTCTTCAAAGTTCTGTTATATAGGAAATAGGCGTGGTTGTGAACCGATTTGGCCTATTTTCACAACATATCATTGGGATGTAAGGAAACTATTACAAACCAAGTTTCATTGAAATCGGTCGAGTAGTTCCTGAGATATGGTTTTTGACCCATAAGTGGGCGACGCCACGCCCATTTTTCATTTTGTAAAAAAATCTGAGTGCAGCTTCCATCTGCCATTTCTTATGTGAAATTTAGTGTTTCTGACGTTTTTCGTTAGTGAGTTAACCCACTTTTAGTAATTTTCAACCTAACTTTTGTATGGGAGGTGGGCGTGGTTATGATCCGATTGCTTTCATTTTTGGACTGTATTAGGAAGTGGCTAAAAAAACGACTGCAGAAAGTTTGGTTTATATAGCTCTATTGGTTTGCGAGATATGTACAAAAAACTTAGTAGGGGGCGGGGCCACGCCCACTTCCCAAAAAAAAATACATCCAAATATGCCCCTTCATAGTGCGATCCTTCATACCAAATTTTATTTCCATAGCTTTATTTATGGCTTAGTTATGGTACTTTATGTGTTTTCGGTTTTCGCCATTTTGTGGGCGTGGCAGTGGTCCGATTTTGGTCATTTTCGAAAGCAACCTTCCTATGGTGCCAAGAAATAAGTGTGCCAAGTTTCATCAAGATATCTTAATTTTTACTCAAGTTACAGCTTGCACAGACGGACGGACGGACGGACGGACAGACAGACATTCGGATTTGAACTCCACTCTTCACCCTGATCACTTTGGTATATATAACCCTATATCTAACTCGTTTAGTTTTAGGTGTTACAAACAACCGTTATGTGAACAAAACTATAATACTCTCTTTAGCAACATTTGTTGCGAGAGTATAAAAACGATTTTTTGAAAATTCTAACTGTTTATAACCCCTTAAATCTCCCTTCCGACTTTTTATCTTTTGAATTTCGCGGCTTTGTGTAAAGCGCTACAGAGCTCGTATCTGGTAATACTATACATCTATGAAAGGTCTTGACATAACCTACAAAACGGCGCTATGCATGATTAGTTTGGATATTGCGTTCAACAGTTATTCTTCTTCTTCTTAACTGGCGTAGAAACCGCTTACGCGGTTATAGCCGAGTCCACAACAGTGCGCCACGCATCTCTCCTTTTGGCGTTTTGGCGCCAATTGGTAATACCAAGTGAAGACAGGTCCTTCTCCACCTGGTCCTTCCACCGGAGTGGAGGTCTCCCTCTTCCTCGGCTTCCACCAGCGGGTACTGCATCGAAAACTTTCAGAGCTGGGGCACTTTCATCCATTCGAACAACATGACCCAGCCAGCGTAGCCGCTGTCTTTTTATTCGCTGGACTATGTCTATGTCGTCGAACAACACATACAGCTCATCATTCCATCTTCTGCGGTATTCGCCGTTGCCAATGTTTAAGGGACCGTAAATCTTCCGCAAAACCTTTCTCTCGAAAACTCCTAGTGCCGTCTCATCGGATGTTGACATCGTCCACGCTTCTGCACCATAAAGTAGGACGGGAATGATGAGGGACTTGTAGAGTTTAGTTTTTGTTCGTCGAGAGGACTTTACTTTTCAATTGCCTACTCAGTCCATAGTAGCACCTGTTGGCAAGAGTGATTCTGCGTTGGATTTCAAGGCTGACATTATTATCGGTGTTAATGTTGGTTCCTAGGTATACGAAATTATCTACAACTTCAAAGTTATGACTGTCAACAGTGACGTGGGAGCCAAGACGCGAATGCGCTGACTGTTTGTTTGATGACAGGAGATATTTCGTCTTGTCCTCGTTCACCTCCAGACCCATTCGCTTCGCTTCCTTATCCAGGCGGGAAAAAGCAGAACTAACGGCGCGGGTGTTGTTTCCAATGATATCGATATCATCGGCGTACGCCAGGAGCTGTACACTCTTGTAAAAGATGGTACCCTCTCTGTTTAGCTCTGCAGCTCTTATAATTTTTTCCAGCATCAGGTTAAAGAAGTCGCACGATAGTGAGTCACCTTGTCTGAAACCTCGTTTGGTATCGAACGGCTCGGAGAGGTCCTTCCCAATCATGACGGAGCTTTTGGTGTTGCTCAACGTCAACTTACACAGCCGTATTAGTTTTGCGGGGATACCAAATTCAGACATCGCGGCATAAAGGCAGCTCCTTTTCGTGCTGTCGAAAGCAGCTTTAAAGTCGACAAATAGATGGTGTGTGTCGATCCTTTTTTCACGGGTCTTCTCCAAGATTTGGCGCATGGTGAATATCTGGTCAGTTGTTGATTTTCCAGGTCTAAAACCACACTGATAAGGTCCAATCAGTTTGTTGACGGTGGGCTTTAGTCTTTCACACAGTACGCTCGATAGAACCTTATAAGCGATGTTAAGGAGGCTTATCCCACGATAGTTGGCGCAGATTGTGGGGTCTCCCTTTTTGTGGATTGGGCAGAGTACACTGAGATTCCAATCGTCGGGCATGCTTTCTTCCGACCATATTTCGCAAAGAAGCTGATGCATGCACCTTATCAGCTCTTCGCCGCCGTATTTGAATAGCTCGGCCGGCAATCCATCGGCCCCCGCCGCCTTGTTGTTCTTCAAGCGGGTAATTGCTATTCTAATTTCTTCACGGTCGGGCAATGGAACATCTGTTCCATCGTCGTCGATTGGGGAATCGGGTTCGTCATCTCCTGGTGTTGTACTTTCACTGCCATTCAGCAGGCTGGAGAAGTGTTCCCTCCACAAACACAGTATACTCTGGTCATCAACCACTAGATCACCGCTGGGGGTCCTACAGGAGTGTGCTCCGATCTTGAAACCTTCAGTTAGTCGCCGGATCTTTTCGTAAAATTTTCGAGCATTACCCCTGTCGGCCAGCTTGTCAAGCTCGTCATACTCACGCATTTCGGCCTCTTTCTTTCTTTTTCTGCAAATGCGTCTCGCTTCCCTCTTCAGCTCTCGGTATCTTTCCCATCCCGCTCGTGTTGCGGTCGATCGCAACATTGCGAGGTAGGCAGTCTGTTTTCTCTCCACTGCGAGACGACAATCCTCATCATACCAGCTGTTTTGGGCTTTTCCGAAAGCCAATGGTTTCGGTTGCAGCTGTACGTAAGGAGTTTGATATGCCGTCCCACAGCTCCCTTATACCAAGATGCTGATGAGTGCTCTCAGAGAGCAGGAGTGCAAGTCGAGTAGAAAATCGTTCGGCTGTCGGTTGTGATTGCAGCTTCTCGATGTCGAACCTTCCTTGTGTTTGTTGACGTGTGCGCTTTTCTACACAGAAGCGGGTGCGTATCTTAGCTGCTACAAGATAGTGGTCCGAGTCGATGTTGGGACCACGAAGCGTACGCACATCCAAAACACTGGAGACATGTCGTCCATCTATCACAACATGATCGATCTGGTTGCGAGTGATTCGATCCGGGGACAGCCATGTAGCTTGATGGATTTTCTTATGCTGGAATCTAGTACTACAGATGACCATATTTCGGGCCCCGGCGAAGTCGATCAGCCTCAGACCGTTTGGTGATGTTTCGTCATGAAGGCTGAATTTTTCCGACTGTTGTGCCAAAGACACCTTCTTTACCCACCCTAGCGTTGAAATCGCCAAGCACGATTTTGACATCGTGGCGGGGGCAGCGCTCATAGGTACGTTCTAGGCGCTCATAGAAGGTATCTTTGATCACTTCGTCCTTCTCTTCCGTCGGGGCGTGGGCGCAAATCAGCGATATGTTGAAGAACCTCGCTTTGATGCGGATTGTGGCTAGACGTTCATCCACCGGAGTGAATGCCAGGACTCGACGACGGAGTCTCTCTCCCACCACGAATCCCACACCGAATTTGCGCTCCTTTATATGGCCGCTGTAGTAGATGTCACAAGGACCCACCTTCTTCCGTCCTTGTCCCGTCCATCGCATTTCTTGGATTGCGGTGATGTCAGCCTTTACTCTTACGAGGACATCAACCAGCTGGGCAGAGGCACCTTCCCAATTAAGGGTCCGGACATTCCAGGTGCATGCCCTTAAATCATAGTCCTTTATACGTTTGCCGTGGTCGTCATCAAAAGGGGGGTTTCTCATCCGAGGCCTGTGTTTCTTATTCACTGGTTATTCGTTTTTATGTGGTGGGTCCCAAGCCCAACGCACAACCGCATAAGCGGGATTCGCCTTCTCACTTTAGCTCGCTTCCAGACGGATGTCTGTTGGCTACCCAGAGGATACTTGGTCTAAGACCGGAAGTTGTGAGCTGCTTGAGCCACATGTAAAAGAATCGTTCCTGGCCACTCCCAAGTGAATGGCAGTCAGAAACTTTCCTCACTTACGTGAACTTCTACATATGGCTCCATCCTCCACTCGTTCAACAGTTATAGGCGTGTAAAAATGAATTTCACTAACGCCGAAATTCGCGCCATTTTAAAGTTTTCCTTCGTTAAAGGCAAATCAAATACGACAATATCAAGCGAAAACGGTCGTGGTCGAAGGCCGGTGAATTGTCCCAAACAGTGGCCAAGTCGGGATTGACGGCAGGAAAGTTTTGCTGTGTGTTTGGTGGGATTGGAAAGGAATCATCCACTATGAGCTGCTCCCATATGGCCAGACGTGTAATTCTACCATCTACTGCGAACAACTGAACCGCTTGAAGCGGACAAACGACCAGAAGCGTCCATAATCGGCCAACAGGAAGGGAGTAATGTTCCACCAGCACAACGGCTGACCACACACTTCGTTGATGACTCGTCAGAAGCTACGGGAGCTCGGATTTGAGGTTTTATCGCATCCGCCATATATCGCGGACATAGCACCAAGTGATTTACCACCTGTTCCGGTCCATGGCGAACGCCCTTGGTGGTGTAAAGTTGAACTCAAAAAAGGCTTGTGAAAAGCTCTCCATCTAGATGGAAACAGATTATCGAACGAAACGGCGCATATTTGAACTAAATCCGATCACTGTAACACTTTTTATGAAGCATTGAATAAAGAGCAAAAAAGCGAAGGGAGATATTTGCCAACCTAATATTATAAAAGATTGCATAAATTAAGTAATTAAGTATTCATTCGAATATATTTTTGCTCTGTATTTCTACGCGCTAACAGAATATTTTTTTTAAATAAAAAAACCAAAAATTCAATAGCTGTCAGCATATTTACCTTTCAAAAAGTTAATATATTATATCACGTAATTTTATATGCTAATTAGTTGAACACATTATTATATAATGAGGTACGAAATTCACAAAGCATTTGGTGGTTTCTGTTTCAAATTCTTTATAAGTGTGTATGCGTATATGTATATGTTCATATATACTGAGTAAATATATTTCCTCACCCATGGCGAATTCAGCAATTCTATCGCACTTCTGACATTTGTGTATATCCACATACTCCCCTGTAAAGAATGGTGCTCTTCGCCATCGGATTAGTTGGCGTTTGTTCTAGCTTTGCCGCAATGCTCAAAATATATTCGCTACATCATTCGCAAATGAAGGAGAAAAGGCAGATGCAAGGATTTTGTATAAAATTTGAATTCATTATATTTAAAAAAAACATTACACCTTGAGTACTCGTGAAATTAATCCGCCCAAAATGTTTGAAAGTCGTGTGAACTCATTCTTGCGGCACAGCTTTGAAATTAGCTTGAAGCTTTGCGAAATTGTTTGTTGCGAATTTGTGGGAGAGAAGCATATCAGACTCTCTTCTTCTTTGAAGCTATAGGCGAATTTGAAAACAAGCGATGGATTGTCTTAGAAAATTTGCAATAAAATTCGTGGTTTTTTACTTAAACTAAATTGAATAATACAATCGAACTTTGTCAAAAATTTTATTTAAAAAATTCGATTAGTAAACCTGGCTGGTATATTGATTCAGCGAAACCAAAAGACGATCAGAGTATATACGGTACACAATATTTTTCCAGCAAAGTTAATTTAAAACATTATTTTCGCAAATTTCTTTACATTACCTTTCCGTTTGCCCTCTAACTTATATGAAAGATATTAAAGAAGTATTTGTTATTTCTCAGTACTTTTTTTCACTTGTTATGATTTTATCTGCAGTATTAATACTTGGAATAGGAAATGCAAAAAAAAAACGGTAAAATCATTATATTCACCTTTAGACAGCAGTTTATTTCACTCACACTTACACACTGTGTTGCTGACCTTTCGCAGCTGAATTTGCCAACAAGTGCACGTAACCTTACTTCTAAAATATTGCTTTCCTATTTCCACTGCGTGCTTCACGGTGTCTTAAATGTCTTTTCAAGGGTGTGTGTGTACAAATATTTTACAAAGTTTTTTAATAAAACGTGCTTGCTTAACTGCCTTTTCGCCGCAGATTTTTAACAGGTATTTACTGAGGTAACCTTAAAATAAGTATTTTCGACAAAGTTGGTAAAGCTCGTTGATCGGAGAGTACGTAACTGACTGTCAGGTAATAATAAAATCAACTATTCATACAAATAATAATGCATAACGTTTTTTTTTTTAATATCGTATATAAATTATATTACATGCTCAGTACATAGTCATATATTATTATATTTGTAAGAAGTAAGGTAGGTACTTGCAATTTATAAGAATCAAGATATTATATTGTGAACTTCTGATGGTTAGGGGAACATGGAGGGGCTAAAAAGAGGTTTGAACTGATTTTTACAATTCAAGACAAAATGTCAAAATGCATGGTTGCATTTGTAATTATAGAGTAATAGGGTTGAAATAGATTATATTACTGTTCGGCGGATAATAATCTATAGGTACTGAACTACACATAAAAAGCATAATCCCAATCAGAAGGAGGAGCGTTTGGTTATTATAGGACCCATCACACCTATTTTCGTTATGAATAAAGAAATTCCAGAATAAAATATTCAAGTAAACTTACATTTTTTTAAATTTATTCAACTAATCGGAAACAGACATACCTCCGTCTAGATAACTGCAGGAAATTTCAAGAGCAAGGTATAAGAGAAACAGTGAATCTCTTGTGCGCTTGTCCTGTCTGTCAAGACAACTGCTCCAGTATTTTGTGCCCCACAGCACGTGAATCTGGAAGATAGTAAAACCTCAGGACCTACTAAAACACTCCATTCGGTATCGCAAAGGACTAAAACTGGTCTAAATGTCGCTTTTGGCCTACCAGATTAACCTAACATAACCTATAATTTCCATATAATAATCTATAAATCTATAACTTTATATCTATCTCGATTTATAGGGTAATATGGCATTTAGAAGAAATCAAACGGTAGGTGCATAAGAGCAATTATATATTAATTATAGATATTAACACTACTTTTAGTCGATCAGTTATTTTCAGTTTTCCAAATTTATTTTCAAGTTTATCTTAAGCTGTAATGCACGCAACGAATTACATACATACTCAGAAAGGCACTCGCCTTCGTTTGAATTAAGGCATGAAAACTTGAAGAAAAAACAACAAATACTTAATTTGTTATTAAAAAGTTTAACCAGGCAAATGTAAATCGAAAAGAGTTGGCAAACTTTTCTTTTCGAACTCATTTTCAAAACACACACGAACACATAAGCAATTAAAACTCGAATGTTGCTGTTACTGCCTGCCTGCAACATTGTAACTTTTATGCACTTAAATTGAAAATTTAACTTAATTATTTCGACATGCAAATTCGTCAAGTAGTCGATTAACTGATTTATTGTTACGAGTATGTATGTACACGTATATTACGTTTTTATTCCCAACCGTATCGCCTTCACGTCGGTGACGTTAGGTAACAGTAAAGCAGCGCTTAAGTGAATTTACTTGATCGGATTAAATGCAGCTGGCGTTTTTGCTTTTGCTGGCTCTTTGCGACAGGTTTTTTCCCTTGGCTGCCATAACTGTAGTGTTGCAGAAACAAAGTTGCTTCCCATTTGCGCTAGCATCGAAGGCCTATATGTTTGCAAGTGTATGGCGCTTTAGAAGACGGCTGGGTATTGAACCAATAGCTCCTGGAAAAATGTTAACTAATAAAATTGCACTGCTGCTTTTCGCCACAAATAAGAAGACCGCGATACGAAAGCAGTCATGAAGTGCATGCACAAATCATCGTTTATGAAAATAAATAAAAGTTGCAAGTTTTTTATTAAGTTGAGATTTGGTATTTGCAGAAAAACCTCAACAAAGCCACTTCACTGCAGTTTATAATTTCATTTAAAGCTGCACCTAAACACAGCATTTCTTGTGGCAATCAGAACGTCAACATCCAAGCAAATATGTTGTCAACGGAGAGGTAGGTTTACTGCAGTCAGTTAATGCAATTAATCATAATTGGTCAAAATAAAGTTGCAATTGCTTTTATGACATGTAGTGGCTCATTATGAATAAAGTTATTTTATGAATAAAATTGTGTTCTTACAACAATTTGAGTATATTGACTGAAGGGATAGAAATACGCGTTTTAAGACAATACTTTATGATACGGTTATTATTTACATAATTTTCCTAAATAGCGCTGCTGCTGCCCTCTCTCAACCACTTTTTTAGGAGGGCCACTTGAGCAAGTGAAATATGAAAGGTCAACGTTCCAATTTAAGCGGAATTATCTCTTTAGTTCATAATTAAGTTATTAAATAAAAATCACAACTTGTTATAGGGCCTCTCTTCCATTCGTTGATATTAATTTTAATTTTTATAATAATGATGTTTTTAGAAATTAATAGAAAATTAATAGAAATTAATAAAATGTTGGATTTATAGTTGCATAACTTGCATTAATATTGATTCCCCTTTTTTAATAAATGGAATCTGTTATTTGTAAAGCATAATAATACTGATTGATAATCTATATCACAACACTTTTAAATATTTGGGGTATTCACAAGTTACCATAAAGTGTCGTAATATCATTAAGTTTTAAACTTTTACATTAATTAAAAAAAAATGTTGTTGGAATGCATAGAATAATAAATTTACTCATTTACACCTCTGTGCGCTATGTGTTCTGTTCGTTGTAATTGATTTCGGATTACTTTTCATTTTCATTTTATATTAATTTCTTTTTGCATTTTTATACTATCCCAACAAAGTTTCTAAGAGAGTATTATAGCTTTGTTCACATTACGGTTGTTTCTAAGTCATAAAACTAAGCGAGTTAGATATAGGGTTATATATATCAAGGGTGACGAGACGAGTTGAAATTTGGGTGGCTTTTGAAATTGTGGTGGCATGCTCCTTCGCGTTAGGCTTTCCTATTTATCGGCATTTAATTGAGATACATTGTAAGCGACGCATCTAACCTCAACGGTTTCAATTTACTAAATTTGTTGTTGATGACACAACGGCATCGAAGTATGT
The DNA here is from genome assembly GCA_031772095.1 of Zeugodacus tau. Lineage (NCBI taxonomy): Eukaryota > Metazoa > Arthropoda > Insecta > Diptera > Tephritidae > Zeugodacus > Zeugodacus tau. The sequence goes on from CM062653.1 coordinate 41,724,883, forward strand.
TGTTAGGGATGAGTATGTTATAGAGATCGTGAAATCGAGGAAAATGCAGTGCGGCTAAGTTTCTGCAGTTTTTCGATTTCGATTATGCACCTTTATAAATATTAATATGCACTTAGATTCGAATAGTTTTTGTTGTATTGCAAATGTTTTTAGAGGTAATTTTTCGATTACTCTTCTTAAACGAAACTTGAGAATTACAATTACATTTTTGACAAGTATTTTACAATTCGTGCAGACATCATTGCTGAGAAATAATAAGACTTTAATATATTCCTGGTACATTGGAGGATACGAAAAAATATGATAATATTTTCTGCCTCATTCATTTTTCGCAATACCCCTCTAGAACTAAAATTTAATAAACAAGGGATCGGCCACATGAAATCCACAAAGACCGTCCACTTTTAATTTGATCTTATGTAATAACTTCGAATTTTCCAAATTTTTATTTTAACTTTTGGTCTTAGTTCCATTTCTAAATCATAAAATATTGATTTTACTCATCTTTGATAGGTTCTTTTCAATTTGTTATACTCTCGCAACAAAGTTGCTAGCAACAAAGTTGCTAAAGAGAGTATTATAGTTTTGTTCACATAACGGTTGTTTGTAACACCCAAAACTATACGAGTAAGATATAGGGTTATATATACCAAAGTGATCAGGGTGAAAAGTGGAGTTCAAATCCGAATGTCTGTCTGTCCGTCCGTCCGTCCGTCCGTCCGTCCGTCTGTGCAAGCTGTAACTTGAGTAAAAATTAAGATATCTTGATGAAACTTGGCATACTTATTTCTTGGCACCAAAGGAAGGTTGCTTTCGAAAATGAGCAAAATCGGACCACTGCCACGCCCACAAAATGGCGAAAACCGAAAACACATAAAGTGCCATAACTAAGCCATAAATAAAGCTATGGAAATAAAATTTGGTATGAAGGATCGCACTATGAAGGGGCATATGTGGATGTAATTTTTTTGGGGAAGTGGGCGTGGCCCCGCCCACAAATAGGTTTTTTGTACATATCTCGGAAACCAATAAAGCTATATAAACCAAACTTTCTGCAGTAGTTTTTTTTAGCCACTTCTTAATACATTCCAAAAATGAAAAAAATCGGATAATAACCACGCCCACCTCCCATACAAAGGTTAGGTTGAAAATTACTAAAAGTGGGTTAACTCACTAACGAAAAACGTCAGAAACACTAAATTTCACATAAACAAGTAAGGAAGGGCTAAGTTCGGGTGTAACCGAACATTTTATACTCTCGCAATTTATTTATTTAATATTATATAATACACAATTTGACCCTACATATTCGTCATATATATTGTATAAAGTCCATTGAAAGTTGGAAACCATAATATTAGGTTAGAAGCACCGAGGTCCTCATGTTCGATATATGGGGCCTTGACAACCTATGGTCCGATTTCGGCGATTTTTAGAATGGGGCTGCCCCACTATAAACATAGTATTTGTGCGAAGTTCTGCACCGATATCTTCACCAGTGCTTACTTTATATATTGTAATGTAAACGATTCAGATCGTCTTCAAAGTTCTGGTATATAGGAAGTAGGCGTGGTTGCGAAGCGATTTGGCCTATTTTCACAACATATGATTAGGATGTTAGGAAACTGTTACAAACCAAGTTTCATTGAAATCGGTCGAGTAGTTCCTGAGATATGGTTTTTGTCCCATAAGTGGGCGACGCCACGCCCATTTTCCATTTTGTAAAAAAATCTGAGTGCAGCTTCTATCTGCCATTCCTTATGTGAAATTTAGTGTTTCTGACGTTTTTCGTTAGTGAGTTAACCCACTTTTCGTAATTTTCAACCTAACCTTTGTATAAGAGGGGGGCGTGGTTATTATCCGATTTCTATCATTTTTGGAATGTATAAGGAAATGGCTAAAAAAAACGACTGCAGAAAGTTTGGTTTATATAGCTCTATTGGTTTGCGAGATATATACAAAAAACCTATTTGGGGGCGGGGCCAGTTTTGTGTGTTTCAAAGAACTGAAGCTTCTTTGCTTGGCTCTTTGTTCACTTTAGAGTTAAAATAAAAAACGAGCTTCTTCGCTTAGTTCTATACTTCAACTGAATTCATATTTTATTTCATCTTATATAGCTTACATTCTAATTTGACAAAGTGCGCAGGCACTTATACATTTGTTTATATCTACTTACATACATACATATATTTGTATGCATTCCATAAGAATTTGTTTTGTCAGCAGAAATGTGTAAGCAAACTTGATTCGTTTCAAGATAGAGTTCGTATATGAAGTCTTTCTTGAAATGAATATTGTTTGTTTATTATTTTTTCTATGGAGTGTATGTCAATATGTGACTCCTCCACCCCTAGATTCAATGGTCTCCATTGGATATCTAACATTGAATGCTGCAAACTTTTCTTATTATTATCTTACTAGTAATGATTATAAAAGTATAGTTACATTGTTGTTTCTATTTTATTTTGTTCATATTTTGAACTTGACATTGGACCAATTATGGTATTTGTTTTTTTTGTGTTTTCCTCATTTGAAAGAGGTTGGATTTGTAGCTCTACATTTAGATTTGTATTTTTATTTCTCTTATATATTATACATTTTACCAATATTCCTATTGCTATTAATAATATTATTAGTATGCTTATGCCATAATTTATATTTTTGTGTATTTTTAATTCTTCCAACTTATTTATATTTTTTTCTTGATTTATTATAATCTCTGAGAAATGTATTACTTTTTCAAACTGTAATGCATCAGTTTCTTTTTCAGGGAAAATGTATCTTTCTTCTACAATAACTTTTTGGTTTTGGAATGATTTATTTTTAATCTCAACTTTACAATTATAAAAATTTATTAATGCATTTCCTTCGAGTACAATTTCTCTATTGTCACAGTTTTGTTTCATTTTTATTTTATATGCATTTTTAATAAGGATAATATCGTCTTCGATATCTTCGATTATTGTGACATTGTTATATTCGTATTTACATTGGTTAAACGGACAGATGTTAATTTCTTTTAAATTTTTGAAATGTGCTCCTTCTGTATATTTATATATTTTGTTTTCTATTGTAATTGCATATTTCTGTTCTCCCATCATTTCAAAATGTTGCCTATTAGGTAATGGCGTTATTAGTATTAGATCTGCTTTAATGTGTGTAGTTGGTATTTTTATAGCTAAGAGTAATGCGTCATCTTTATATGAAAGTAGTCCTGTCTCTACGTGTTTTAATTTAAAAATGTCAATATTGAATCTTTCAATTTCTTCTGTTGATAATATACTAGGGTGTAATATATTATGCTTTGCTGAAGCTATGTTTTCTTGAATTTGTTCAATTTTACTTTCTAAGTGTTTAAGTTTAAGCATCTGATCGGAATAAAGCATGTGTTTTATAATTTTTTCGTTTGATTTATTTATTTGTTCAAAGTTTTTTAGTATTTCTGTCCTATCGTCTTCTATAGTTCTTTTTAATGTATTGATAGATTTATTGAAGTTGTCATTTATATATATTTGTTGATTTATCGCTCCTATTATCTTATGGTTGTTTTTCTCTATTGTTTCTAAATGTTGTAGTATGTTTTCTCTATCTTCATTGTCCATTGTTCCGAAGAGCCATTTGTATGTAGTCCCTACAATATTAAATAGTCCTCTGCGTTTTCTGTTATTTCCTATAGGCATTAATGTGTTTATTTTTGCTTTAATAGACTTTATTTCTTCGTATAATATTTCCCTGTCATTCCTGTTATATTGGTTGAAATTATTTTCTAAGTTATTTTCAATTTTATTTATAATCTGCTTAAATTCCTTGGGGTGTATTATATGGATTACCGTTGTGGTTTGATTCACTATCTCTATCTCTCTGATTCTTATTTTAACGTATCCCGATTGGTTTTCAAGCTTATTTATTTGTAGAAGTCCATTGATTGCCGTTATTATCGTTAAAAGTATTGTAATTTTCGCCATATTAATCCTGAAATTTAAATTTTCGTTTAACTTGAGTCTTGTATGCTTTTTTAAACTTTAAATCTTTAGATATTAAGTGATTTCCCTCTTCTTTAAAGTTGTCTACTCCCTTGTATCTTGGTTGTGCTTTGTTAACTCTATGATTCTTTATATATTTATTCTGAAAATCTTGTATATTTACTCTGTTTTCTTTTTTATTGATATTATTTATTATATTTTCTTTTTGCTTTTTTAATTTTTCCGCGAGTTTGTTTAGTTCTTGTTCGGAAAGTAAATTATTTATGAAATCAATTGGCCTCTTTTTTGTCGTAGAATGTATGGTATTATTATAAGCCGTTATTGCTTTGAATACTTTCTCTTTCAAATTGTCGTTGTTATTTCCATCAGCATTAAAAAGTCTTAAGTGTTCATTCAAAGTTAAGTGTAATCTTTCAACATCTGCATTTCCTGTTTTATTATAAGTGGTCGTTAGGTGTAGGTTTATTTTATTATCTTTTAAAAATTGTTTTATTGGTACTGTATCTAATTCATTGTCTGTTACTAAAGTTTCCGGTTTGCCTAAATATTGAATTCTTTCTTTTATAGCATTTATAATTGATATCCAAGTTCTGTCTTTTAATGATTTGGCTGTTGCGTATTTTGTTAATTTATCGATGCTTGTGAGGTACATTATGCCTCTTTGTGGGTACCAAATATCAAAATGAACAATTTCGTTATGTTTTTTAGGAGTTTCCGTAATATTTAGACTATGTTTGATAGGGTTTCTATCGAACTTCGCCTTATTGCATATTTCGCAATTATTGATGTATTTTTGTATCTCTTTTTGTAATTTGGGGTAGAAGTGAGTTTTTTTTATTTCCTCAAATATTTCGTTTATTCCCCTATGATTATTTTCAAGATGTTTCTCCTCTATCAATGTTAAAAGTTCTCCTTTGTCTGTTATATCTTTTAAAATTATGTTTGATTTCATTATTTTTAGGTTTGCATTATTTGCAAAAAATTTTATATATAACTCTTGAATTTGTAAAAATAATTTGTCATCTGGGCAGTAAATTACGATTAATCCTTTTTCCGGTAGGTTCTCCTGCATTATTTTTAAAATGTCACTTTCAAGTGTTACGTTTATTATATTTCTTATTTTACTTTGATGTATTGTTTTCTTTGTTATTGATTGCCTTTGCGCTCTTTGAATTATAAGTTGATTTTTATATATATTGAGTGCATTTTCTGTTATTTTTATGAAATATGTACTATCCGTTTCTGCACTATGTACTGTATCTATGTCGTCATCGTTGAATATTTCATTTAAATTTAATTCTACCATATTAATATTTTCATAATTTAGTCTGCTTAGACCATCTGCAATTACATTCTCTTTACCTTTAATGTATAAAATATCGAAATCAAATTCATTGAGTTTAATTTTCCACCTTTGGAGTTTAGCATTTGGTTCTTTTAAGTTGTTCAGCCAAACTAATGGTCTATGATCAGTTTTAATAACAAAGTGTCGGCCAAATAAGTACGGACGGAAATATTTCGTTGCCCAAACTATTGCGAGTAACTCTTTTTCTATCGTACTATAATTTTTTTCATGCCCATTCAAGGTACGACTAGCAAATGAAATTGTTTTATTATCTTGCATAAGGGCTGCTCCTAGAGCAAAATTACTAGCATCTGTGACAAGAGTAAACGTTTTTGTGAAATCTGGGTGGATTAAAATGGGGTAATTTTTTATCAACATTTTTAATTTAAAGAAAGAATCTTTGTAATCTTGGTCATCTATGTTAATTTTTAAGCCCTTTTTTAGATATTTTATTAGAGGGTATGCTATTTTGGAATAATCTCTAATAAACCTCCTATAGTATCCCGTAATACCTAAAAATGCTTTTATTTCTTTAACGCTTCTTGGAAGTAGAATCTTTTCTATTGCTTCCACTTTTTGAGGGTTTGGTTTAATACCATCTTTTGTAATCAAGTGACCTAGGAATTTTGTTTCTTGTCTTAGGAAATCGCATTTATTTAATTTGATCTTTATATTTTTTACTTTATTCTCGTTAAAATCTTGGTCAATGATTCTAGGTGCTCTTCTACGCTTGTAGAAAATACTAGAATATCGTCCATGTACACAATGCAAATTTTGCCGATATATTCTTTTAATATATCATTCATTAGTCTTTGGAACGTTGCCGGTGCATTTCGCAATCCGAAGGGCATTCTTAGAAATTCATAATGCCCATTTGCCGTGGAGAACGCTGTTTTATGAATGTCGCGTTCGTCCATTTCGATTTGATGGAAACCTTTGGCTAAGTCGAGAGTTGAAAAATATTGGCATCTTCCCAATTTGTCAAATATATCGTCTATATTTGGAATTGGAAATCTGTCTTCCGTAGTAACGCTATTCAACTTCCTGTAGTCTATTACAAGACGCCATTTTTGTTCGTTGGTTGCGTCCAGCTTCTTTGGTACCAGCCAAATAGGGCTGTTGTAAGGACTAGAGGATGCTCTAATTATACCTTGGGTTAACATTTGGTCTATTTGTTTTTCTATTTCCGGTTTGTGTATTTCTGGGTATCGGTAGATTTTAGAGTAAACCGGAATATCATTTTTGGTTATTATTCTATGTTTTGTTGAACTTGTAAATGTTAAATTATCATCTTCGTTGTAAAATACGCTTTTATATCGTTTTAGTATATTTATAAGTCTATTTTTGTCTATACCGTTAAGGTGATTGGTGTCAACGAATTCTGTGACACATTTATCTTTTATATCATTACAGAAGATTTCCACCTCATTGTCCTTATAGCTCATTTCGTTATATATTTCTTCTTCTTTTGTTAGATAAAAAGTCAGTATTGTTTTATTTGTTTTTATAACTCTATTTGGGTAATCTATTACCGCATTTATCTTCGTTAAGATATTGTTACCAATGAGTCCGTCAAAGTTCTTATTAAAATTACATTCCAGGAATTCACATATGATTTCTTTTTCGTTAAATTCCTTAAATATAGGGAATCTGCATAGTTTCTTAACTTGCGTGTTTCTTCCCATAGCTGTGACTTGCACATCTATTTCGCATTTCCATTTTGGATTACAAACATTTTCATTGATCAAACTGAACTCTGCTCCAGTGTCAATGATGAAATGTAACTTTCTAATGGGTGTATCAATTGTTATATAGGGTAGTTGTTTTGCGAATCCCATTGAAAATTTGCGTTCGCATTACCAATATCCATTGGTTCTGGTTTATTGCAGTTAGTTGTTGTGGACCTATTATAGTTTCTTAATTGGTTGTAATTCCGCGATTCATTCCCGTCTCTTTGTTGATTTCTCTGTGGGTTAAAATTTGTGTGGTTTGTTGTTCTACTTTGATTTGATCTGTTGCCACTGTTATAGCTGTTTTGTGGCATATAATTGTTGTTATTGTTATTTCCGTTTCTTGGGATATAGCCACCATTATACCTGTTTTGTGGCATATAATTGTTATTATTGCTATTTTCATTTCTAGGGATATAGCCACCATTATACCTGTTTTGTGGCATATAATTGTTGTATCTGTTATAACTACCGTTATAAGTAGGGGTATTATTTATATTTTGATTGGATCTGGGAAACGTTTTATTGTTAAAGTTATCGCTAAAATTAGTCCTACGATAGCTATTTGGGTTAGGATCTTTCCTTTGTTGCCCTAGCGCTGTGAATCCTTGATGTCTAGCTTCTAATATTATTTTGTATGCCTTTTCTAGACTATCCGGGTCTCTTGCTATAATCATAGTTTTAGTGGGTTCTGGGAGATGCTCTTTAAATGATTTCAGTGCTATCCTATTAACTTCAGTCGTTGAGAAATTTAAATCATTATGCGCTAATATTCTATTATGTAGTTTATTCCTAATTTTATTTATTTTAAAATAATAATTTTCTATTGTTGAGTCGAGACTGATGGTTTTCAACTCATCCATAAGTTCCGCTGAACTTCTCTTTTCCCCAAAATTGTTCAAAAGTATTTGTTTTAATGTTTCCCAATCACTAACTTGTCCGTATCTATGAATTATTTCCCTAGTTTTTCCTACGCATCTTCCTTTCAGAAAATTAAATAAAATTTTTTGATTACTTACATCAAAAGTTAATATTGTGGGTAATATATCTTCAATTTGCTTAATAAAATCTGTTAGTTGGTTCGGGTCTCGTCCATCAAATTCTGCAATTCCATTAATACAATTTAAAGTGAGTTGAAAAAATGGTATTGTGGATGCTTCCATTTTGAAAGAAATTTATTTCAATTGAAAATAAAAAAAAATGTCGTATTTATTTTGATTCAACTTAGTCTTATGTGAAGTTCCTACTGTGTATTTTAATTGATCTTGTTTGAGTGATACAGTTTGAGAGGTGCTGTCTAGTCTAGTGAAGACACCTATCTAACAGTTTGAGACAAAAATATCTAGTCGAGTCACTTTAGCAATTTTATCATTACAGTTTTGGTGTCACTGTTTTAGTGAAACATTATTATTTGTTTTTGATTTTACAACACTCTGTATAAGCACGATTGAATTTTTATTTTACACTATTGTGCGATAATTTTTACACATTGTTTTGTATTTTCTTAATTACTATAAAAAATTTTAATATATTTATATATATTTTTCTTACTCTAATTTGCTGCTGCTGTTGCTTTTGTTGTTGCTGTTGCTTTTGTTGCTACTGTTGCTTTTGTTGCTGCTGTTGCTTTTGTTGCTACTGTTGCTTTTGTTGCTGCTGTTGCTTTTGTTGCTACTGTTGCTTTTGTTGCTAATGTTGTTGGCTTTATAGGTTGCATCCAAACTCGAATAACCGCTACCGTTGTACGAATGTTTTTCAGTAAAAATCACACTTTATTTATTTATATTATTTAATGCTTGCTGCGCTTTTATACGATTTAAATGTTTTTATGTTTTTATATAATTCTATTAATGTTTTTCTAAAAATATATTAATGTTTTCCACAATGCTATTAATATTTTCACTTTAGCACTTTACACAATTAATGCCGGCTCTCGCATTAGCTTATTAGTTTAAGTGTTCGTTATTCCAGTTGATTAAAAATTAATTTCTGAATTCTTTTCTTCTTGTTTTGGGTGTACTTATTTATTATTATTATTGACGCTTGATGTTGCTCGATATTTAAATCCTCGTCGCCAGTTTTGTGTGTTTCAAAGAACTGAAGCTTCTTTGCTTGGCTCTTTGTTCACTTTAGAGTTAAAATAAAAAACGAGCTTCTTCGCTTAGTTCTATACTTCAACTGAATTCATATTTTATTTCATCTTATATAGCTTACATTCTAATTTGATGTGCGCGCAGGCACTTATACATTTGTTTATATCTACTTACATACATACATATATTTGTATGCATTCCATAAGAATTTGTTTTGTCAGCAGAAATGTGTAAGCAAACTTGATTCGTTTCAAGATAGAGTTCGTATATGAAGTCTTTCTTGAAATGAATATTGTTTGTTTATTATTTTTTCTATGGAGTGTATGTCAATATGTGACTGGCCACGCCCACCTCCCCAAAAAAATTACATCCACATATGCCCCCTCATAGTGCGATCCTTCATACCAAATTTTATTTCCATAGCTTTATTTATGGCTTAGTTATGGCACTTTATGTGTTTTCGGTTTTCGCCATTTTGTGGGCGTGGCAGTGGACCGATTACGCCCATTTTCGAACTCAACCTTCTTATGGTGCCAAGGAACACGTGTTCTAAGTTTCATTAAGATATCTCAATTTTTACTCAAGTTACAGCTTGCACGGACGGACGGACAGACGGACGGACAGACAGACATCCGGATTTGAACTTTTCTCGTCACCCTGATCATTTTGATATATATAACCCTATATCTAACTCGTTTAGTTTTAGGACTTACAACCAACCGTTATGTGGACAAAACTATAATACTCTCGTAGCAACTTTGTTGCTAGCAACTTTGTTGCGAGAGTATAAAAATGGCAGATGGAAGCTGCACTCAGATTTTTTTACAAAATAGAAAATGGGCGTGGCGTCGCCCACTTATGGGTCAAAAACCATATCTCAGGAACTACTCGACCGATTTCAATGAAACTTGGTTCGTAATAGTTTACTTACATCCCAATGATATGTTGTGAAAATAGGCCAAATCGCTTCACAACCACGCCTACTTCCTATATACCAGAACTTTGAAGACGATCTGAATCGTTAACTTTACAATATATAAAGTAAGTACTAATGAAGATATCGATGCAGAACTTTGCACAAATACTATGCTTATAGTGTGGCAGCCCCATTCTAAAAATCGCCGAAATCGGCCTATAGGTTTTTAAGGCCCCATATATCGAACACGAGGACCTCGGTGCTTCTAACCTAATATTATGGTTTCCAACTTTCAATGGACTTTATACAATATATATGACGAATATGTAGGGTCAAATTGTGTATTATATAATATTAAATAAATAAATTGCGAGAGTATAAAATGTTCGGTTACACCCGAACTTAGCCCTTCCTTGCTTGTTTTTATATACATATGCAGCATGTACTAAAGTATTGTGGATATTTTACACACAGTGTTTTTTTATATTTTACACTTATTGAGCACATTTTGCCAATGGATAACCAATCATCCAGCAATATGATGAAATTCATTCAAACAAATACCGTGTAGATAATGAAACCAACATTTCTAATACAAACACCTCTTTGACACCAATTGCTGCTCATAGCCAAAAGCTAAAGTAAATTTCATTAAATAATTTCAAAGACCACATTTTCATTTTCCAATGGAAAAAGCTAAACATTACCGCCTCCAGCTGTGTACATAGTAACAATGTATAATGTTCGTATAGTGTGTTGGAAAATATGTTATTTAATTTGAGATTATATTAGGAAATGATGTGATGATTATTATAAATACTTCAATATAATTGCATAAAAAACGTTTATACTAAATACCCAGCAGACATTTTGGATCTCATAAAAAAAGAGAATAAAAATTGTCAAATTATGCGATTTCCTCAATATATAGTAGATCAGCACAATTTAACTTAGCTTCTCAGAAAAAAAAATACAATTACAAATAAAAAACGTATAACTACATTAAGAAATGAACGCCAAACCAAAATATAAACTATGCGCTTTGGAAAGCTGTCCGTTGAGTTCATTCGTGTTCAATGGTATCTTATCGCAGCTGGATCACAATATGAAAGCGAAATTCAAAAACAACATATAAAGAACTGGAAAATATCATCAAATCTATATTAGAACCAAAAAAGCTCCTAGGTTCCCAATGTCATGGAAGGTATTTGAAATTATTGTGATACAAAAACCTGGAAAAGTGTACATGAAGCCTCGTCATATCGTGCAATCTAATTGTTGTCAATTTTGTGTAAGCTATTTGTAGCTGTCATTATCAGAAGACTTGTTAACATAATATACCGATACTATCGGCAAATCTTTCAGATATTCTATAGAAATTCAAACGTGTTTTTATACTCTCGTAACATGTTGCTAAGAGAGTATTATAATTTTGTTCACATAACGGTTGTTTGTATCTCATAAAACTAAACGAGTTAGATATAGGGTTATACATATCAAAATGATCAGGGTGACGAGTAAAGTTAAACTCCGGATGTCTGTCTGTCCGTCCGTGCAAGCTGTAACTTGAGTAAAAATTGAGATATCCTGATGAAACTTGGTACACGTGTTTCTTGGCACCATAAGAAGGTTCAGTTCGAAGATGGACGAAATCGGACCACTGCCACGCCTACAAAATGGCGAAACGCGAAAAAACATAAAGAGTTATAACTAAGGTATAAATAAAGTTATAAAAGTAAAATTTGGAAAAGATCACACTAGTAAAGCGCTTATTTGTATGTAATTTTTTTGGGTAAGTGGGCGTGGTCCCACCCCCAAATCACTAAAGCTATATAAACCAAACTTTCTGCAATAGTTTCTTTTAGCCAGTTCTTAAAACAGTCTAAAAATAAAAGTAATCAGATAATAACCACGCCCACCTCCCATACAAAGGTTAGGTTGAAAATTACTAAAAGTGCGTTAACTCGCTAACGAAAAACGTCAGAAACACTAAATTTCACAGAAATGATAGCAGAAAGAAGTTGCACTCAGATCTTTTTACAAAATGGAAATTGGGCGTTGCATCGCCCACTTATGGGTCAAACACCATGTCTCAGGAACTACTCGACAGATTTCAATGAAATTTGGTAAATAATATTTTCTTGGCACCCCGATGACACGTGTGGAAAATGGATGAAATCACAACCACGACTACTTCCCATGTAACTCAATTTTGAACTCCATCTTATTCCTTCACTTTATAATGTTTACATAAGGAACCAATAAGATAGCGGAATGAAACCTTACACAAATAGTGCATATCATCTCTGGCTTCACTTGTGACAATATTGTCGAAAACGGACTATAACTTTTCAAGACCCCAAAAGGTTAAAATAAACCGAAAATATGGGTAAATCTCTCAGATACCTCAATTTAATTCAGAGGAAATCGTTTTCTTCTAATAGTAAGTCTCTGTACCAGAAATAGTTAAAGTCGGGTCATAACTTCCCCTAGCTCTCATATAGCTAACTATAGGATTTTCAAAAATACGATGGGCTTAATAGCTTATAAATCGGTTAATTTGTGAAATACCTTAGCCAAATTAAGTGAACATATACTCTCAAATACATTATATGTTGGTGATGAAAATGTATATGATGATTTTCGTTTTTCTATTGGACTTTATACCGAGTATATGGGTAAAATTTTGTGTGATCTTAATAAAAATATAGCAATAAATTGTGAGAGTTGAAAATGTATTATATTTATTAATTACCTTTAATATACTTATATTTATCAAACACAGGGTTAACTTTTGGAACTTGTAATTGCTATTAGGTGCGTTGTAGATTGTTAAATGCACGTCAAAAGCACAGCCCTCAGTTTTCGACCGGAAATGACAGGTGACTTGTGGATATGTACAATATATACTGATTACTAATAATAATGTACTCATTTAAGTTTGTTGTGACACAAAAAGTTTGGACCAAAAAAGTTTTGTATATAATTAGAAATAAACAAATATGATGTTGAGATATGATTATTTTTAATTAGACCTCAAATAATTTCAAATGGGACAAAATATCTGTGATAGTCGAATACGTTATCAAATTAATGTTATATTTTTCTAAATTCCTATATCTCAATACAATTTTTGTATAAAATATTTATTGTACGAACTAGCCATAGGGCTAGATAGTTAAGCCATATATTTTTCATAATTTATTCAGAAAGAAACAAGAAGCTATCTCTGAAATGAGTATCTCCGCTTTCATCTCGAAAAGCTCTGCACTCTGCACCTAATCAAAATTTCTAAAAGCTGACGTAATGCAACAATATAACGATTTACAATTAGAAGCAAAATGCAATTGGCAGAAATAACGTTTTTCATTGTAGGCACGATTGCCGTACGAATGAATGCGATTGAACACAAAAAAACAATACCAAAAGCATAATTTATGACAACAATAAATAAATGTGTGCGCGCTCACACATATGTGACTATATGTGCAAACAGTTACACGGCAGCTTGCGCCGACTTTGATGTGAAAACGTTGTAAGCTTCGAAGCCACACATTTTAGCCAAATTTATGCTAGCTGCGGTCAGAAAGCGTCATATTTCACGCAATTTTGCCAAATGCTACACTTTATGCGTTGGAACATTGCACTCCTACTACAAAGTAAACTATTATATTTGCTTTGCTGCGAAAAACCGTATGGAAATAAAAAGGCGCTTAACACATACAAATATTTATACATACATATACATTTCTACAATCGAAAATAATAATCTGAATGGGGATAAATATATACTAAAATGTATGTAAAGTGTGTAAGTACATGAATCTAATTATATTAGCATAATTTAGAAATCCGAGGCCTGTGTTTCTTATTCACTGGTTATTCGTTTTTATGTGGTGGGTCCCAAGCCCAACGCACAACCGCATAAGCGGGATTCGCCTTCTCACTTTAGCTCGCTTCCAGACGGATGTCTGTTGGCTACCCAGAGGATACTTGGTCTAAGACCGGAAGTTGTGAGCTGCTTGAGCCACATGTAAAAGAATCGTTCCTGGCCACTCCCAAGTGAATGGCAGTCAGAAACTTTCCTCACTTACGTGAACTTCTACATATGACTCCATCCACAGCTGGTATGATGAGGATTGTCGTCTCGCAGTGGAGAGAAAACAGACTGCCTACCTCGCAATGTTGCGATCGACCGCAACACGAGCGGGATGGGAAAGATACCGAGAGCTGAAGAGGGAAGCGAGACGCATTTGCAGAAAAAGAAAGAAAGAGGCCGAAATGCGTGAGTATGACGAGCTTGACAAGCTGGCCGACAGGGGTAATGCTCGAAAATTTTACGAAGAGATCCGGCGACTAACTGAAGGTTTCAAGACCGGAGCACACTCCTGTAGGACCCCCAGCGGTGATCTAGTGGTTGATGACCAGAGTATACTGTGTTTGTGGAGGGAACACTTCTCCAGCCTGCTGAATGGCAGTGAAAGTACAACACCAGGAGATGGCGAACCCGATTCCCCAATCGACGACGATGGAACAGATGTTCCATTGCCCGACCGTGAAGAAATTAGAATAGCAATCACCCGCTTGAAGAACAACAAGGCGGCGGGGGCCGATGGATTGCCGGCCGAGCTATTCAAATACGGCGGTGAAGAGCTGATAAGGTGCATGCATCAGCTTCTTTGCGAAATATGGTCGGAAGAAAGCATGCCCGACGATTGGAATCTCAGTGTACTCTGCCCAATCCACAAAAAGGGAGACCCCACAATCTGCGCCAACTATCGTGGGATAAGCCTCTTTAACATCGCTTATAAGGTTCTATCGAGCGTACTGTGTGAAAGACTAAAGCCCGCCGTCAACAAACTGATTGGACCTTATCAGTGTGGTTTTTAGACCTGGAAAAATCAACAACTGACCAGATATTCACCATGCGCCAAATCTTGGAGAAGACCCGTGAAAAAAGGATCGACACACACCATCTATTTGTCGACTTTAAAGCTGCTTTCGACAGCATCGAAAAGCGAGCTGCCTTTATGCCGCGATGTCTGAATTTGGTATCCCCGCAAAACTAATACGGCTGTGTAAGTTGACGTTGAGCAACACCAAAAGCTCCGTCAGGATCGGGAAGCGACCTCTCCGAGCCGTTCGATACCAAACGAGGTTTCAGACAAGGTGACTAACTATCGTGCGACTTCTTTAACCTGATGATGCAAAAAATTATAAGAGCTTCAGAGATAAACAGAGAGCGTACCATCTATTACAAGAGTGTACAGATCCTGGCGTACGCCGAAGATATCGATATCATTGGAAACAACACCCGCGCCGTAAGTTCTGCCTTTTCCCGTCTGCATAAGGAAGCGAAGCGAATGGGTCTGGTGGTGAACGAGGACAAGAAGAAATATCTCCTGTCATCAAACAAACAGTCAGCGCATTCGCGTCTTGGCTCCCACGTCACTGTTGACAGTCATAACTTTGAAGTTGTAGATAATTTCGTATACCTAGGAACCAACATTAACACCGATAATAATGTCAGCCTTGAAATCCAACGCAGAATCACTCTTGCCAACAGGTGCTACTATGGACTGAGTAGGCAATTGAAAAGTAAAGTCCTCTCTCGACGAACAAAAACTAAACTCTACAAGTCCCTCATCATTCCCGTCCTACTTTATGGTGCAGAAGCGTGGACGATGTCAACATCCGATGAGACGGCACTAGGAGTTTTCGAGAGAAAGGTTTTGCGGAAGATTTACGGTCCCTTAAACATTGGCAACGGCGAATACCGCAGAAGATGGAATGATGAGCTGTATGTGTTGTTCGGCGACATAGACATAGTCCAGCGAATAAAAAGACAGCGGCTACGCTGGATGGGTCATATTGTTCGAAAGGACGAAAGTGCCCCAGCCCTGAAAGTTTTCGATGCAGTAACCCGGGAGACCTCCACTCCGATGGAACGACCAGGTGGAGAAGGACTTGGCTTCACTTGGTATTACCAATTGGCGCCAAAACGCCAAAAGGAGAGATGCGTGGCGCACTGTTGTGGACTCGGCTATAACCGCGTAAGCGGTTTCTACGCCAGTTAAGAAGAAGAAGAATTTAGAAATTGGTTATCAGTTTACAATCTCAGTGTGTTCTGCCAAATTGATAAAATGCATGTCGAGCATACTGTGTTAAAGACTAAAGCTGATTGAACTTTACTTGGAAAATCTACAACAGACAAAATATTCAGCATGCGCCAATTCTTGGAGAATCCCCATGAATAAACTAAAACTAATACGACTGTGTAAGCTGACGTTCAGTAACACCAAAAGCTCCGTCAGAATTGAGACGTTCGATACCAAACGAGGCTTCAGACAGAGCCACTATCGTGAGACTTATTTATGCTTTGTGATGCAGAACCGTGGGCGGCACTAGGAGTTTTTGAGAAAAAAAAGTTTTGCGCAAGATGTATGGTCTTTTGAATATTGTAATAGAGTACTGACGAGCTATACGACGATATTGACAACGCTGGTTAGGTCATGTTATCTGAATGGATAAAAGTACTTCGAAACAGTATTGAAAATGCTCAAAGCAGTACCCGCCGGTGTAAGCAGAGGAAGATAAAGACCTCCTCTCCGTTGGAAAGATGACGTGGAGAGCGACTTGGTTTCATTTGGTATTTATAATTGCTGTCGAAAAAACGCGGTTCCTACGCCATCATTAAAAGTAGTTATAGAAAACAAAATATTTATAAAATTGATTTGCTTTTTTAATCTACTTTATTTGAAAAAGTTGGTCCTTGTTAATAAGTCAACATCTTCTAAAATTAATTTATTAATAAATTTATTGAAAAACAAGTAAGGAAGGGCTAAGTTCGGGTGTAACCGAACATTTTATACTCTCGCAATTTATTGATGTAATTTTATAAAGATAACACAATTCGACCCATATATTGGGTATAAAGTTCAATAGAATAACGAAAATCATCATAAATAGTATATGGGGACTGAGGTAATTCCTAAACCGATTTCACTCGTTTTCACCACCAAGATACAATGTATCGAAGACTATCCGCTCTCTTAATTTAATATTACTTATAATTAGGTGTATGGGATCTGGGGGAAGTTATGACCCGATTTTTACCATTTCAGGTACAGAGAGAAACTGTTATAAGAAAAAAAATCAGAGGGAATGAATTACATTAAGATATCTGAGGGATTTACCTAAGTATATTTTCGGGGAAAAATTACCCTTAGGCACTGAGTTCTTCATGTTCGACATCAGGGGCCTTGAAAAGTCATTGTTCGATTTTGACAATTTTTTCACAAGTGATGCAACAGATCATATACAGTGTTTGTGTAAAGTTTTATTACGCTATCTTCATTGGTTGCTAATGTATATATTATAAAGTGAAGGAATAAGATGAAAATCAACAATGAGTTATATGGGAAGTTGTCGTGGTTGTGAACCAATTTCGTCCATTTTTCACACGTGTCATCCGGGTGTCAAGAAAATATTATATACCGAATTTCATTGAAATCTGTCTAGTAGTTCCTGAGATATGGTTTTTGACCCATAAGTGGGCGACGCCACGCCCATTTTCCAATTTGTAAAAAAATCTCAGTGCAGCTTCCTTCTGCCATTTCTTATGTAAAATTTGGTGTTTCTGACGTTTTTCGTTAGTGAGTTAACCAACTTTTAGTCATTTTCAACCTAACTTTTGTATGGGATGTGGGCGTGGTTATTATCCGATTTCTTTCATTTTTGGACTGTATAAGGAAATGGCTAAAATAAACGACTGCAGAAAGTTTGGTTTATATAGCTTTATTGGTTTGCGAGTTATATACAAAAAACCTATTTGGGGGTGGGGTCACGCCCACTTTTCCATAAAAATTACATTCAAATGTGCCCCTCCCTAATGGGATCATATGTTCCAAATTTCATTTTCATAACTTTATTTATGGCTTAGTTATGACACTGTATAGGTTTTCGGTTTCCGCCATTTTGTGGGCGTGGCAGTGGACCGATTTTGCCCATTTTCGAAAGCAACCTCCTCAGGGTGCCAAGGAACATATATTCCAAGTTTCATTAAGATATCTTAATTTTTACTCAAGTTATCGCTTGCACGGACAGACGGACAGGCGGACAGACAGACAGACGGACGGACAGACATCCGGATTTCAAATCCACTCGTCATATATATATATATAACCCCATATATAACCCCATATCTAACTCTTATATTTCTTGGTGACACAAACAACCGTTAGGTGAACAAAACTATTATACTCTGTGCAACAGGTTGCGAGAGTATAATAATTTACGGCAAAAAAATATTTCGGATACCTTCCATATCCGTTATTTGGGACGCTCTACTTTTTTATTTATATTTATATATTGCAATGGTTTCCATTTATTTGAAGGAAATAAGTAAAATTCGTAAAACAAAAATATAGTACATTACAATTCAGAATGTTTATATATGAGAAATTTGCCCAATATTTACTGCGTAGAAATCCACAACTTCAATCAAAACACCTGAAATCAGCAGTGGGAAGGGAAATCAAATGTATGGTCTCAATCCGCCACATAATCAATCAAATGAGTCCGGAAGGCCCAAGAGTCACGCAATATAATACACATTTATGGCGATCCACAGACAAATACACTCATGGTTGCATTACTAATTGGAATTGAATCAAATCGCATATGCAAATGAACACTAAAGATAATTACCAGAGGTAAGCATTGAACTTGCCATTCAGTCAAATTATTTGGGTGGGGAGAGTTTGTTATGGTTTCGCAGTTTGCTGCTTGATTCGTGACCGTAAACATTTAATATGCCAATAGCGACAAGTCAACGCATGCAAGCGATTCAATTATGTCCAAATCAGCGTTGTATTTGAGAGTATCTCTTTGTAGCGTATCGTTGCGCACAAACAATAGCAGGTCAATTTACGCTCACGTACACAATATATGTAAGTCATTTTAAAGGCGCGACTTCAAAGATATATACTCGTGTCGGACAGAATAAGCAGCAAATTACAACACATCCCGCGTTATAGTTGAATAGATTCGACTCTCTGTTGGCATTATATATTTGTATTACTGTTTACGCTTTGGTTAACAAAGTTTTGTTGAGGTTTAGAAGTAATGTGGTGAATCTAAGGTACTTCCAAGGATATCAAGTTGAAAAACTTGTAAAGGGTTTCTTCGAATTTATAACTCGACTTATCTCATCAATATTTAGAAAAAATATCTTGTTGAAATATTGGGGACAAGTACTGTATAAATCAATATAACTTTGTATTGTGAACGGACCAACAATTTTCAATCTCTTCAAAACAGAAGTGCTCAAACTGCAGTGGATTGAGCTGAAAGCGCACAATGTTCAGGAATCAATTACAAAAGAAGTCGAATGGGAACAAATCTAGAGAGATTGGGAGAATAGAATATATTGATAAGTAGTCTAATTTGACCATTTTAGTCATAATGATGAGATGTGTCAGACCATAAATAAAAATTGCTAAAAAAATTATATTTAGTACCTTTTAAGCAAAATATTTTTTTTAATTACATAATGTCCCGCTGCCAAAATAACTTATCGACATAAATTGTAATAAAAACTTACAAAGAAAATTGTTCTCAATTTTTTCCATTTTTTACTTTCACTTTCTGTTTTCAACTGAAAGTATGGTAGTTGCCTTTATAATTATTGCGCACAGGCGAAAAATAAAATATCCGTATATTAGGCACATATATGGGGGTTAGATAAACTATGCCGCCTATGCGGTTGTGCGTAGGGTTTGGGACCCACCACATAAAAACACCCCCCAATGAAAAGAACAAAACAGCCTCGGATGAGAGACCCCAATTTTGATGACGACCACTGCAAACGTTTAAAGGACTACGAAATAAGGGCATCCACCTGGAATGTCCAGACCCTTAATTGGGAAGGTGCCTCTGCCCAGCTGGTTGATGTCCTCGTAAGAGTAAAGGCTGACATCACCGCAATCCAAGAAATGCGATGGACGGGACAAGGACGGAAGAAGGTGGGTCCTTGTGACATCTATCAGCGGCCATATAAAGGAGCGCAAATTCGGTGTGGGATTCGTAGTGGGATTCGTCGTCGAGTCCTGGCATTTACTCCGGTGGATGAACGTCTAGCCACAATCCGCATCAAAGCGAGGTTCTTCAACATATCGCTGATTTGCGCCCACGCCCCGACGGAAGAGAAGGACGAAGTGATCAAAGATACCTTCTAAGAGCGCCTAGAACGTACCTATGAGCGCTGCCCCCGCCACGATGTAAAAATCGTGCTTGGCGATTTCAACGCTAGGGTGGGTAAAGAAGGTGTCTTTGGCACAACAGTCGGAAAATTCAGCCTCCATGACGAAACATCACCAAACGGTCTGAGGCTGATCGACTTCGCTGGGGCCCGAAATATGGTCGTCTGTACTAGATTCCAGCATAAGAAAATCCATCAAGCTACTTGGCTGTGCCCGGATCGAATCACTCGCAACCAGATCGATCATGTTGTGATAGATGGACGACATGTCTCCAGTGTTTTTGATGTGCGTACGCTTCGTGGTCCCAACATCGACTCGGACCACTATCTTGTAGCAGCTAAGATACGCACCCGCCTCTGTGTAGAAAAGCGCACACGTCAACAAACACAAGGAAGGTTTGACATCGAGAAGCTGCAATCACAACCGACAGCCGAACGATTTTCTACTCGACTTGCACTCCTGCTCTCTGAGAGCACTCATCAGCATCTCGGTATAAGGGAGCTGTGGGACGGCATATCAAACTCCTTACGTACAGCTGCAACCGAAGCCATTGGTTTGCGGAAAAGCCAAAAAAACAGCTGGTATGACGAGGATTGTCGTCTCGCAGTGGAGAGAAAACAGATTGCCTACCTCGCAATGTTGCGATCGACCGCAACACGAGCGGGATGGGAAAGATACCGAGAGCTGAAGAGGGAAGCGAGACGCATTTGCAGACAAAAAAGAAAGAGGCCGAAATGCGTGAGTATGAAGAGCTTGACAAGCTGGCCGACAGGGGTAATGCTCGAAAATTTTACGAAAAGATCCGGCGACTAACTGAAGGTTTCAAGACCGGAGCGCACTCCTGTAGGACCCCCAGAGGTGATCTAGTTATTGATGACCAGAGTATACTGAGTTTGTGGAGGGAACACTTCTCCAGCCTGCTGAATGGCAGTGAAAGTACAACACCAGGAGATGGCGAACCCGATTCCCCAATCGACAACGATGGAGCAGATGTTCCATTGCCCGATCGTGAAGAAATTCGAATAGCAATTACCCGCTTGAAGAACAATAAGGCGGCGGGTGCCGATGGATTACCGGCCGAGCTATTCAAATACGGCGGCGAAGAGCTGATAAGGTGCTTGCATCAGCTTCTTTGCAGAATATGGTCGGAAGAAAGCATGCCTGACGATTGGAATCTCAGTGTACTCTGCCCAATACACAAAAAGGGAGACCCCACAATTTGCGCCAATTACCGTGGGATAAGCCTCCTCAACATCGCGTATAAGGTTCTGTCGAGCGTATTGTGTGAAAGACTAAAGCCCACCGTCAACAAACTGATTGGACCTTATCAGTGTGGCTTTAGACCTGGAAAATCAACAACAGACCAGATATTCACCATGCGCCAAATTTTGGAGAAGACCCGAGAAAATAGGATCGACACACACCATCCCTTTGTCGACTTTAAAGCTGCTTTCGACAGCACGAAAAGGAGCTGCTTCTGAATGTCTGAATTTGGTATCCCCGCAAAACTAATACGGCTGTGTAAGCTGACGTTGAGCAACACCAAAAGCTCCGTCATGATCGGGAAGGACCTCTCCGGACGATACCAGACGAGTTTTCAGACAAGGTGACTCACTATCGTGCGACTTCTTTAACCTGATGCTGGAAAAAAATATAAGAGCTGCAGAGCTAAACAGAGAGGGTACCATCTTCTACAAGAGTGTACAGCTCCTGGCGTACGCCGATGATATTGATATCATCGGAAGCAACAACCGCGCCGTTTGTTCTGCTTTTTCCCGCATGGATAAGGAGGCGAAGCGAATGGGTTTGGAGGTGAACGAGGACAAGACGAAATATCTCCTGTCGTCAAACAAACAGTCAGCGCATTCGCGTCTTGGCTCCCACGTCACTGTTGACAGTCATAACTTTGAAGTTGTAGATAATTTCGTCTACCTGGGAACCAGCATTAACACCAATAACAATGTCAGCATGGAAATCCAACGCAGAATCACTCTTGCCAACAGGTGCTACTATGGACTAAGTAGGCAATTGAAAAGTAAAGTCCTCTCTCGACGAACAAAAACCAAACTCTACAAGTCTCTCATCATTCCCGTCCTACTTTACGGTGCAGAAGCGTGGACGATGTCAACATCCGATGAGACGGCACTAGGAGTTTTCGAGAGAAAGGTTTTGCGGAAGATTTATGGTCCCTTAAGAATTGGCAACGGCGAATACCGCAGACGATGGAACGATGAGACATAGTCCAGCGAATAAAAAAACAGCGGCTACGCTGGCTAGGTCATGTTGTCCGAATGGATGAAAGTGCTCCAGCTCTGAAAGTATTCGATGCAGTACCCGCTGGTGGAAGCAGAGGAAGAGGGAGACCTCCACTCCGATGGAAGGACCAGGTGGAGAGGGACCTGGCTTCGCTTGGAATAACCAATTGGCGCCAAACTGCCAGAAGGAGGGATGCGTGGCGCGCTGTTTTGGACTCGGCTATAACCGCGTAAGCGGTGTCTACGCCAGTCAAGAGAAGAAGAAGAAGATAAACTATTGAGCCGATTTGACAAATTTTTGAATAAAAGATTAATGTACCTCATTATACGGGAAGCATCTCCTCTGAATTTCTTTAGAATATCTGATATATTTTCCCATATTTTTGATATTCGAAATTCACTGGGTCGTTTAAGGTATATGTACAAAAAACTTTGTATTGAGCGGAGTCACGCCCTCTTTTCCAAAAATATTGTCTGTGGTGCAAATAAGGAAGAAATGGTATTCGAGGTAGGCACACAAACAAACATATATTCATAAAGTCATTTCATACATGATGCCGATTCTAAAGAAACATACCAAAGATGGTAAGATTTGTACACACCCAAGCGAGCAAAAAAAATGGAAATAGTAAAGTGAACACGTGCTATTAGTTCCGCATACTAAAATGTGCAGATTGCAGATAACTCTGAGGAAAGTTTTATATGAGGTGTGCAAGCACGTACGTTTGTGTGCGATTATGGGATGTAGTCAGAAAGGCAATTTCCGCTGAGTTATACTCTCGTACATTTATGCACATTCACTATATTTGTATTCGCACACATAAAAATAATGATAATGCGCTGAAATGCCCAAAGTTAGAAAGAGAATTGAGGCGTACCTGTTCGGGTTGGCGCCGATAGGATTAAGAAAGAATATTGGAAAGAAATAATATTCGGGAAATATATAAAGGTTAGCATATCAAAATGATGTGCAAAATCTGCAAACCGCAAGGGAGGTAAACAAAATAATGTTTTTTATGTAATTATATGGACGAGCTTGCGTATTTAATATTTATGTACCCATTATCTGTCGATATTTAGTGACCAGAAACCAAGGGTATTTAAAATGTGTCTACTTTTTTGACATCGCATCGAAGAAATATTCATAAGCCTGTGAGCTATCATTGAAATTGTGACATCGCTTTTGCACAGAGCTTTTTGAAACCTTAATTTACATGGACCAAGTGTGCAACATGTTCTTTTGATACCTTTATCAATTAACCTTATTCATAATGCTATATATTATATTATAGATCACAACAAATATCCCACTCTCTGAATAGAATTATATTTAACCACTTTTCAAAGTATAGTATATTTGCAATTTCTTATGTAGTTGATGGTGCAATATGAATGAGCTGGAACTAACCAACTTGAGTTGAGCTAACATCGTTTTATTGCCGCGATTGGCGATGAGAAATTGAATGTCTCTTTCATTCCTTATTTGCAAGCTTGCCATTTGATGCAAACTGTAAGGAAAGATATGGAATTACTTGATAAAGCCGATAAAAAGGCAACCGGAAAGCGGATGTGGTGGAGACATTTGCTATTTTATTGCCAATCAATTGAGTGCACGTAGCCCTTATGTAAGCAATAACTTAGCAAGGCAGCGTAGAATTGCAACTAATTTTTAGATTTGCCTAGTTTGCACATCCTGTGGTGTTAGTCAGAAAGATATAACTGAATTTCATGTTAAAAAAATTAAGTTAAGAAACAGATTTTATATAACTGTATTGGTCAAAGATTTCACCAAAATTTTAAGACATTACTAGTAATAGAGTTCGGGGAGAATATGAACTAATAAAATATACGTAAATAAATTTTTAAAATCTTATCGAAAAATATTTATTTTAAACTCGATTAAACTCTTATTGAATTTTATATTTATTTTGTTGCTATTTCATATTCAATAACCTTTTAAACTTTTACCGAACGACAGCAACATAACATCGTCGTCAACAATTGCCTATCCTTGCCGAAAATAAGATTTGGGTGAGCATCCCACATGCCTACACATACAAAATAGACCCCAGCAGGTGAGACATGACGCAATATTCTTCAAGTTGGTAAAACTTGACAGGTTAAATATGCTTCGCAACGAATTTTGCACAAGAAGTATTCGAGAACATTTCCAGGAAAAATGGGGCTAAATGTTTGTGATTTTGTGCATTTGTATTTATGTATTCGTAAATTGAACAAATATTAAAATGAAGAAATTGTATATGAACAATAGATAGGTAAGAATGCTCGCGTACATATTAGCTTCTACTAAGGAGGTTGAGCGAATGTAATTTTCATTTAACGTATTTTATATATTTTTTCCGACATAGAAAATCACTTAAGAAAATTGTATTAAAAATGAACATTGGCTCAGTATACTTCTTTTTCTAAACTGTTATTATATTTACGCTGTATAAAGTAGACATACTCAAGGGTATTGTTCTGCTGTTCCAACTGAAAAGATTGATGTATGTGTGGCATGTAAGGTGAATAAGGTGGCACTCAAAGGCAGACAAAATGTGGAACAGGTGTTCCTACTTGGGAAAATGCATTAGACAATATTTTATAAGACAATATGTATATATATATGGCGTAGGAACCGCTTTAAGCGATTATAGCCGAATCCACCAGTGCGCGCCACTCATTCCTCCTTTTTGCTTTTTGGCGCCAACTGGAAACACCAAGTGAAGCCAGGTCACTTTGCACTTGGTCTTTCCATCGGAGTGGAGGTCGTCCTCTTCCGCGGCTTCCTCCAGCGGGTATTACATTGACCACTTTCAGCGCTGGAGCACTTTCGTCCATTCGAACAACATGACCTAGTCAGCGTAGCCGCTGTCTTTTTATTCGCTGGACTATGTCTATGTCGTCGAATAACACATACAGCTCATCGTTCCATCGTCTGCGGTATTCGCCATTGCCAATGTTTACGGGCCCATTAATCTTCCGCAATACCTTTCTCTCGAAAACTCCTAGTGCCGTCTCATCGGATGTTGACACCGTCCACGCCTCTGCACCATAAAGTAGGATGGGAATGATGAGGGACTTGTAGAGTTTGGCTTTTGTTCGTCGAGAGAGGACTTTACTTTTCAATTGCCCACTCTGTCCATAGTAGCACCTGTTGGCAAAAGTGACTAATTTATTACTGAAAAGTATTCAAGTCGTTCACATACTCTATCGAAAGTCAGAGGTAATATTTTCCTTAAAATAATGTGTATGGTTCATCCGAACTGAGCCCTTCCTTACTTAATGTTGTATAACTTTCTTAAACGGAAACGTATGTTATTATAATTATAATATTACTTTATATATTTAAGGAAACTGTGAAATTTCCTATATTCGATTCCCTTCTATATAAGAATTAAGTGGTTGTAAATCTCCCGTGTAATTTTACGTTCCTATGACGTTATCTCAGGTGCCGGTTTTGCCATGTAATTCAGATATATTTACGAAGCTAATAGCAATATAACTCGAAAATATTGGCACATTTGCCGGCGCTTCTGGTATTAGCTTTCACAAAATCCACACGTTTTAATGGCATATCTAAATTTTACATGTGACTTAAAAGCTTGGAAACATAAGTACCACATATGCGTATGTTTCTAAAAGAATATTTTTCCGCATTTCAAATCAGCATGAGCTATGAGCAAAGGGTTCTATATGCGGTACAAACATAAATTTGATACTTTATCACCTGAAATGACATCATATACATACGTAGCTTTTACCATGAACCAATGACAGACAGCAAATGTGAGCGCTCATCTAAAAATATAACTTTTATAAGTGGTAAATATACATTTGTTTATGAGGGAGGTACTTTGGTAACAAGACATTTTTAAATCGGTAAACCATCACATTGTATACAACATTTTTCTAAAATACTTCAATATATTATCTTGTTACCTATAGGAATTTAGTTTCGTTTTCCAGTAATAATAGTTCCGGCACTTTACAAGTCGGTATAAATCTCCGTAAACGAAGTGAAAGAATATCATGGTAGGAAAATCTTACTAAGGTTTTCGGTTAAATCTAAAATTTTCCAGGTGTAAAAATAAATATTAAGCTCAATTATCAACTCGAAGGATTCTTATTCAACAACAGGACCACCCTTATGTATATACATAGTATAGTACGCTATGTTATAATGGTTCCTTAACATTTGCATAAGCCAAGAAATCATCATTTACAAGCTTTATTTCCTTTAGCACACTTCAAAGATGCTTCTGCGAAACGCATTCTGCTATTTTATAAAGTTAAGTATATCCACTCAGTTGGAGAAAGCTAATAAACGCGAGGAATTGTATTTTATGACAGTTCATAATACACGTGCACATGCATGTTTTTCAACGCGAAATAAAGATAATAAAAGATTCGATATCACTCACGGACCTTAGCGAAAGGCATCAACCATGTCAAAATTGTTTCTTCTCATGACTTTTACACACATGTATTTGATTTTATAAGCAAAATGCAATCATTTCTGTACGCCAAGATCAAAGTAAAGCTGTTGCTGTCAAATTGCATATGGGGGGATAATGGAGTGAGATTAGAGCTTGTATGTGCCTATGCGTAATAAATAAATGTGACGATGATATCATCATATATTAATATAAAAGCCAAACAGCCTGCTGATGTTAAATCCAGGTAAGCGCACATTTTCGTTAGCAAGGAACGAAGCAAAGAACCGATTTTTGATTGTAGTAGATGTATGTATTTACTCCACGGATTATGCAATACATACGTGTATCATACGGCTGCTTATGTGTTGTGAACATGACGAATGTGGAAATGTGTGAGCACATTGAAAGCATATCGGGCTTGAGTAAAACACATACACACATGCATATGCATAAGCCATTATAACCAGTGCTTGAATGCAATGAAGTGTATGGATTCCATTCTTTATATTTTCCTGCTTTTATGGTGATATTGTATGTTTTCAGCACAGAACAATGCAGCACAATGAAATCTTCGTTCCGACAACTTAAAAATATGATTTGGTGAGGATAAATATGGTTCGTATGGAAGTCTCAACTTTCATCAGGACTCGCACTCATTCGTTGAAAAACTTTTTTTATTGAAACATTCATTGTTGTTCGTGATACATCCACTATGACACATACATATGTGTAGCCACTTCTTGCTTAGCATTCTGTGTGGCAATGATTCAAATTCAGTTGAGTGCTCTTGTTGCAAGACAATGAACATTGTTGTAGAGGGATTAACTGGAATATATTCACCACTTTTCTTACAGGCAAAACCTACCCAGATTTCAAGATCACCGCAAAAATTATGTAAAAGAAGATTGTACATTTTAATTTAATATTCGTTGTTGGGTCTGTTTTTATAATTACACTAGCAGTCCCGGCCACATGTTTTTGTGGCTAAGGTATACATTAAATTAAGTTGGTCCAATCTTGGCTTCGGCGATATTGATTACTCGAGGTCGATTTATGTTACGCAGCATGATGACAACTGCAAAGTGTGTGTTGATAGTTCAGGCAATTTTAAATAGTTTGGGATAACTGACTACGTCATCCTGGTTTGTAGCTGTGTCAACACTCTTGGACCGAAATTCTAAATTGAATTAAGATCAAAATGCATTAAGATCATCGATATCTTTGTTTTTTTTTTTACTACCAATGTAGGTCATTCAATCAGTCATTTATGGTTATCATATTGAGGTTTCATGTCAGGAAAACTTCTATTTCGAGTCAATGAAGTAAGAGAAATCTGTTGGAAATGCTATTAATCCATCGAGGTGTCAACTGCGACCCTACCATTTCCAACTGCTTCAACAATCGCAATTTGATATTTTTGCAAAAACACTCATATGTTAGTTGTTAATTGGTGATTCTTGATTCAGAATCCTGGCTCCACCAAAAACGTTCATCGACAATCAAGATCTTTTAAAGTCCTGTGCAGTACCTCTAGCGACTTCTTGAAAATTTGGAAATTTTCGTTATAGCGCTATTTTTGACGATTTTGCCGACTGGTGTTTCGTTCATTTCCAATTTAAGAGTAATTTCAAGGCCGAATGTGACGTTTGTTGGCCTACTAACTGGTGCCAAGTTGTTCCTATTTCCGTTAACCTTGGTGGTGAAAATTAGTGAAATTGGTTCTGGAATTACATCAGCCCTCATATACTATATATGATGATTTTCTATTGGACTTTATGCCGAATATGTAGGTCAAATTGTGAGTTATCTTAATAAAATTACATCAACAAATTGTTTTGGGCTATCGACACAACCTTATACAATTGAACAATAACAAAAATATTTTAACAAAGCAACAATGGCGAGCTTTAAAATGTTATTATACTCTCGCAACAAATGTTGCTAAAGAGAGTATTATAGTTTTTTTTTCACATAACGGTTGTTTGTAACACCCAAAACTAAACGAGTTATATATACCAAAGTGATCAGGGTGAAGAGTGGAGTTCAAATCCGAATGTCTGTCTGTCCGTCCGTCTGTGCAAGCTTTAACTTGAGTAAAAATTAAGATATCTAGATGAAACTTGGCACACTTATTTCTTGGCACCATAGGAAGGTTGCTTTCGAAAATGAGCAAAATCGGACCACTGCCACGCCCACAAAATGGCGAAAACAGAAAACACATAAAGGGCCATAACTAAGCCATAAATAAAGCTATGCAAATAAAATTTGGTATGAAGGATCGCACTATGAAGGGACATATTTGGATATAATTTTTGGGGAAGTGGGCGTGGCCCCGCCCCCTTCTAAGTTTTTTGTACATATCTCGCAAACCAATTGATTTGTAATAGTTTCCTTACATCCCAATGATATGTTGTGAAAATATGCCAAATCGCTTCACAACCACGCCTACTTCCTATATACCTGAACTTTGAAGACAATCTGAATCGTTTACTTTACAATATATAAAGTAAGTATTAGTGAAGATATCGGTGCAGAACTTTGCACAAATACTACGTTTATAGTGTGGCAGCCCCATTCTAAAAATCGCCGAAATCGGACCATAGGTTTTTAAGGCCCAATATATCGAACACGAGGACCTCGGTGCTTCTAACCTAATATTATGGTTTCCAACTTTCAATGGACTTTATACAATATATATGACGAATATGTTGGTCAAATTGTGTATTATATAACATAAATAAAGTTAAATATATAAATTGCGAGAGTATAAAATTTTCGATTACACCCGAACTTGTTATACTTGTTATATATATATGTATTAAGATTAATGTAATAAGATTAACATATTTTGCTTAGTATTCACAAAGTTTGTTTGCTTAATAGTAGTCATTACATATATCGTATATTGATAGGATTACATACCTTTCAATATATACATATAATATAACTAGTGGCCGGTCCATGCATTGCTGTGGATAAGGTATATGTATGTTCAATTCTTTTCTGGTTAACTATTTGATAAAGTGAATTTAATTTTATAACTTTAATTTTAGCTTTTTTATATCGATTTTTGTTTAATTACTATTATTTAGTTGTTGCAGAGGTCCGATTTTGGCCGTCAAGAATACAAACCTTTTCATAGTATTAATGTCTAAGTTTGGGCTAAGTTATATTAGGATATCCAGATCAAATTATTGCTTGACCAAATGACCGACCGGACAGACGGATGTTGAGCTATGACCACGACCATTTACCTTAAAATGTGTAAATCCTAATGTCCTTCCGTGCTGTGAATATCTGTTGGAAAAGTCTTATTTTTTCTTAACTAATTTTTATATTTTTTGCATTTGTCCAGTTTTGCCTATCTGCAATACGATCTCATATTGCTAAATGTAACGTGGAAGTTCTATTGAGATATTTAGATTTCAATTCAAATTATCGCAGGCGGATGGGCATTGCGACTAAAATTTGAAATATAAACTATCCTTTCGTTAAAGTTGAACGAATCAGGAGACGTGTGCAAAAAAAAAATTAGAAGCACTGAGGTTCCCATGTTCGATATATATGGGCCCTTAAAGAATTATGGCAGATTTCACTCATGCTAACTTTATATATTGTAAAGTAAACGATGCAGATTTACTTCAAAGTTCTGGTATATATGAAGTAGGCGTGGTTGTGAACTGATTTGACCTATTTTCATCACATATCATTGGAATGCTAGGAAAATGTTACCAATCGAATTTCATTGAAATTGGTAGAGAAATTTTTGAGATATGGTTTTTGACCCATAAGTGGGCGGAACCACACTGTGTATACTATTTGTGTATACTAATTTGAGTGCAGCCCTTCTGTACAATCTATATAATGAAATTTGAGGTTTCTGGTGTCTTTCCTTACAAAATTAAACATTTTTTGTAGTTTTCAACATAACCTTTGTATGGGAGGTAGGCGTGGTTATTATCCGATTTCCGCCATTTTTGGTCTGGATAAGGTAGTATCTAAAAGAAACGACTCTATAGTGTTTGGTTGATGTAGCTCTAGTAATTTACGAAATATGTACATAAAACTTAGTAGAGGCGGGGCCACGACCACTTTTCTAAAAAAATTACATCTGCCTTCATAGTGCGATCCTTTGTTAAATTTTATTTGTTGCGAGAGTATAAAAATCCTTACTACATCAGCTTTTCAAATATATAACGGTAAATTGTGAAGTTGGCTATTAATATTACCTATTAATATGTACATAGGTATGTGTAAGATATTTATTATTTAAAACATAGAAAAATACATTCAATGTGTACATATACTCGTAAGATTGATATTTTCTTATCAAAAATATAAATAATGGCTATATCAATCATTCTATTTAGACAATAAAATATTTGTTTTATTATCTGTATGCGTTTATAAATAAGATACTAATAATTATCTTATGCAATAAATACATAGTCGTACATTTATAATTATTTACGAATAAATCTGCATTTGACATTTATGTTTATTGCCAAAAATTATTATAACAATAGGTTTTAATATTATATATGCACATACATATATTTGAAGTAAATGACTTTTTCAATTCAATTGAATTACATTTTATGCAAGTACAGAGCAAATCCATTTTGCGGGAATACAATGAAATGTGGTATTTATGGCATGTGGCAATTGTGTCAAATCGTGCGCAATTTGAAAAAGTGATTAGAAACAATTTTGTATTTAAATTCACAAATAATACTGAATGTAAATAAACTACTCAATATGTATGAATAAACTATGGAACTTAAACAATTATAAATTTTGGAAATTTTCATAAACACCCTTTATAATGTATGTAGGGGATTGTGTTAAACTGTTTAGCCGGCGGTAGCTGAATCCAATACGATAGTGCGCCATCTCTCTCTCCTTCGCAGCTCGGCGCCAGTTGGAGATCCCAGGCGGCAACCAGGTCGCTCTCCACCTGGTCCCCTCCAACGGAGTGGAGGCCTTCCCTTCCTCGGCTTCTCCGGCGGGTACCGTATCGAACAGCCTTTCAGGGCTTGAGTGTTTTCGTCCATTCGGTCAATATGACCCAGCCGCCAGTGAAGCCGTTGCCTTTTATTCGCTGAACGCTATGTCAATGCCGTCGGCAATCAGGTACAGCCTATCGTTCCATCGTCTGCGGTATCTGCCGCGCGCAATGTTCTTAGGACCATAAATCTTGCGCAAAATTTTCCTTCCTCGAAAACTCCTAGTGTCGTCTCATCTGATGTTGACATCGTCCAAGCTTCTCTAAACCAGCAGAGCAGGTGACGGGAATGATAAGCGACTCAGGTAGAGTCGGATTTTGCCTGGTCGAGAGAGGACTTTACTGTTCAATTACCGTCTCACCAGTCCAAAAAGTAGCACCCGTTGGCAAGAGTTATTCTGCGCTGGATTCTCGAGGCTGACACACCAAAGCAGATGCTGGTTCCCAGGCATACTTAGAACATCTACGACCTCGAAGCGCGATCGCCAACAGTGACGTGGGAGCCAAGACGCCAGAATGCGCTGACCGTTTTGCTTGATGACAGGAGACAGGCTCGTCTTGTCCTCATTCACCTCCAGACCCATTCGCTTCGGCCTCCTTATCCGCGCGGGAAAAAGCAGAACAAACGGCGCGGTTGTTGCTTCCGATGATATCAATATCGTCATGTACGCCAGAGCGCCAGGTTACACTCTGCAGAAGATGGTACCCTCTCTGTCAGCTCTGCAGCTCTTATAATTTTTTCCAGCATCAGGCGTTGAAGAAGTCGCACGAGGTGAGCTTGCCTGGTTCGAAACCTCGTTTGGTATCGAACGGCCTGGAGAGGTCCTTCCAACTGCATGACGGAGCTTTTGGTGTTGCTCACAACGCCACCTTACACAGCCGTATTAGTTTTGCGGGGATACCAAATTCAGGACATCGCGGCATAAAAGGCAGCTCCTTTTCAAAGCTGTCGAAAGCTGCTTTAAAAATCGACAAAAAGGTGGTGTGCGTCGATCCTCTTTTCACGGGTCTTCCAAGACGGCGCATGGTGAATATCTGGTCAGTTGTTGATTTTCGAAGTCTGCAAAGCCACACTGATAAGGTCCAATCAGTTTGTTGAGTACGATCATCATAAAAATAGAACTATTCCAGCAGAATTCAATGGAATAATATGAATCGTCTTGCATATAATTGTTAAAAGAGCAGAATGAGTATTATCACAGGCTCCTTTCTTCATTGTCGTCCACAGTAATTATTTGATGCAATTAGTTTCTTCGTAGAATTCAGTAAAATGAGAAATAACGACAATTGTTAATTGTTAAAGGTAAGAACATTGCGCTACCTTTTCCAGTTGTATAAAGA
The DNA here is from genome assembly GCA_031772095.1 of Zeugodacus tau. NCBI lineage: Eukaryota > Metazoa > Arthropoda > Insecta > Diptera > Tephritidae > Zeugodacus > Zeugodacus tau. The sequence goes on from CM062653.1 coordinate 41,758,252, forward strand.
ATAATATCCAATGTAGTACACATTCGTTACCTTAAAAGCATGCAAATGCTCATTGTGCTCCTGGAAAGAGTATATTGACTTACATGATGACAGCTTCTGCTTTTACTCATGCCCATGAGTATAAAAAGTGGATGCACTAGTAAAAAGCTTTTTAAAAAAGAAACAAAGGGGAGCTCCAACGCTTACTTTCACCTGCGCACTGGTAGAAAACTCACTTTCACATGCCAGCGCAAATACGCAGAAGGCGATGCTATACTGGAAAAGAAACCAATCATAAACTGTAGAATGGAGAAACAAAGCAACCAAAAGCACAGCACAACACCGAGAACAAAGTTTGCAGATACACTATGAGAATACGCTAACGCGGTTGCACAAAACCGTTAGTGCAGCTTATTTTTGGGCAGCAGTTGTTGAAGCTGCTTGGATGTAACGTTCAACGTTAAAATGCTGCGTACCAGTACGTAATTATATTCAATTTCCCGCGCATTTACGCGGTGGGAATTTAAATGTTGGCAAGGTAAATTGCAAAGTGGCATACAAATAAAAGCCATAGAGAGTGTGGTTTCCCGCATTGGCGCCTATGCACAGCGTGTAGCCACATATCAGAAATTCCATTGTACAATAATGCCTGAGTAGAGACGGAAAACTGTTTTATAAACAAATTCTGCAGCGATGAATGAGTTGCCAGTATTACATTACAATGTACTTGAGGATGACACAGCAAAGCAGCGTAATTGCATTTACATAACATTGATAGAATAAAGACACTTTTTTATTATGTTGGTGCGCTCAGGTATATGCATGCGCTTTCTTATGCGTACGGGTATATGGATTTTACATCTTTCAAAAACAACACTGGTACAAATCCGAGCAGAGATATATATAACAACACGTTGACTTTAACTATTGTTTTGTCTTCGCCATTTTTCCGAGCATGTCAGTATTGTTGTTTGTCCTGTGCGTTAGAAGCAGAATTGTTGAAGCCAACACCTTTATGGGCGCTAGACAATTAGTGCATCCTGTACACAACAACAGATGGAAGGGCAATAATGTTATACACTGAAGTACTGACAACATTGGCGAAATATTGAAGCTCCGCATTCGTTGTAAAAGCGGACATCAACAATGAGTTAGGATTCGTATAACCTATCTATTCTAAATGGCCACAGGCAATATGAGAAATTGATATTTAGTAAATATTTAAAGTTTTGAACCAATAGTCCTTCAATCCTTAAACCAAGACAAATTTTATATGTAGCCACGCAGCTTTACATAACATTATTGTAGCGGAGATACATACCTCAGGAAAATTGATATTTGTGCACTGTTATTTTTCCAATTTTTATTCAACCATTGCATATTTTATTTATGTTTGCTGGTTTTTTGTTAGATGATAGTAAGTAGTATTTAAAGAAACAAAAACATATACCATGCTAAAAGAAAAAGTAACCAAATTAATAAAACTTCATTTTATACCATAGAAAATAGCTATTTGTGCAAATTAAAATTTTTAGTTAAGTATTAACTTTTAAATAGGTAAACAATTTTAATGAATTGTTTTCGATTTATTAATATGAAATTGGGCCCCGTTCTTGTTTTTCAAAAGTTTTAGCCAATTTGTCATAGAGTGGCATAGAAAGTATTACCTATAAATCCTCTATTGAATTCTGATCTAGACTTAATGACGGACGCCGAAGTTAGGGAATATTACGCGACTCAAAAAAGGATTTAGTATACCCTGCAACGTGAATAAGCGCGTTATCCTGCTGGAGCATCCAGTTGTCACCATGATATGCCTCAGCAAACGCTATAAATTCCCTGTCCATCAATTTCATATATGTATATATATGCGTTCATACGACTCGGAACAAGCAAATGGGAGACTTCTCTTTGGCGCTGGTGCTGTTTGGCATCGTTAGAGATACACCGCCATGTTTGCAGTGCTTAGTAGTATGTATGGCGGTGAGGGTGGTTGTAGATCCCCTCCAATACTTATGTTTTGACAAATTTTGAAACTCTACTTGTTAGAATCCTGTATTTTTCGAAAAAGCATGTATACGCTTTTGTAGAGATTATAAACGCAGGTTTAGACACTTTGCGTTCTCTTGGCACTTATAGACGAAATTTCGCTTTAATTTGAAACAACTCATCATGTTCTGAGTTACAATCAGTGCATATGTCATTTAAATTTTTAAAACCTCTTTGAATGTGTTGTAGGTGCAATCTGATGATTTTATTGGAAAGTTTGACATTTTTTAGCATAACATCACTCAGAACGTTTTGTCATTTAATCGTGAATTGTTTTATTTGTTGTAGTTCAGAAAATTCATCTCGGCCAAAAAATGGAATTAACTCAGAAATATTTTCGTGCGATCATTTTTCACAACTTTCCACGACGATTATCGCAGTTCAAAATCTTTGTATGGCTATGAAGCACCATCCCATAGCACTCGAAAATAGCATGTTACAACTAATTCAATCGTAAAGACGCTCGCTCAAAGATAATTCCTGTGAAGGTCGTCCAAAAACAGCCGTTCTGCCAGAAAACATCGATGCTGCATGTGTGAACTGATAAAGGGACCGTCAGCGCAACAGGCCTTCAGACAGAGGCTCTATGCATTTCTTCCACCAGCATACATTCGATATTGCATGAACACCTGGCCGTAAAAAAGGTTTGTTCTCGTTGGATCCCCGCACACGGACAATCGCTCAAAAAAGGTTCAAAAAAGTGCTTCGAAAATTGAAGAGCGCATGCAAAGGTGTGCGAATCTTGATGGAGAATATTTGAAAAAACAGTAGAAACCATTTTCGTTGATAACATTCCTGCTTTCAATATGAGGCCAGAAATATATATAGCAGCCTCTCAGGTTTATAGATAAACTCAATCTTGACTCAATCTTGATCTGTTCTTCGTAGAAGAAATTCGGTTTCAAGTGATATTTTTTGCTCAAATGAAATTTTAGTTGTTGCTTACATATAATTATTTCTCACTTATTGCACAAATATCAATTTTTTTGATGTATGTATGTATGTATATATCTCTTGGCTGTCCGTTAAACAATACTGTAATTGGAAAATATTTCCATTTTTACACCAAAGTCTGTATTAAGGGAAAAATATTAAAACTAAAATATATATGTACATTTATAGGTTTGTGGGAGATAATAAGAGAGAAGTTAATGTATTCGATTTTTACCTATATTTATCTCTCCTGAATTTCTATAAATGATATAAGAGGGAATGATGAGAGAGAATACATCTGAGGCCCTCATGCTCGGTGTAAGTGGGGCTTTAAAAACAGAATAGTCCAAATTACATAATTTAGAATGAGCGCGCTAAACCTCGAATTTAGTATTTAGCAAAGTTTTATCCTGATATATAAATAAAATGTAGGGAATCAAACGGAACTCAAAATTGTATTTAACTTGAGTATATGGTTTCATGAATATTTAGGCTATGTAGAGAATTAGTAAATTAAGGTTCACTTTTCGTTTTGAATAATATGTTGTCGACCCTCAGTGTAAGTAATTGTGCAGTATTGATGAATCTAAGTAATTGATGCAATAGAAATTTCAGAGGCATTGATCACCGTAGATTAATAGCCTGACTGTTATTAATACAAGACGGTTGATTTTCTCTATATTGCTCTTTTCTGAAAGAAATATGTACAAACCTATCAGATCAAAAGTAAAATAATAAATACTATTTTTTGGGTTCTGTGCTTATTGCCGTCGAAGAAGGTGGTTAGAATTTAATAAATCCAAAAACAAGTATGTTGAAGAAACTGCGCTTGCAGCTTTTTGAAGAATTATTGTGCTTAACGATTGATTTATCATCAAATACGACAAGCTATTTGCTCATTGCAGCTCGTGCGTCATGAATCATGCCTAAAAAATAATGAATCAACGAGTTTTTTGCAATTTTGACAGAAAATTAACTGCTTACAAAATTTGTTCTAAAACAAACTTTAGTATTTGGATATGCAATATAAAAATCCCAGAACCGGAGTCGAAAACAGCAAAGAAGGCTTTGAAATTTTTGTGTTTAACTATTACAAAATCATTAGCGTCGCTTGCTGGAAAAATTATAATTTTCCATGATTTTCCACTATGGCTGATCAACACAAGTGAAATAGACATTTAAATTTGTAGCAGTAGCATATAACATATTATATTATTCTTGTTTATGTAGGCAAGTATCAGTGCTTCTTACAACGTTTTCCATTTGTATTTGGGTACTTATTTATTTAACAGTAGATGTAGCGTCATTAGCCCGTCTATTTGTGATTAATTGTAGATGACTTTGCGCTAGTTTAACCTACATACGATAAAGATATTATGTTAACAGCAGGGTACGTCCTTATAAAGGATTCTTTTTCAAAAAGATAGCTACCAAACGAGATCAGTAGGGACAGCAAATGAGGGACGCGTATTTTTTCCTCTCGCTTCACTTTTGCCTTCAGTAAGGCTTGCCATTCTTCATTGCGGAGCGATATACGATCCAATGAGTCGATTGGCCTCAGCCAAGCTTGCGCTGCGTCCAATTTAAGATGAGACCAGTTTCTTTGTTGAATAGTTTTGTCGCTAAGTTAAACAGCGCGTTATTGGTCAGGCAAAACCGTCGAAATCGGGTTCTGCTTCTGGACTTCTGAAAGTGTGCCCGTATTATCACAAACTGTTTTTGTTTTTTTTTTTTGTTTTTTAAACATTTTGTAGCGCTCTTATTGAAAACCCCTTTACAAATATATATAAGCACAAATATATTATACTAGCAGACCCGGCCACACCTTTTTGTGGCAAGGTATACATTAAATTAAGTTGGTCCAATCTTTGGCTTCGGTGACGATACGATTACTCAAGGTCGATTTATGCGTAACGCAGCATGACGGACAACTCACACTACTTTTAATTGCAAAAGTGAAGTGTTGCAGCAAGGGGCAATTTTTAAATAAGTCACGATACTTGACTACGTCATCCTAGTTTGTAGCTCAGTCTAACTCTCTTGGACCGAAATTCTAAATTGTCGCATTGCTAAGATCTTCGACATATATTTTTTTACCACCAATATAGGTCATTCAATCAGTCATTTATGGTTATCATATTGAGGTTTCATGTCAGGAAAACTTCTCTTTTCGAGTCAATGAAATGACAGAAATCTGTTGGATATGCTATTAATCTATCGAGGGGTGTCAATCATGACCATTTATTTCCACCGATATTGTTGCAAAAGCACTCATATGTTAGTTGTTAATTGGCGATTCTTTATGTGTCACAATAAATTAAATGATTTTAGACATGCGATTAGCTCGTCAGTAACAGTTGATCCCAGGAATAATTGGAAGAGACTCATGTAAATCACCAATAAACGTTCATCGATTAAATCAAGATCTTTTTAAAGTCCTTTGCAGTACCTCCAGCGACTTCTTGAATATTTGGAAAATCTTCGTTATAGCGTCATATTTTTTGGCGATTTTGCCGACTGGTGTTTCATTCATTTGCAATTTAGGAGTACTAAACAGCCGAATGTGCCGTTTGTTTGCTCATTTACAGGTGCCAAGAGATGCCCTTTATTCCCGGAAATGAGTGAAATTGGTTCTGGAATTACATCAGCCCTCATATACTATATATGATGATTTTCTATTGGACTTTATGCCAAATATATAGGTCATATTGTGTGTTATCTGAATAAAATTACATCAATAAATTGCGAGAGTATAAAGCGCTATCCGGCTGGACCCGAACTTTGCCTTTCCTTATTTCTTACAAATTGTTTTGGGCAAACGATACAACCTTATACAATTGAACAATAACAAAAATATTTTTAACAAAGCAACAATGACAACCTTCAAAATATTATTTTTTGTTTTCTCTTTTTATATTTTTCTTGTCAATAACTCGAATAAAATTCTCTTATTATTATCTTCCTCGCAATTTTTTCCATATTTACTCACTCTCTAATCTTTTCCTGGCCTTCTCCACGAATATTTCAAGACTAAAAATGAGCCAGATCGGTTTGGACGTTCTCGACTTTTTGCGAGTATTCAACGAACTGTTAATTAGAAGTAAAAAATAAAAATTAATTTCATTGTTATCTTCCAACTAAATTTCATCAAAACTGGTTCAGCTGTTTATGCATGATAGAGCAAAACTCCCAGCAAAAACCATAAAAAATCACTAACTCAATTCAGTTTTCTGGCCTATCTTTACCCCCTAAGTACGATGACGTGATTATTTATAGTCTATGACCACTTTGTAATAGCATCTATCACCATACCAAATTTCATCAAAATCCGTTCAACCGTTTAGACGTGAAAGAGTAACAGACAGACAGAGTTACTTTCGCATTTATAATATTAATATGGATATGGATAATAATTTTCGACAGCTTCAGGCATTTCACACAAAAGTGATTATGTTTCCTAGTAACTTTTGGCTGCTTTTTTAGTGTGAAAATGATGTGTGATCTTAGATCAAGCAAGACTTCGATATTCTTTGGTTATATGTACGGATGTTTCGGATTTCCAAAAACGATTTTCTTTTAAAATGATTATTTTTAAAATTATTAACAATTTCTGGTGCCCAAAGGGATATTTCTTAAATAAGATAAGCTTTCGATGTAACCAAGAAAGGGGTGTACATCACCGACAAACGACCAAGTGTACATTTTGGTTTTATAACTCATTTACTGCAACAAACATTATATAGAAAATCTGCACATTAGTTATATTCTCATAAAACGTGAAGAAAGGTGTGAACTGATTCTGCCATTTATTGGAGATTTTTAGTCTCTACAAGACCTACACTATTATGGCTCCCTTTTCTTTTTGAGTGTAAACTGAGTCCAATTCTATTCCTATGATATTTAATTACTCTTTGCTTTAGTATTTTGATGATCAAAAGCCCTTAAAGCTACTAAAGGTCTTATAAGAGTGGCACTTAAAACAATGATTGCCAAATTTACATATTTGACATCCTGGGAGCTTGTTTACCCTATTTCGATAAGACATTAGGGGTATTCACACCAGCATTGTTGATTAGTTAGCCGTATTCGGTAGATTTTTACGTGCATTTTGTTTTTGTAAAATTAACTGAGTAACGAAGTGAAGTATTAAACATTTAGAACATTTAGTTTTAATACGTAGATAAACGTGTCTAAATCAAATTCAGTTACCTTTAAATTATTGTTAGTATTTATGCAAATTCATTTAAATGTATAATTCAATTCTCAATTTTAAATATGATATACCAAAAGATATTCATAAATTAATTAACCAATTCGAATGCAGCAAAAGTTTGTAAGTATTATGTTATTCTCATGACATTATTACACTCTAACGATTTTATTTTAATTTGAAATGCTTCAAATGTTTAATGTTGTGGTAAGCTTGAAGTAATTTGCAAAATTATTCGCATAGCAACCATGTTCATTTGAAGCTACGCCTTCTTTCAGCATATAACATTGGAACATACATACAACTTACGCAGAATTAAAATGCTAAACGAGAAGCCAAAAATTTCAAATTTGAAGGCGCAAAACTTCAACGGTAGCTTATGTTACGTAAGCGTAGCCATTTTCGATGTGCAAAACATTGGCGTGATGTCACTATGTCAGCGGTGATGTAAACGCGAGAAACATCATAGACCGCCAAAATTATGGTGTGAAGCATGAGGAACCGTCTGTGCGCTTAATGTGTGAGCAGGTATAATTTAAATGGGCTCCTGTACGTGCAAGTCAAAGGAGTTTACAACCATGGCCATGCTAGTAACTGCTCTGCACAACAAGCAAACGGATATACTATGGTGTAA
>CM062653.1:43912418-44059918 GCA_031772095.1 Zeugodacus tau
TACTATACATCTGATAGGTCTTGACATAACCTACAAAACGACGCTATGCATTAATTTGGATATTGTGTTCAACAGCTATAGACGTGTAAACATGGAGTTCGCTAACGCCGAAATTAGCGCTATTTTAAAGTTTTCCTTCGTTAAAAGCAAATCCGCTAGAGAAATTTTCCGTGAGATTAATGGTGTTTTGGGGGATTGTGCTCTATCACTTCGGACTGGTTTCGACGATTCAGAGCGGGGGAAAACGACACCATGGATAAGCCAGTCGGCGGAAGACCTGTGACGACGAATACCGATCAAATCATGGAAAACATCGGGTTAGACCGGCATGTGGCATCCCGTGACACTGCCCAGGAGATGGGAGTTAGTCACCAAACCATTTTGAACCATCAGCAGAAGGCTGGATACACAAAAAGCTTGATGTTTGGGTGCCGCATGATTTCACGCAAACAAACCTACTGGACCGAAACAACGCCTGCGATATACTGCTGAAACGGAACGAACACGACCCATTTTTGAAGCGCATGGTGACTGGGGACAAAAAATGGATCACAGCATCGACAATATCAAGGGAAAATGGTCGTGGTCGAAGTCCGGTGAATCGTCCCAAACAGCTGTGTGTTTGGTGGGATTGGAAGAGAATCATCCACTATGAGCTGTTCCCATATGGCCAAACGCTTAATTATACCATCTAATGCGCACAACTGGAACGCTTGAAGCAGGCAATCTAACAGAAGCGTCCAGAATTGGCCAACAGGAAGGGTGTAGTGTTCCACCAGGACAACGCCAGGCCACACACTTCGTTGATGACTCGTCAGAAGATACGGGAGCTGGAATGGGAGGTTTTATCGCATCGACCATATGCCCGGACATAGCGCCAAGTAATTACCACCTGTTCCTGTTCATGGCAAACGCTCTTCGTGTTGTTTGAGCTCAAAAGAGGCTTGTGAAAAGTGGCTGTCCGAGTTCTTCGCAAATAAGAAGAGGGCTTCTACGAGGGGGGTGTTATGAAGTTGCCTTCTATAAGGAAAGATATTATCGAACGAAACGGTGCATATTTGAACTTATTCCGATCACTGTAACACTTTTTATAAAGCATTGAATAAATAGCAAAAAAAGGGAAGGGAGATATTTGCCAACCTAATATTTTGTTTTTATATCATCTGCCATATATGTATGCTTGTTCGAAAATTGACAATTAAAGTAAGAAGAAACCCATATTTTTACTTTCTTGGAATCTCGCATGCTATAATTAAAAATAGCGTTTCCAGTAAGCTCAATCTCGAAATTCGACGTCAAATATTTCGATTTCGGAGCCTAACTTGAAAATGGAGAAAATACTGTTTAATTATTAATCAATCTATCGAAAAAATTTTATTGGTCCAATACCCTGAAAAATGTCGATTTTGCCATATAGTGTTATATCAACTCAGCGGATCTCACGATGCAGAGCTATAGAGCTATTGTATAATAATTTTAGGGGCGACTGTTTACACAAAAGTTCGAAGAAACTCCTTATTTTGCTAGATCGTTGGAGAAATTCTAACCGATTTTCATAGACTCATATTCAAACTCATCTGCAGTTCGAAAGCATGTAAAAAACTGAAGATATTTGAGTTACGGAAAAAAATTTGAAAACTAGTAGTATTTTTAACCATTTATAAGAAAATATGTAACTGATTAATATCAAAGTTCGCTGGAATCTTCAAAGGTGAAATTGTGCATGAATCATCATAAAATAACTAGTCTAAGTTTCCCTTCCATTCACGAGCTTCTTTTATAATTTCTTCTTTTCAAATTTCGCAAACAACAACACCGCCAGCTGTCTTTGAAAAGAGAACGTTTAACAATTTATTTTGCACTAAACGAAATGGCACAGGTTCTACCTGAGTCCAACCAACGCGCAGTCGCAGTCGGCAACTTTACAAATACATTATGGCTGCACAGCAGAAACAGAAGTATGGCAAAACTTTAAAGCCCTGACTGCCCTGGTTGTGGCCTTGCCATTCGTAATTGCATTGCGAAATATTTCCAACGCATTTCTCAAAAAAACTTCCAACGCTTTAACAAACTTAAAATGCACAAGTTTTGCCATTGAAAAATGCCGCTCCCTTGGCTCTCATTTCATCCCTACACCCGCTTGAGGTGCCTAAGCTGCGAGCTTATGCATTTACGTGAGCGACAGCGCTAAGCGCTTGTACGCACCTCGCACCCTCGAGCTGCGTATTGGAGACGCGCCTGGGGAACGTGCAGCAACGTGAAGTGTGGTGGTGCAGTGAAGTGTGCTGTGCATTGGTCTCGCTTGAGGACACAACGGAAATCCGCTGTTCGAAAGTTCTTCATGGGCGCCCCTCCTGAGCGCCTCGTCTCACCTGTGATGCGTCTTTACAATTGTAGTTCTTTTCGCTGCCTTTATTGTTTCCCATTGTTTTAGCAGTGCTTTCTTGCTTGCGCTTTGAAATCGAGTTGAGTATTTGTGCAATTGCTTTTCTTGCTCTTCTTCTTTTGTTCACAACTTAGCGCAGAACTTTCACTTATTTTCGTAAACTTTCCTCACATTGCCCTCTGCCATGGAGGAGTACCAGAAGATTGCAATATTGTCCCAACTAATTGCAGGTTTTCGCCCCCTTGACCTGCGTAAATGCCAAATGCAACGTTTGGAAATCATTCAAATTAATTAATTTCATTTCGTAAAGTTACACAACAGATTCCCCATTGCCAGAAAGTTACTAATTGAGTTGAAGCACTTGTTATATTCCGTATTGAGTCCGAACCGGGAGTTTAATCATGTTCTCCGCACAGACCACAGGATGGTTTGTTGTAGATCCTACATCGTTAGATGGTTTCGTAAAAAAACAGTTTCTTATATAAAAAGTTCGTATATTTCATTTGATGAAAGCTACTGCAACTTCAAAACTATATATGCATACAAGCTTTCATTAAAGCTTCTTACAACTATGAAAGCTTTAAAAGTTACTTTGACATTCTTAGCAAGCAAGCGAAAATTTGAGAATCGAAAATAGAGAAGATCTTTTATGATACAACGTTTCGATAGAGATTTTTCAAATTAATTTCATATATGATATACGATTTGCTGACTGCCACCACTCTTTAGGCAGCCCAAAATGCAAATCGGCCTTTTTCAACAAAATTGTGAAACAGATTAATTGCAATGTTTTGCAGTGGTGATCTATCTGAACATCTGGCTTAGTCAATAAATTTATTCGGTTGATACTATGGTATCTTTGGATTACATGATTTTTCACATATTACAGAGTCGGGACTAATATGAGCTAAATTTTTGTAGAAAATCATTCATTATTTCAAACTTGGAGTTTCAGGGTGTGCCTCATAGTTGATCTTTAAATATCCGTATGGGTTTGAGTGCTCACTTCAGCGGTTAAGTTTAGTTATGATCGGTATCCGAAGCTATTCTTGCTGGATGGATGATCTCCAGTTATTGTGAAAAGTGATGTGTCATCTATGTAGGCGACATACTAGATCATAATTGTCTTACATATAGAATGTAAGATTACACACTAGATCGAAGCACGAAAAGCAAAAGTCAAAGCGAGTGAAGAATTGCAATAAGATAAAATTTGTAGAAGTACTATAAAAAGCTGTACAGCATTATTTTTTGCTCTTGAGATTCAAGATACCATATGTTATTTTATAACTTAAGGCTAAAAGAATTATTTGTTGGTATTTAACACAGAATAAACTAAATATTAGACCAATAACATGTTGAGACAAGAATAGACTAACTAGAATTCAGCCTTCTGCAAATAAATACTTGTCTGTTACTTAGTCCATTTAAATGCGATAAATTTGGATAATTTGGCAACAGAAATCTCCCTCACTGATCCACTTAAAATTTAGTTCAAAATTGCTTCCGCCGTTTTTTTGTAAATTTAAGGCTTTTTATACTCTCGCAACAAATGTTGCTAAAGAGAGTATTATAGTTTTGTTCACATAACGGTTGTTTGTAACACCCAAAACTAAACGAGTTAGATATAGGGTTATATATACCAAAATGATCAGGGTGAAGAGTGGAGTTCAAATCCGAATGTCTGTCTGTCCGTCCGTCCGTCCGTCCGTCTGTGCAAGCTGTAACTTGAGTAAAAATTAATATATCTTGATGAAACTTGGCACACTTATTTCTTGGCACCATAGGAAGGTTGCTTTCGAAAATGAGCAAAATCGGACCACTGCCACGCCCACAAAATGGCGAAAACCGAAAACACATAAAGTGCCATAACTAAGCCATAAATAAAGCTATGGAAATAAAATTTGGAACATAGGATCGTACTATAAAGGGGCATATTTGGATGTAATTTTTTTGGGGAAGTGGGCGTGGCCCCGCCCCCTACTAAGTTTTTTGTACATATCTCGCAAACCAATAGATCTATATAAACCAAACTTTCTGCAGTCGTTTTTGCAAGAAATCGGATCATAACCACGCCCACCTCCCATACAAAAGTTAGGTGGGTTAACTCATTAACGTAAAACGTCAGAAACACTAAATTTCACATAAGCAATGGCAGATAGAAGCTGCACACAGATTTTTTTACAAAATGGAAAATGGGCGTGGCGTCGCCCACTTATGGGTCAAAAACCATATCTCAGGAACTACTCGACCGATTTCAATTAAACTTGGTTTGTAATAGTTTCCTTACATCCCAATGATATGTTGTGAAAATAGGCCAAATCGGTTCACAACCACGCCTACTTACTATATACCAGAACTTTGAAGACGATCTGAATCGTTTACAATATATAATGTAAGTACTAGTGAAGATATAGGTGCAGAACTTTGCACAAATACTATGTTAATAGTGTGGCAGCCCCATTCTAAAAATCGCCGAAATCGGACCATAGGTTTTTAAGGCCCCATATATCGAACACGAGGACCTCGGTGCTTCTAACCTAATATTATGGTTTCCAACTTTCAATGGACTTTATACAATATATATGACGAATATGTGGGTCAAATTGTGCATTATATAATATAAATAAAGTTAAATAAATAAATTGCGAGAGTATAAAATGTTCGGTTACACCCGAACTTAGCCCTTCCTTACTTGTTTGTATAAAAATGGTTACAACAAGTAAGGAAAGGCTAAGTTCGGGTGCAACCGAACATTTTATACTCTCGCAATTTATTGAAGAAAATTAAACAAACATATATGCGGAATAAAGCTCACCGTATTTTTGAAAAACCTATAATTAGGTATATGGGAACGCTAGGAGAAGATACTTTTCAAAAACCTACAATGAGGTATATGGAAATGTTATGACCCGATTTTAATAATTTTTGGAACAGAGACACACTATTAGAAGAAAACAATTTCCTCTGAATTAAATTGAGATATCTTAGAAATTTACCTACATTTATTTTCGGTTAAAATTTATCCTTAGGCGCTGAGTTCAACATGTTCGATATCTGGGGCCTTGAAAAGTTATGGCCCGTTTTCGACAATTTTTTCACAAGTGAAGCCAGAGATGATATGCACTAATTGTGTATAGTGTTATTCCGTTATCTTCATTGGTTCCTTATGTTTACATTATAAAGTGAAGGAATAAGATGGATTTCAAAATTGAGTTATAAGGAAAGTAGTAGTGGTGAACCGATTTCGCCCATTTTTTGTCCGTGTTATCAGCGTGTCAAGAAAATATTATATACCGAATTTCATTCGAATCGGTCGAGTAGTTCCTGAGATATGGTTTTTGACCCATAAATGGGCGATGCCACGCCCATTTTCCATTTTGTAAAAAAATCTGAGTACAGCTCCCTTCTGCTATTTCTTCTGCAAAATTTAGTGTTTCTGACGTTTTTCGTTAGTTAGTTAACACACTTTTAGTAATTTTCAACCTAACCTTTGTATGGGAGGTGGGAGTGGTTATTATCCGATTTCAACTATTTTCATGGTGTGTGGTGGGGTATGTAAGAGAACCGACTGCAGAAAGTTTGGTTTATATAGCTTTATTAATTTGCGAGTTAAATACAAATAACCGATTTGTGGGCGGGACCACGCCCACTTCCCCAAAAAAATTACATCCAAATATGCCCCCTCCTACTGCGATCCTTTATTACAAAGTTTGTGTTTTTGGTTTTCGCTATTTTGTGGGCGTGACAATGGTCCGATTCTGCCCATTTTCGAACTTGATCTTCTTATGGTGCCAAGGAATATTTGTGCCAAGTTTCGTCAAGATATCTTAATTTTTACTCAAGTTACAGCTTGCACAGACGGACAGACATTCGGATTTCAAATCTACTCGTCACCCTGATCACTTTGGTATATATGACTCTATATCTAACTCTTTTAGTTTTAGGTGTTACAAACAACCGTTATGTGAACAAAACTATAATACTCTCGTAGCAACTTTTGTTGCGAGAGTATAAAAATGTTATTCAAAATATTGGCCGTCACTAGCTACTACTCTTTACCATCTTTCTGGCAGCATGTGTATTCCGTGCAAATGTCGAGAATTCGGCTCAAAAAGTGACATTTTCAATTGAGATTAAGTTTAGGATGCAAACAGATCTCTACCAATATTTTGTTGGGTTAATGTTGACACAAATGTCCAAGATCGATATAAAACGATTTATCGATTTAATCGAAAAATGCTTGACCCTAGACACATCTATTGGAAAACGACGAAAGCAAAGTTGTAGAAGTATTTTTATTATTGTAATGAATGGTTTTTGACAAGAAAATTTTAAAAAACCAAAATGTTTCCATAAAAACCAAAATGTTTCCATAAAATCCTCTCATTAATATAAAGCAAATAAACTCTCAAATTGCCAATCATCCTAACACCTACATGTAGAATTCGAGCTTCATTGCATGTCAACTCTCGATTTGAAAACAAATTACCTACATCGCCTTTACTACCGGTTGACAAACAAGCAAAATGTGAAATAAAATTCGCTCGCCAAAAACGACCAAAATACAAATGCTGTCCATATTGAATCGATAGCAAGCAAAGAAAGCACAGCAATACAAGAGCAAATGACGAATAATAAAACACGAGTTAAATGCCAATAAATATGTATGAGTGTGAGCATACAAATGTAATTGAAGAAAGACCGCTGCCAAATGAAAAAAAGAAAGAAAGTGAAATGCAATAGAAAGCGAACGACCCAAAGCGAAAGGATAATGGTTATTTTATAGACAAGAAATTGATGAAAAAAAGCACGAAAAGCAAAAGTCAAAGCGAGAGAAAAATTGCAATAAGATAAAATGTGTAGAAGTACTCGAAAAGAAGTGGACAAATTGAAATAGCTTGCTCGCAACTCAAGTGCTTTGATATAAGCCTTTTTATTGCCAATCAGACATTGTGGCGCAAATAAATGTTTTCGGTTGAAAGAAGATGTGCCGATTAGCAGAGGCAAATTACGAGTCGTTAGTTAGTTAATCATTGCAATAATTATCAGACTTGATGAGGTGCGAGTTAAATGCTGAGAGCGGTTTTATAATAAATACTTAACGGAGCGTGGAGATAATGGCTGTACACTGCGTATACGTTACTAAAAGTTAATTAAATAAATGTTTGACTTGTATACAATTTTTTGTAAGTGACAAGGCTCAGCCAGATTCCCTTAATGTTTGATGAAAACTTCTTTGAGGTTACCTGAATTTAATGATGGACGTCTTTAAAGAAAGTTTCCAGTTGAATGTTTTGAAGTTGGAGTGGGTATCATAAGGTATATTTTCAGCTATATTTAATTTTAAGACAAATGTTGAACAAGTAAGGAAGGGATAAATTCGGGTGTCACCGAACATTTTATACTCTCGCAATTTACTTATTTAATTTCATTAATATAACAAACAATTTGACCCACAGATTCGTCTTATATATGGTATAAAGTCCATTGAAATGAGTTAGGTATATGGGAGCTAGGGGAAGTTATGACCCGATTTCACTCATTTTTCGCATGGATACATATTATTAGAAGAAACATATTTCCCCTGAATTTATTCAAAATATATGAGAAACTTAACTATATTTTCGGTAAAAAAATTTGTTAGAAGCACTTAGGTCCTCATATTCGATATATAGGGTCTTGAAAACTTATTGACCGATTTCGATGATTTTAAGAAGGGCAATGCCACTCTTTAAATGCAGTATTTTGCAAAGTTATGTCCCTATATCTCCACTAGTGCTTACTTTATTTATTGTATAGTAAACGGTTCAGACCGACTTCAAGTTCTGGTATATGGTACATATCATTGGGAAGCTAGGAAGATATTATGACCCAAATTTCATTGAAATTGGTCGAGTAGTTTCGGAGATATGGATTTTGACCGATAAGTGGGCGGAACCACGCCCATTTAAAATTTTGTATACCAATTTGTGTGGATCCCTTGTGTACCTTCTTTATAATGCAATTTAAGGTTTTCCTTACTGAATTAAAACATTTTTAGAAGTTTTCAACAAAACCTTTGTATGGGAGGTGGGCGTGGTTATAATCCGATATCCTCAATTTCCTTGATATAGCTTTAATAGTTTGCGAGATATTTACAAAAAACTTAGTAGGATAAAAGTTCTCACCTGACATGATTTAGCCCGAAAAAGTAGCTGAAACAAAAAAATTTAAAATGACGATTAAAGTTGGAAGAATTTCCCAGAAATTCCATATTTTTTTATTATTTTATATTTTTATGTATGTATTAAGATGAGTTGTCTAGAGTTGTCTTTCATAATTGGAATGAAATATGATATTTCCAAATCGAAGTTTTGTTTACTAGCACAGGCAGATCACTGACAGATGACAGATCTTAAGATGGGCCTGGATAAAATCATATAGCTACCAGCCGTGGTTTTACCTTTTCTGTTTTGTAGTAGCGACTCCCTCAATTATACTTCGAAAGAAATATTCTCAATGTGTTTTAGATACATCTGTAGAGGACTGAATGACAACGAAACTACCTAAAGCAACAAACGCAACTTAGATGCTCAGCTCAGTTTCTTTTTTCGGGTTTTGTATTCAAGATGTCGAAATGTTTGAACTGTATTCGTTTTAGAAGAGGCTATACTGAACGAAAAAGTCTACTGAGAGTCCAACTGACATGCCAAACTTATTTCCAACACATTTTTTTCAGAGCTTCTTTTAGTCCAGTCTTTCTCTAAAGTTTATGATAACTCATGAACTACACGATTACCATTATTAAAATGTTTACTATTCCTTATTGTTATAACTCATTTTATAGAAGTATAAGCAAACATAAAAACCCTCATTTAACCAGTTGAATGGTCCAACAGCAGTTATCCATTTAACTGCTGCAGCAAAACGAAAAATTAAAAATTCTTTTAAAGTATTCATGCTAAGTGCTTCATTTCTTTGCAGCACGTGGCTTTGGTATGCGTGTGGTTGGCGGCAAAACCGGTGCGGATGGCCGACTCTTCGCCTATATTGTGTGGACGGTGCCAGGCGGGCCGGCGGAGAAGAACGGACTACAGCAAGGCGATAAGGTAATTCGTTTAACTTGTTTTTATCAGCTTCATCATCGTCATCGTCGGCGTCGTCAACGCTTTGACAGTGTTAAGTGAGCGCTAAAAGGAGTGGGTAATCTTATTTTCATGTCAAGCCTATGCGGCACGACAGGAATACTCATATACTCGCACAACTGAAAGTTGTTGTCTTTGAGACAGTGTACCGCTATGGCCCGTAGAGACAGCCAATGGTTATTGTTAATTTAATATCGCTGAGAATCATTTCATTTCCATTATATACACCGGCACTGCCAACACTATTGGTAAGCGCTGTCGCAGCGGCGTTGTATTGTAAAATTTCTTTATTATTTGCCGCCTTTTGATTTTTTTCCTTCGCCGTTTGGTGCATTTTTTATCACTTTTTCGTGGCACAGCGGGTAAAAGTTTTTGCATGTCGCTTGCTCTTCGAAAGCGCAGCCACGAAACTATAAAAGTTTCTTGTTTACTTGTGTGCGCGCTTCTTGTTCGTACTTTGCCTCCACAGGCGCTTTGCAGCGAGTGGGTTCCTGTGTGGGGGTGAGTGTGTCTGTGTGTGCGCTCATGAAGGATTTCCGCTCTGGTAGTGGATTTTTAGTGGTCATAATTTTTTTATGAGCGCATCTTTAATGCTCCAGCTAACTCAATTCCTAAGCGTTGTCGTCGTCCTCGCATGCGTTGCAGCTCACCGCCTTCCATCCTTTATTCATAATGCTCATAATAATAGTAATAAAGCTGCCTTGCGACTTATGTGCCACTTGTAGCTTATATTATAAACTCGCATTCATCATTACGAAAATTTCGAAAAGAAGGCGATTTTATTTATTATACATAACGGTGGTTTAAAAAGTGATATTTCACCGTTTTATGAAGCAAGCTTCTTATTGCACCGGCAGATGCTGTTAGGATCCCGAATATGGCATAAAAGCGTATTTTAATATTTTCGACATTTATACGAGTAACACGGTAGAAGTTTCCTCATCAACTTTATATCGCAATTAAATTTAGTGAAACGAGAGATATATTTGCATTCTTCACACAGTATCACAACGCGATGATCCAAGTTGAAAGCAAACTATATAAATGTACTACAACAAGATATCGTTTCCGCACTCGTTCTTCCAAAAGATATTTTGGAAAATAGAAGAGCCCAAGTTATACATTATTTGATAGCCCCATCTTTTGAAGCACGTGAAGGTAGTATCTTTCAAACATTCTAGAAAGCATTGTCGGTTTTTAAATTACGTTCAGATTTGAACCCGAATATGATGCTTAAACCAATAGAGGAATAATGGTTAGAGACCTGTCCCAAATGGAAAATATGTAAACTGGCCTAAGTCCTCTTGAAATTGATCTTTTCCATCCAGCAATATAAAGATATTTAATCGTACCATCGGTTCTTTTTTACTTCTACGCAATTATTATTATACGTCTTATATAGATTTACAAAACACGAAGACATATTCTTCATTCCATATTCCCTATTATTCAACTTCTAAAAATACTTGAATAATTAAAATCCACCTGCGTATATTACAAAATTGAAGAAACGAATATTCGTATGTAATTCTCAATTGAAAACACCAAGCGGAATTAGGTCGCTTCCACCTGATTTTTTAAACGGTGTGGAGATCTTCCTCTACCTCTTCGAACAACATAATCTTGCCAGCGTAGCCGCTGCCTTTTAATTCGCTGAACTATGTCCATGACATCGAATAACTCGTATCGGGGAAGGTTTTTTATGTAGTGGGTTCCAAACCCTACGAACTTCACCGTCTCCAAACGCAGACATCCGTTGTCTACCCTGTGGATATACGGTATAAGATCAGAAGTCGTGAACTGCTTGAGCCAAAAAAATCATTCCTG
This sequence comes from Zeugodacus tau, assembly GCA_031772095.1. Taxonomy (NCBI): domain Eukaryota; kingdom Metazoa; phylum Arthropoda; class Insecta; order Diptera; family Tephritidae; genus Zeugodacus; species Zeugodacus tau. Next base: position 43,923,759 of record CM062653.1, read on the forward strand.
GCCACTCCCACTTGCCTCACTGGCCTGAACTTCTATACATGGTCTCATCCCATAGGCTCAAGAGCTCTAGTATATAGCTATTTTTGTTAAGCATCTCTAAACTAATACCAAGTAGATCCAGCTGGTTCCAGAAAGCTTGAAACCAAACAATAAGATTTATGTAAATCACAAAAAAGCTGGTGCATGATTAGATTACTATTTACACTACATTGAAATTATCTTCTAGTATACGTTGCTATAGACGTAACACTATTCTAACTCATAACGGAAAACTACACATTGTAGGAGTTTTCTGTAGAACCAGTTTCATATCGGATATAGGAACCCCACAAAAAATTTAACCACTTGGATCTGTGCTAAATAGAATTTGATTAATAGACCATTGAGGAATGATAAAATACTTAATTTATGTACCTTACAGATACTCGAGTGGAACGGTATGTCGTTGATTGACCGTAGCTTCGAAGAGGTCTGCTCTATAATGGATCGTACCGGCGACATTGTCGAACTGCTTGTGGAGCACGCCACCGACTTTCGTATGTGCGATCTATTCGATGAGAATCTACCACCGGGCAATAGTGGCAATCAAAGCGGTCCACGGCGTTCAGGTGACGGTCCGGTAGGACTGGGCTTAATAGCGGGTAAGTCAGAGATGTTCCTAATTCACTCAATGCAAATAATAACTGTGTTTAATATTTCACTTTTTAACGGTGAAATAGCTAGCACACAAATAATATAATTGATTTTTCTGATAATTATATGATTGTAATGTGATTTTTTTCTCTTTTATCTTTTCTACTTTTTTAACATTAACTGTTCTTTTTTACATCTCCACACATTTATACTAAATGTTTCATAATTTTAATTATTTTTTCTTTCAAACACACTACGCACACGCACCGAAATACACCAACAATAAAACACCACAATGCAATAGACCCCGAAACAACCACAGACAAATCACCGGCCTCGCCGACCAGACGGAAATTACCCAAAACTCCGGTATAAAATCCTCAACAAAACTCTAACAACTCAAGAAAAATTTAGTTTTATTTTATGAGAAATTGTTTTTGTTGGCTTTTCCACTTGAAATACTTTGCCAAACTGTAGTGAAGGTGTGTAGAGCGTATAAGAGGCATGTATACATATATGACTTTTCGGTGAAACACCTGTCAGAAAATGTGGCAAAGCAAGTGGAAAGGTGTATTGCTAAAGTGGAAGCCAACAATTTCTTTACTGTGTGCTGATTTATATATATGTAAAGCTAAAGTGAAAAAGAAAGTCTTAAAAATCATAAGTTACAAAAGCTCTAGGCAACTATGAACACTAAGTAAGCCGCAGCAGTAGCCGTAGTAGACAAACATGCTATCATACACTATTTATGAATAACTTAGCGCACTTGCAGAAAGTAATTTACTGATTCGCTTTTTAGATTAATTTTTTATTTATTTTTAATAAATTTTGCATTCTAAAAACTTATTAAACAAACTATTAAAAAACTTATTACCGAAATTTTTATTATTTATAATTTCAATTATTATTTTGCGAGAAAGTAATTTCGTAATTTCACGTAATTTAACTTACATTTTCATAATTTCTTAAAATCATGAAAATAACTTCGAATTTAGGTCGCACCTATAACTAGTTCTTTTATAAAGTCAATAATACAGAGTCTCTTGAAAAGAAATGGACCCATTTAGGTGGTATGATACTATTTTTATATCTTTGTTCCACGAAAGTAGTAAAAATCTAAGTAAACATCTGAAAGGCTTTGTCTTTTTAGACAAATGAGAATTCTCTTCTCCCCAAGTAATGAAGACAACTTGAGGATGATGTCGCCGCAATTTGGAAAATCTCCTCATTCTGGGCTCAATTGAATTGAATTTGAAACAACTCAACTTTTATGCCGCTATATAATTTTTTGAAATTTATACCCACTTTGAGTTGATGTTGAAAAATAAAACGATATAATTTATTTAGGGTTTGCGAGAGTGTAAACACATGTTAATGTTGAAAATTCAAAAGATTTGACAGGTTGAGTTGTTAACAAAAGTACTGCTTGGAGTTGAGTTGTAAGCTGTAATGAAAATATGTTTAAAAGATTCACATCAAATATTGTCAAAGCCCAGTGTGAGCTGTCGAGGTTATACGTAAAAATCAACTGAAAAAGAAAAATGACTGGAAACCACTTTACTAAATATACCACACAGGTTAGGTTAGGTTAGGTTTGTAGGCAGTTCTCTGCATAAACAGAAGATCTCACTTAGACAGCCTGGCGCTGTCCATTGTGGTACCAATAAAACTCCCTGTGAGATGGACCTTGCCCAGAGAAAGCAGTTGAAAGTACCGCTTACGTTCCACAGTGGACCAAAAGGACCTCGCCACTTCACAAGTGCTGGTAGTTGACCAGCGTTTGACGAGCTCATGCGTAGTCTATATGTCCAGCGCTCTTGCGCTGGTGGACCATGGACTACCAACGCGCTCCCATTCCGACGTCAATATATCACACTAGTCGTATAGCAAAATAGCTGGAAGCTATTGATAAGGATCTAAGACACTCCTTAACTAGCCCAGAACGTACTGTCATCGATTCCAATGCCAGTATTGCCGCTCTGCTGTCGGAGTGAATACATACCTCTCTAAAAGAGGTCACCATACGAAGCAGTGCGTCCCCTGCTACTTTGATCGCAGCGACCTCTGCTTGGAAGACACAATATACCACACAACTGGAGCGAAATTTTTCAAGAGTGACAACTGACTGGAAAGAATCGTAAGCCTTCAGGTGTAAAATGCTGAAGCTTATTTTCAAATATTTGTAGAAATCCAACAGAACGTCGAATTTTGAAATATTTAAGGGGCACAACTAGTGTGAAATTTCAAAAAAATCGATTTTTGTTTTTGTTCATATTTCGGTAGATTACACCTTTAAAAATAACATATTAAAATTTCAAATCGATATCTCAAATAGTTTTTGAGTTATAGCAATTTAAATAGCAGCCGCTCGGTAACAGTGAAAACGATCATTTTATCTTTAAACGCGTTTTTCTCGAAACAGCATATTCCGAATTTGCTGCAGTGATTACTCAAAAACAAATGATCCGATCACTATCGAGATTTTTTTTACATGTTCTATATATAGTTCTCCGTACAATGACCTATCGATTTTTTATCTGATAAAAAAATCGAATTTTGGCAGGCAAAAACGACCAAAATTTTGGGTAAAAATCGAAATTTTTTTTTAAAACGCCGCCATATTGTCAATTTTTGATTTTTTTTATCGTAGGTCATTGTACAGACAATATTATCTAGTTTAACGAGAATTTTTTTTTTTTTTTAATTTCATCCACGGAGAAGGCCGGAATCACTGCAGCAGTGAAAGACCTTTTTTTCGCGCCGTTGGAGATCGACTATAACTTAAAAACTATTTAATTTTTTTCTTAAAAAATTTCACTGTATATTCTTGAAACATGTATAAATATATTCTTAAAATTTTGAAATAATTGATAAAGTATTTTTTTTTTAAATGCCCAAAAACCAACTTTTTTTTAGGCCATCACACTAGGTGTGCCCCTTAAGAGCTCTTCTTTCTATCGAAAAGCATTTTGGCCAAATTTCGTCCAAAGTATTTTTTATGAAAAATGATTTTCATCTTTTGTTACATCATCTTTTCAAACATAGTAGGCAATATGTGAACAATATCATTTAATTTTTATAGCGTTTCTAAGCAGTTAATTACCTAATACCAATATTTAAAATATTTGTTTAATTTTTTTTCTGATATTTATTCACATTTGTATTCATTTATATATTTTAACCAATTATTAAAATAGTTAGTGTTATTCAATGTGTAATACAATTGATAATTATGATTTTCCTTACGTAGTGCTTATTAAAATAATGTACTAGCTCAAGAACTGTTTTATTTTTCAATATTTGAATACAAAATTGTAGCATTGCTTAAAGAATTTGTATTTTTAATATCAACAAAATTACCAAACAAGTATTTCTTTGGATAACTGTGCGTAGCTAAAGACATTTCCAAACTCTATAATGCTATCTTTTTATACTTTTATATCTTTTTTAAACAAACTAAACGCTGAATGGCCAACACACTCAACACAAACATGAACAAACATACTAAACGAAAACAAAAAATAATAAAAATAAAAAATGAAAAAAATAAAAACTAATTATTATAAAAGGTTTAAGGAAAGATAATAAAGATTAAATAATTGTAAGTGATATTACTTGTGGTAACAAAGGAACCAAAAACAAAGAGAAAAACGCTTTTATAATTTCCTACTACTATTTTCGGGAGAGAAACTATGACTGTCATTTTTCCACTCAATTACTTAAGATATTTGCTGTCCGCATTTTTTGCTTTCAACTACTTCCTTATTAATTATTTCTGGCAACCTTAAACTGCTCACTCTTTTGTTGCATATTTTAGCAAAAGTGACTTTCAATACTTCCAAACACAAAAATTACTGCTCAACTGTATTTTCATTTCATCCACAACTGTCCAACAATTCCAACTTAATTTTCTAACTAACAAAATAACTTTAAATATAAAAGAAATATTGAAATATTTGGTGTTGTGTAGTTAAATATTAGTCATTTACATACATATTTACAACATACATAGTATATATATTTATGTTATTCAATTATCTAGCCATAAAGTAAAGTACAGTACTTAAATTGTTACCGTTAATTATGATTAGTAATTGAAATGTTGAATTACTGAATACCGTTAAATTTAAGTAGCTGTTTAATTAAAATAGATAATATGCACGTACAATGAAACCAAATGCATACCTACATATGTATATACATAACTGCGTTACAAATAAATCGCTCGTTCGTGGTTGCCATATTGATTTTTTTCTGCTTAAAAACCCGCATTCTTAACCGTAACTAATTTGACATAGAAATGCCCCTAAAAATCGAAATAAAATATATTCTTTTATAGAAATAGAACAGCACTTGGTGCTCAATTCAATACATATTTATGTGTAGACATGTTTATATAAATACTTACTGATTTCTATATCCGCAATTGAAAGATTTTCTATAACTTTCTTTTTTTTAATTTTTTAAAATACTCAGGTATTATTGACTCTGACAACATTGTTGCTTTCAAGATCTCTTTGTTTCGAGAATGAGAGAACCTAGGTTAGGTTAGGTTAAGCGGTTGTCAAACGAAGCACCTCGGCCTTTGGGAGGCCCATTGTGACACCACTGGGTCAGTGATCCCTCATACCATAGAGTCATCTTTGAACCACCCTGTGGTCTTAATAAATTGAAAAAGTTCACACAATTTGATATGAGCAACTTCACCCACATTTTCGAGAAAACCGCGTCCAATAGTTGCGATTCTTTTCCTATACAGAGCCTTACATCCACATAGAAGGTGTGTAATCGTTTCTTCCTCTTATTCTTCTTGGCAGCTTCTGCAGTTATCATTAAAATGTAACCCCAGTCTGCTGGCGTGTCTACCAATCAGACAGTGTCCCGTTTACAACCCTACAAGAGTTCTTGTGACATTCCTCTTAAATTTCAATAAGCTACATGTGCGGCTCTTATTCCACTCAGGACACGTTTGTCTACTTACGGAGCAGGCGTTGATTGTTTCCATTGTGATTCAGCCATATCAACAGCATGTTAATCTATTAGATATCTGCACGTTGCCAGAGGTATATAAATTCCCTCTTTATTAGCATCCAACTGCAGTGTTGTGCCCAATCTGGCTAGTTCATCTGCTACACAATTTCCAGGAATGTCACTATGTCCCGGGCCCATTGTAGGTGTATCGTGAAATATGATGTCATTGTCATTAATAAATCCAAGCATTCTTTTACTAACTTCGATGATATTCTTTGCGACTTTAGTGATTTTAAAGCCGCTTGACTATCCGATAACATGAATATGTGTTTAGTCGTTAGCACTCTTTTTGACAGTACGCGAAGGCATTCTTTAATTGCAGTGATCTCTGCTTGAAAAAAACTGCAGTGATCCGGTAACCGGAAAACGATTCTGGTATCCAGTTTCTCTGAAAATTCCCCGCCTCCTACTCTAGCCTGAGAGAGCCTAAGATAAGTGATACGCGACGAAGAATTCGAGACGAACTGTCAAATTTTCGTGGTAACAATAAACCAAAACAATTCTGTCATTTATGACGTCAGAAAATACAATATTTTTCGGCCAAACTCCCTACAAAAATTTCTATAATTTCTAAAAGTCTTTGGTACTAGAAAAGGTCTAAGAGTTTATCTGAACCACTGATTTGCTAAAAATATGACTTGCTTAAAATAAAAAAAAACATAGTTCGTGAATGCAGCAGATTATCGTCATAATCACCAATATATATGGTTGTAACATATGTCAAAGAATACATTTGAAATCTCAAACCAACCACTTCACATTGCATTTCATTTTAAATCCACATTTTTTGCGCTCAAGCACCTTTAACTCGTTACCAAATCTGGTTTAATAACAACTCACACTACAACTACTTAGTCATTGGTGTAACTAACTGTATTTTATTTGTTGTTCTCATTATTTTTGTAAAATATCGTTATTTCGGAGAGTAATCCAATTGCTCTCACTGTAAGAACAAAGCACCAACAATAGAATTTTAAGCGGTATGAAAACAAAAAATAAAAAAGAGAACTTACAAAACTCACTCAAAAAACGCTACAAAACTCAAAAACAAATGCTTTAAAATTGTTATGCGAAAATTTTAAAATTAGTAAATTAATGAAAATGTTGAAAATTTTAGCAGAATAAAATATAATAAAATAGTATAAATTTATGAAATAGTAAATAAATACTAAGTGATTCACAAGCATACTCTTACATACATACTAGTATATTGAGAGAGACAAACTTTAGTATACTCTCTAGTTATGCCGGGTATTATAACGAAAAAATACTTGAGGCGGCCAAATCAAATTCTAATCAACTAATAAACTAAGAGTGAATTTATGTATTCGCTGAGAACTAGTTTACGTAGAGTGGTCGAGGTTAGGTAGATTATATATCTCTCTACAAAAGAAATTACGAAAACGAAAAGAGAGAAATTTCTATTTTAGACAGAGTTATTGAGGCTAGACTAATTAGAATTTGTATTATTTTGTAGTGTTGTTATTAGATTTGATCTGTTCGGTCGAGCTTTTAATTTTAAGCCTGTGAAAAATGGAGATATAATCGTTTGCACAGAGAGAGCCAAGAGCATTTTTATCTATGATGTATACATCAAGCTCGGCATCAGCGTCGATTTTGACATCGAGTTAGAGCTTGAAGTTGGTTGCAGACACAAATGATAACAAGTAAGGAAGGGCTAAGTTCGGGTGTAACCGAACATTTTATACTCTCGCAATTTATTTATTTAACTTAATTTATATTATATATATATTGTATAAAGTCCATTGAAAGTTGGAAACCATAATATTAGGTTAGAAGCACCGAGGTCCTCGTGTTCGATATATGGGGCCTTAAAAACCTATAGTCCGATTTCGGCGATTTTTAAAATGGGGCTGCCACACTATTAACAGAGTATTTGTGCAAAGTTTTGCACCGATATCTTCACTAGTACTTACTTTATACATTGTGAAGTAAACGATTCAGATTGTCTTCAAAGTTCTGGTATATAGGAAGTAGGCGTGGTTGCGAAGCGATTTGGCCTATTTTTACAACGTATCATTGGGATGTGAGGAAACTATTACAAACCAAGTTTCATTGAAATCGGTCGAGTAGTTCCTGAGATATGGTTTTTGGCCCATAAGTAGGCGACGCCACGCCCATTTTCCATTTTGTAAAAAAATCTGAGTGTAGCTTTCATCTGCCATTTCTTACGTGAAATTTAGTGTTTCTGACGTTTTTCGTTAGTGAGTTAACCAACTTTTAGTCATTTTCAACCTAACTTTTGTATGGGATGTGGGCGTGGTTATTATCCGATTTCTTTCATTTTTGGACTGTATTAGGAAGTGGCTAAAAAAAACGACTACAGAAAGTTGGTCTATATAGCTAAATTGGTTTGCGAGATATGTAAAAAAAACTTAGTAGGGGGCGGGGCCACGCCCACTTCCCCAAAAAAATTACATCCAAATCTGCCCCTTCATAGTGCGATCCATCATACCAAATTTTATTTCCATAGCTTTATTTATGGCTTAGTTATGGCACTTTATGTGTTTTCGGTTTTCGCCATTTTATGGGCGTGGCAGTGGTCCGATTTTGCTCATTTTCGAAAGCAACCTTCCTATGGTGCCAAAAAATAAGTTTCAAGTTGCCAAGTTTCATCAAGATATCTTAATTTTTACTCAAGTTACAGCTTGCACAGACGGACGGACAGACAGACATTCGGATTTGAACTCCACTCTTCACCCTGATCACTTTGGTATATATAAACCTATATCTAACTCGTTTAGTTTTGGGTGTTACAAACAACCGTTATGTGAACAAAACTATAATACTCTCTTTAGCAATATTTGTTGCGAGAGTATAAAAATGAGAGTATAGAAATGGAAACGATTATACATATATTTGTTGCAATTCTCATATTTTTATGGAAAGATGTATTTATAATATAATGTTAGCTTCACCATTTCGAAATTCGAGAGAATCAGAACATGTCAAAAATTTGACAGCCTTAAAAATGCAACAGTTGGCGCACCAATTTAAGAGCCGCAACTGGAGGCAATTCCAACTTCAATTTACATTGCTGTTCATTAAACATGTTAGGTTTTAGGGTTTCTTAGTATCTTAGCTATTATGACGTCATAAAATCTGATGAAGTATCGAATATTGAAAGTTAAATCATCTATGTAAACTAGTTCTGAGCATAAATATACAAATTTTATCGTTAACTGTTGTACACTTAATGTTTTACGAGTATTATCACCACAGCTACAAAATATTAGGGGTGTTCACGCGGTTACGAAAGCGGTTTTGAATGTGGGTTTTGAGTACTTTTTTGGAAATATATAAAACCTGCAATTTCAAAAACACTTGGACTCTTGAACTCTGTGAATACCCCAAAATTATAATACTTTGTACCACTGTGACCAGCTTAAGCTGTCTTATTGCATACGTAATGCATGATTTCGCTGTCTTCGAAAAAGAACAATAAACAATTTAATTAAACAAGTAGTATTACATAAAAAACAAAATTAAAAATAATATTTAAAGCATAATATTTATGTAATTGATGTGGCAACTCTCAAATTAAATGGATGCTTTAAAGCTGAACACGCATTATTTCAAAGTAATGTGATGGAACTAAGTCCAAGTTCAGCTAACAACTTTTATAAATATGTAAGTAAGAGCGCTAATGGAAAATTATTGAGAAAAAGGTTGAGAACTTCTAAATTATTTTTTAAAGCAAATTGATTGTTAAATGACATAAATGTTCAAGCATTAAAGAAAAATTATTAAAAATGTTGTTGGTATATTGGAAAGTGTGTGTAAATGAAAGAGAAAAATATTAATAAATATATTTTAATTGAGTATAACTTACTCGCTAGTTAATAATTAATTGTTAATCCCCGTGTGGGCGACTTTCATGCACACTGAACGCCAAATGCGCCCACTTATTCAACCCACCGCGCATAACTCCTGTCAGTTGGGTGATAAAAACTATTACTAAATACATAATTAAAGACAAAAATTTTCAAAAATTTATTTTCAATTTTTACTTGCTCTAATTTCAATTTATTTTTAATGCATATATAAATATAAATAAAAATTGAAAAATAGCTACTAAGTCACTTAACAATGATATACACACACGAACACCTGCACTTCTAGGCGCATACATACGTACTTATATAGTAAATAAGCTGCTCTAAAGAGGTTAAGTTAATGCTTTAATGTTGTTTAAGAATTAAAAAAAATAATAATAATAAATTAGCTAACGAAAAACTATAGTATATATACTTGAACACATACATACAAACATGCACTGTGTGGAGTAATAACATATTGTCTAAAGCGCAGTTAACTGCATACAAACAAATCAAGCGTAACGGTTATTCAACAAACATACATATTCAGTATACACAAGGCAAGTTGTTTATTAAATTTATGAAATATGTATATGTATACAGTAAATATAATAAATTAATAAAAAATATATTAATAAAATGATTAATAAACATAATTTGTGGCAACAAATCCACAAAAAAATATCATAAAATGTGTTGAAGAACTCTACGCAGAAAATTGTTTGTCTCAGTTACTACAATGCTCCACCACTTAATGGCATAAATGAGTACTATAGTGGAAAGAGAAATCTAAATTAAGCTCAATTAACTTTTGAGCAGAACTTTTAATGAGCAAAAAGTAAGAAAAATGCAACTTATGTTATATACACATTTATATTATATATATGTACTATATCAAAAAGCTGTCCTAAATTATTTACATATATACATGCATATATATATATTCTAGATATTTGTATATATATGTCTGAATTTATATTTATATCTACATCAAATCAAACTGAGTATTGTGTAAAAATTGTGAATGATCTTTATTAATATGCTTAGTCTATTAAGCATGGAATTTTACTTGAAAAATTATAAAGAAAAACATAAGAATGTGTACACAAAAAATTAAACTCAACGAGTGTTACATGCATTGAAAATCCAACAATAAAGTCTCTATTAAACTACAAAAAAGAAAGGTGTAATAGTCTTTTCACACAGGAGCTAATTGATCAATTAAGCAGCCTCTACTCGATTAAAACGCTGATTAAGATCGATTTACCATACAAAATAAAAATCTAAATTAATTATTAATTGAATTTTAATCGACTTGAAAATGAAATGCAACTCTGCGACAAAGACCGTATTTGTAATTCTATATACGTTCTTTGTCTGCGAGTTGTTGTTCACGCTACACTACGGTAGATGTCGCTGCTAAAAATAGCAATCAGCTGATGAAACTTACCAACTTCTTATGAAAAGCAAAAACAAAAATGTGTAACAGCTGATCGATTATCGAGTAGCCGGCAGTGTGAAGGGCAAAAACTGGTTTCTCAATCAAACATTTAATTAATCAATTAATTTGACTATGTGAAAAGGCTATAACTGTCTTTACTTATTTGCAATGGATTTGCGCTTGAATATTACATTTTTCTCACGCGCGCTCTGCTAGCAGCAACAAACAACTCTACTATCCAAATTATCGTCTGCACTTAGCAAGGACGCATGCAGCAAGGACAACTACCATTCGCGAGCCGAAATGCTAAACGGTAAATGGATTTGTATAGTATCTAAAAACTGCATATTAAACATATATACCCCGCAACCTCAGTACGCATTTAAATAGTTGTAGTAATAAACTTATAATGGAATAAACAAAAATATATAAAATATTTATATTTCGCTACAATTGTATATAGCTACAATTTAAAAACTAAAACCCCTGCAAAATATATATATTAATGAAGTACTAAAAGAATTACTCAAATATCAGTTAACTATATTTTCATTAAATTTTTACTTGCTATTTATGTTTGAAAATATGCTTTATTATTATTATTTTTTTTAACTGTTTTCAGTTACTTCAGAACTATATGTCTATCTTAATCTATAACTGTCTTAACGGCCCATTGTTTCAAATCAACTCTTCATGTTCTCGTGTTCATCTTGTAACACCTCATGTTCCTTCTGTTCCGTTTGTTTATTTCTTGATTTTTGTTTATGATAAACTCTTTCACTTCATAGAAACATATTAAAAATATTTATTTAAATACTCATACTGTATATATCATTAAATAGACATATCTAAGCTTCCGTAACATATAAAAAGTTATTTTTGAAAATTATAAACTTTTATTGTTAACAAATTTAGTATTATTAATTATTGAAAAAATATCCTTAACTAAGGTTAGTTATATTTCTGATTATAATATTCCGTAGCTATTTCCACTCCCAGCTCTCACTCAAAGTAGCCTTAATATTAGTACAGTTTATTTAATGCAGTTATATTAAAAGTACAATTAAAATTCCAAGCTATTGGCTTAATTTTTAAAAGCAGCAATTACGTATTATGGTAAATATGCATGTAGTCCTTAGACTGACTCAACGCTTTTCCGTAGTTTACATTTAACCCAGTTACCTTACACTTTTGCTAAGTACTACTTTACAAACTGTTGCTGAGTAGCTCAATTGAGTAAAGACATCCACTTCGAGTATCTAGAACGAAAATTAAATACTATATTTCTTTTGAATAGACTAGACTACTTCTAAGGTGAGATTAGTCGCTTTATCTTATATGATATCCATGTTTTCCCCATTTATTTGGCTCTATTATATCTAAAAAATTTTCAAATTTTATAATTATGCCTGAGTGGCTTAACTTATAGTCTTGTTAGACGTTAATTGTTCAATTAGCTGGCCTTTGCTCGATTAATACGCTAATTCAAATCGATGTACTATACAAAAAGAATATGTATCTTTTTTAATATATACATTTTTAATCGAATACAAATCGAGTTGAAGTAGATTAAGTCTTACTTACTTAATCTTACATATAAATTTAATCGAATACAGAATACAGTTGAAACTGGTATGCAGCACTGTGGGTTGTTGCCTATACTGTAAACTCGGCTATTGTTATTGATAAATATGCAATCAGCTGATGAAACTTGCCAACTTCTAACGAACAGCAAAAACAAAAATATAAACAACTGATCGTTAATCAAGTAGCCGACTGTGCGAAAGAAAAACTGGTTTCTCAATTATAATCTTATTATTAAATTAATTTGGCGGTGCGAAAAGGCTATTACAGATGATGTTTATAATGGTTACATCACTCGTTATATTTTTGCTTGGTGTATAGTAAAGGATACTAAATTAATTAATTAACTAACTGAAATTGCTTTTGGTAAAAACATTCTTGTTTAGTTTAGTGAAAAATTAAATATGTTAAACGATAAGATATTTTAAAACTACTTTTAGCTAACAAATATTTTTTCACGAAGAAGATTTATCAGTAATATCATTTATAAGATAAAAATATTTTTGCTACAAACTTTACGAAATTTGAGCCATACTTAGAATTATCGAAATAATTATTTCTGAGAGACAGTTTCTCGATATCGATGTTTTTTTTTATGTGATTGATTATTCGGTATCATTATTCATTTTATTTCGGGCCCTTCTTCAGAAAATTCTTTTCGGTACGAACTTAAAAGCATATTGTTATTCCATTGCACTTGATATTCGAATTTCGTTTACTCCACTTCTTTAACCCACTTTCGAAAACTGTGATCCCACCATCGCTTTCATTTGTTGCGATGTAATTATCAGTATTTTTGATAGTATAACCTAGGGCTTATTCATATAGCAATTATTATTATATACTAACCTAAAATTATTGCCATTTTATAATAATAACAAAATTATTTAAAACTGAAATTTATGTACATAGTCTCATAGTAAATAAAAAGTTCACCGAAAACTCATGAGTTTCCCACACATGCATACGAAATTCACAAATAAACTTGAAACATTGTTAGCAACACGACATTGACTTTCGATTTATATTAATTTCTTATATATTTATAAATATTTATTTTTTTTTAATTTACTTAAAATTATTTTTTAATATCTCAATGTTAAAATTTTGTCTTAATTTTATACTTTCCGATTAATTTATTTAAATTATTTTCCAATATTTATTTAGCTTTCAATTTTGTGATTGTCATTTGTAATTAATAAAAAATTATAATAAAATCAAGTATATCCCCAGCTGGCACGAGTTATGTTTACTGCTAATGCGAACGAATGCATTTAATATTAAAAAAATTTAAGATTTGAAAATGAATACTAATGCTTATGTCTCGAGTACGTGCAAATTGTGAATGCCAAAGTGTAGCTTTACAAACAAGCGAATGAACTTAGCTGAACAAGCAAAACGTAGAAAATATTGCAAATCTAATTAGTATAGACAATCACTTTCTCTAATTACCGCAAACACTTCTATGTAATATATATACAAAATCTTAAAGGAATGTAAAACAAATAGAAAACGCCTATGTAAGACAATACAGCTAGATTGCTATGTAAATAAAATGGCATTATTAAGAATTTAGATTTCATTTATTAAGCAACTCAACAGCACACATACACACACCTACATCCTCCACTTTTAATGGAATGCGAATGATTTGTTGAGAAAAAGCAAGAAGAAGTATACACTCACTTGTAAAACTGGAATGCAGCAAAGTTTTTACACTGAAGTATATACACAGACATACTTAGAATTTACGTAAAAATTTTGTAGTTCAAATTTAGTAATAGAAATGTTGTAGAATACTGTAAATATTCACTTAAAATTTAGAATTTATTCTTGAAAAATGCTTTGTAAATATTTCACTAGAATGTATATCTATACTCGTTTATAACTGTGCTATATATACTGTACTATATCAAACTTTATATCTGTATCTATAGCTATATGTGTATAATTGTTTTAGAGTGTCTAACAAAGTGTAAATCAATGTTATTTCTTCTCTCAATTGTATTCTATATTTAATTACATTTTCACTCAATTTATCTCCTTCACATGCTCTTCATTCACTAGCAATTTGCTAACACTGTTGTAATCCTCTAAATTATTGTAGTACAAACACCATTTCCATTAATTTCTTTGTTCATCACTGCTGTCTTAGTCAATGTTCTCGAGTCTTCTTTGTGTAGCATATGTTGTCTTACTTAAGTGTCTCTAATTATATGTCTGTTGTGGTTTGTTTTATTATTTATTATTAAATATGAGTGAAACTGAGAGTGTGTGTATGGGAACAAGTGAAGTTGAAGAATTCTACTGCATATTGGAAAAATTATCGCATATAAAATATAAATGTTACGTATACGTCATGTACAACATTTATGAAATTTCTTCTTCTTAGAATATATACAGAATATAAATCATATAAAACTAAAAAGACTAAAATTTTTATTAAAAGAAGAATGATTATTATTACGAATTATTTGTTGCATAAAATACATATATATATATGAAACCTTTAGATTTTTCTTCGCTCACCCAAAAAAAAATTCTATATCTACTAGACAATATTAAATAACAATATCCCACATTCAAAAATAGTCACTGAAAAATTCATTTGAAAGAATTTACCCTCTAGTAAAATAGCACACAAGCATGTCATCCCTTTCGACATAGAACATTGCGCTCAAATGTCTTCCCTTACTTAGCACTACGCTTGACATGCAGCCGTATTATTACATTCTCACATTATTTCCAATTGAATAGCGTCTGGCAGTCTGGCATTGTGCAGTGTTTGCACGAGTATGCATGTGTGTGTGGGACAATTATTGCCAATGATTTCCTTTTGAATGTATCAAAAAACTGTCAAACGCACTGACAGGTGTCAACCGTGTAAGCTATTAATTTGGAAAGTTTTGCGCCGGCAGGCAACACCACTCCCAAAGCGCCGCAACAACCAGGGTAATGGCGCACATTTAGATAAGCAAAAATTTAACAACTTTGGCGGAAAGTTTCTGAGTTTGAAATGGGCAAACAAGGCGGGCTTTTTATGGCAGGCTGGAAAACAACAAGCAACAGGTTGCCAAAACGGCTAGTGGAAGGTTGTAAAGAGCATATATTAACGCTCTGAGCTATGTACATATGTTTATATTTGAATAAGGATGCCTATGTAGAGTGCCTTATGTGAGTATATGGTTGAGTAAATATATGTAAATGTGAAATTGTACATATGCCAAATTTAATCATTTTATATTCCTGTGCTTACTACCAGCCTCATAGCTTATTCTATATGTCTACATGTGCATATGCTAGTTTGTATATATGTATGTACATATTAAGTAGAACATGCTGAATATCAGCACGTGCAATCAATCTATTACAAGCATATGTACTTAAGTATCTTTGAACTAATGTTGTCTCCTGTATGAACTCACCACTGCCGCCAGGGCGTATACGTGACATTTAAGCTTCTTAGAATTTCGATTACACCAGCAACCGTCTACTAGACATAGAAATAGTATCCAAATGACTACTTTTCATTAGAGATATATATGGCAATTAGATTTTAGTTTCTAGATTCAAGATTACAGATTATATAAACTAGATTCTAGATTCTGGATTCTAGTTACTAGATTCTGGGTTCTAGACTATAAATTCTAGAATTGTAGATTCTAGATTCTAGATTCTAAATTCAAGATTCTAGATTATAGATACTTGATCCTAGATTCTAGATTCTAGATCATATATTCTAGGCTGATTCTAGTTTCTAGATTTAAGATTCTAGGTTCTAAACTATAGATTCTAGATTTTAGATTCTAGCTTCCAGATTTTAGATTATATATTCTAGATTTTAGATTCTAGATTATAGATACACTATAGATTCAGGATTCCTGATTTTAGATTCTAGATTTTAGGTTATATATCCTAAATTTTAGACTATAAATTCTGGATTATAGATACCTGATCCTAGATTCTAGATTATATATTCTAGGTTCTAGACTATAGATTATAGATTCTAGATTTTAGATTCAGATTATAGATTCTAGATTATAGATACCAGATACTAGATTCTAGAGAATAGATTCTAAGTTCTAGACTATATATTCAAGATTCTAGATTTTAGATTATTAGATTTTTATTCTAGATTTCAGATTATAAATTATAGATACCAGATCCTAGAATCTAGATTCTAGATTCTAGAATATATATAATATATTATAGAAAATAGAAAAAATATATATTTATTTATTTAGACTTTTTGACCGAAATAACATCTATAAGACGACTTACTCCCACTTTGGCTTCTGCTTAGTCAATTGGTCAACCAGCAAAGGCAATAAATATTATCTTAACCTCTCTCTAAATACTCCAAAAGCCCCAACACTTAATATGGTCACAATGCAAGACGAAAACAACTGACATACATGCCATTAAAGCGCTCACTTGACCTTCAGCAAAAGCCAGCTGTAGAATTGCTATAATATCACGTCCATAGCTTGTATGTCAACACAATAACACGTAGAACGAATTTATTTATTATTGATAGACGAGTAGAATTCGACAATATGACAACAGCACAATATCGCAAAACAGCGAGACAAAATTTATTGTCTACAAAAGGGCACACACACAAGCACTTAACCGTAGCAGACTACGCTTCCATAGTGATATTTACATACAGACATATGTATGTTTATAGACAATATCCAGATATATTAATGCCGTTGTAAGCCACCAGCTACTATCAGCATCCCATTATAGAGATGGGCATTATAAATATCAAATGCAATAATCATTGCCTACATTTAGGCGAAATAACCCAAAAGTTGTAGTAATGCCCGCTTTCTCTGTAAGATTAGTGCTGGAATGAAAACTGACAGTAGAACCGTTATTAAAGTAGTGCCAAAGAGGAAAACAACAAAATGCGAGTACGTACAAAGCAGGACAATAAACTTCAACGAGCGCTTAGTATTAAATTCAAATAAGCCCGTTATTGTGTTGAATATGGCTGCCGGCCATTTGAGCAGACAACAACCAGCTTGATACAGTACAAAGTCACAATACAATATGCGACTTGCTTATATATGTACATACATGCGAGTCTGTACACAAATAATAGTGGCGCATGAAGCTTAGTCCTTATCCTATTTTCAAATAACTGCATATGTTATATTCAAAGCCAAAATAAATATGGCTGAAGGCGAGCACGAATTGCGACGTTTGCTTGCTGTTGCTGTGTGCATGTGGATCGGAACTATGATTACCGGGTGCTGCTGAGTGCCATTGTTGTGTATGGTTATGTGTTGGATTCTCTAATATTTGAGTAGGTTTAAGTTGGCAAATGTGCGGAATTTAAGCCAAGATATTACACAGAAATGTAGCACAAAATATTTTATAGATAGAATTATTTTAAAATATTACAAAAGTATTTTATTTAAAGCCAAAAGGGAAATGTACATACATTGTTTACAAGTAATTCTGCAATTTGTTCTGCAATTATTCAAAAGTTAAATGAACCTAATGCTAACGAAAATTCTTCAAGTTTTGTTTTTGTGAAAACGACAATGGAATTTTCCATATGTGAAACATTTTAATATCATTTAAAAAACATTTAAGAAAGAACTAAGTTCGGATATAACCGAACATTTCATACTCTCGCAATTTATTTCTTTAATTTTATTAAGAGAACGCACAGTTTGACCCACATGTTCGGAATAGAGACCACAAGAAAACAAAAATCATAATACGATATAGTATATGGGGACGGTGGAAAATCACGGTTATCAGGGTGTCAAGAAAATATTATGTACCGAATTCCATTGAAATCGGTTAAGTAGTTTCTGAGATATGGTTTTAGACCCATAAGTTTCCGACGCCACGCCCATTTTTCATTTCTTTAAAAAACCTAAGTGAATCATTCTTGTGCGATTTCTTCTGTAAAATTTAGTATTTGTGTTAGTAATTTAGTTTAGTAATATTCAACATAACCTTTGTATGAGAAGTGGGCGTGGTTATTATCCTATTTCACCAATGTTTATGGTATATAATGGGGTACGTAAAGGAAGTGACTGCAGAAAGCTTGGTTTATTTAGCTTTATTGGTTTGCGAGAAACACTTGTGCTCACACAATTAAACCACATGAATTGTATGATGTACAAATTCATATAAATCGAATTTTAATGATAAATCAAAATAAAAAGTTTTACAAAATTAAAAGAATAGACTTAAATTTAATGTATTATTTTCATTGATATGTGTTTTTCTAGGCCAGTAGGAAAAAAATATGTCAGATAAAAGAAGTCGATGTTTTGTTTAAAACAACTTGCTTTATTTATTCTAATATTTTGTTGGGGCCCTTTTCGCAATATTACATCCTTGCTGTGTTTGTTTTTTGTACATACCAGTTTGTTATATTGATCCGAAGTAATGTTGCTCTATTAACCTTTATAACATACCACAATGAAGCGGTTCAACGGTTTTCTCGTCGAAACTGTTCTCTTAATAATCCCATTAAGGATCAAGTTCTCGTCGAAACTGTTCTCTTAATAATCCCAATAAGGATCAAGTTCTGGCTCGAAACATTGAGTATGGTTCATCTTAAGTCAGTCCTTAACCACCCTAGAGCAGTGCTTCGGGTCGCTATTCTGCTGAAAGATTCAAGCTAACAAGCTAAAATGTTAAAATGTCTTTGGCTATGCGCCAGTCATTTTACACTCAATTTGCACAAGTGGACATACCTCGTACCATGACTGATAATCCACCAGTTTCACATATTTTGTTTGTGTATCGTGTTTTTAATTCTTGTTATTCTTGTCGCCTGATATAGGGTTTACCATCATTTCCGAAGTCATTAAGTCATTAATTCATCGCTCCATGACACTAGATCCAATAATTTGGAGTCCTTTTACTGGTACATCCTTCGCATCCTTCGATATCCTTCGCTCGATGTTCTTCTTCAATACGTTTGGTCTGGGTCGATCAATTCACCCATTTGGGAAATTTTCACGCATTTTATGGTGGATACTGTGTGTTAACACACTTACACAATACCTATGCTCCATTTGAGCTGTAATTTCACCTGGAATCATAAAAGAATCCACGTTGCTTATTCGTGGTAATTATCCATCGTCACAAGGTATTGTCTTTTTCGGTTTTTTACGAAGCACGTTTTCAAAATTTTTATGTTTCCTAAAATATGGTAAAGGATACTGGACCCTTCCTCTAAAAAAGTCAAATATTCCATTACTTTCACAATATTTTTGAATTTTTGAAGCTCCCATGTGATTTTTTATTGACAAGGAGCAGATTGGAGCCCATTGTCAAATAAATAGTTTACAAAATGTTTTTAAATTAAATAAGGCAATAGCTTTTCACTTCTCAATAATTTTTTTTTTTCGCTCAGATCATGTGGCCTAATTATGTGAACACACGTCATTAGAAGAATTGCCAAACAATTTAATTTTTTTCGAAAACTACATTTCTAATTTTTCTGAAAATGCTCTTTGTAATTTCGACACTTATAACGGATCTATTTTTCATACCATTATAAAAAATGCAACGCTTCTTCGATAACGTAATTTCGAAACGCAGTGGCTTAATTGTGTGAGCTCAAGTGTATATACAAAAAACATATTTGGGGGCGGGACCAACTTACTTATAAAAAATTATATCAGAGTATGCTACTCCCTAGTGTGATCCTCTGCACCAAATACCTTTAAAACTTTATTTATGGTTTAGTTGTGACACTTTATATGTTTTCGGTTTTCGCCATTTTGTGGGCGTGGCAATGGTCCGATTTCGCGCATTTTTATCAGAAAAATTTTAAAATTTTCTTCTAAAAAATTCTGTGATACCCAAACAGTAAGCTATTGTGATATTTTAATATTTTTTCGCGCAGAATTGCCATGTATTTATGAAAATAAATTTTATTAAAATGAAAAATATAGTCTAAAATCTAGTAAAATATTTACAACATATTTAAAATATTTTTATTATTTTTTATCTGAAGGCAAAAAAAAAACATTAAATAGACTCGAAAAATTATTAAGGTTCGTCAAAGTATATCTTGGAATGTATGGTTTGAGGTATCCAAAAACAATATTTTTATATATGTGTGCGAGCGACTGTTTGTATGTTTGAATCATATATTATTTTTTTTGAAAATAAACAAAAGTGACTTAAGTCGACTTAAATTCATAGAGATAATGTTAAGTTAATCTGACTAAATAGGTCGAGACTCATCGTAGTGTTTCAAAAAGCTGCTTATAACCGAAATTATGATGAAATCAAAAACAATTTGCTTAATGTTGAATGAAAGTCAGTATACCCATCATGGATTAAGTCAACTTAAGCCACTTTTACAAATTACCACATATTATTTTAAGAATGTATTATTTAAATAATTGCACGTCTTTCTTGAAACTCCAATGATTAGATATAGTTGCATGTTAGCTAAATGTTTATGACTTAAATAAATTTAATATTTCAATTAATTTATATTTATTTATTTTAGTAATAACTCTTTATTTTCTTAATTAAATTGTTATCGCTTATTTGCCGTTTTATGTTGATTATTATTATATTAAAATATACATACATACAACAACAAAAAACACAGTGACTTGTTTACCCATATAAATTCGCCTAATACACATACTATGTATACCGAACTTAACTCGTAGTATCATCCACAATAAAACCTTCAACACAACAATAACAAAAGTGACAAGTAATACAGTTATTTAAAAACCAGCATATTTCATATAAATACCGAGGAATAATGTATGTATAATATAATAAATATAGAGATTAACAGCCCTATTTAATTGATGCGAATAATAGTTTAACCGAAAGCATTTTGTAAATACGCCAAAAAGTACTCCCAAAGTGTCTTAAAAATATTTAAATATTGCATAAAACATTTTAAATTTCTTCAAATCCTTTTATATAAAACCCTATTTTATATTTTATCCCTTTCCTTTTACACAACTCGTGTGTTATACTTCAATCATTTAGGAGCAAATCGCACGCGAGAAGCAAGTAAGTGGACGTGTACAGTTACAAGTTTGGTATAATGCCGATCGCAATGAGTTGGTTGTCTCACTAATGGCCGCCGATGATCTGGCTTTGCGCGATGAAGCCTACGGACATGGTAATCTACCGGAGGCATATGCTAAAGTGCGCGTTTTACCCAAATGGTAAGATTCGAGAAAGAAATAGCGTTATAAAAATCCTTTATTTTTTAAAATATCCTAACTCTTTCTTACACTCAATTTAAGACTCCTCATGTTAGAGAACTTACCTATCAAACAATTAATAATCACTCATCGAAGAGTGTTCACTTGAAAATTTTTCTTATTTATTAAATCCACTCCCAATTATGTTCTTCTCCCCCGCAGCGGCGATGGTTGTGTTCAACAAACCGAAGTCAGTCATCCCACACAAAATCCGATTTGGAATGCAACGCTCACCTTTCAGCACGTGAATGCCGACAGCCTCATGGATCGCTACATTGACATACAGTTATGGGATCTTGTACCACACACCGAGTCCATATTTCTGGGCGAATGCAGTGTCGAACTGCAGCAGGCCTTTCTCGATGATCGTGCCATCTGGTGTCGACTGGAGGATCCGAAGGGGCTGCGCGGCATCAGCATGTCAAAATCGCCGAGCGTCTCACCGCGCGGCTCCATTGCCGCCGGCTGTCCGGGCGGCGATGTATCACGTCTACTGCGACGCGATTACAATATGCAACGTTCCATATCGGACGAAGTCGATTCGATCGGTGATGGCACCTCACTGCTACATCCCGATACCGCCTGGGTGGCTGGCTCACGGCGTGGTTCCTCGCAGTCGGAGACGCTCGAGGTCGAGGTATATCAATTGGGTAAAGATTTTTCACGTTCCTTACCCGGTTCGCGGCGCTCCTCGTTTCAAGATCCAGATAAAATACGCGAAGAGGAAGCAATGCAACCGCCGCCAGCTTCATATTATGTGGGCAGACGTCGTTCGTCGGTGGCACGTCGCGATCCAGATGAAATACTGAAATCATTGAAGGCGGTACGT
The DNA here is from genome assembly GCA_031772095.1 of Zeugodacus tau. NCBI lineage: Eukaryota > Metazoa > Arthropoda > Insecta > Diptera > Tephritidae > Zeugodacus > Zeugodacus tau. Next base: position 43,946,343 of record CM062653.1, read on the forward strand.
GGTGAGCTTGGACGTGCAATGAGTTTAGGGACGGAGCAGCAAAAGCGACCGGGATCAAGACGTAAGTATTAATTTAGCAGGAACAAATGAAGAAAGCGTTTGTGAAAAATGTGTATTATATACATATGTATACTATTCATACGAGCATACAGTCCAATATATCAACATTCTAAAAAATAAGATTTAAGAAATATATGTAAGTATAAGTAGGGAATTGAGAGCTTGAAATTATATAAGCGGAAGGTTCTAGCGCTTTTAATAGCATTTATTATGACTAGTCCTTTTGATTAGAAAATGTTTTGAAATCTTTAAAATCTAAACTTTATATATAGCTTTATTTTAGTGTACTTTAATAACAGTAAGTTGAGAAAACACACAAAAAATATTACCTCAATTATGTCGATGTAGTCCTTCACAATATATGGTAACATTCTTATGTAAGAAAGTTGGGTAAAAATGTATCCCTTAACACTTAAAGAATACATAAAATATTTCTTCAAACCATTTTGCTCTTTATAAATTTCCACAACCAATAAATAGGTATAAAGCACTTCTTAAAATATCACTTAGTTTTGTCATCTACAAATTTGAGCACTTTTTAAGCACTAGCACTGAATATTGTATGCTCTCAATTCTCTCAAGATTACACACAGAAGATAAAAAAATATAAAATATTTTCAAAAATTATTCTTATTAATTTTTATTTAAAATTATTTTATACTACACAATAGTTCACTTTATATAGTATATAATGAACACATAATATTTTCTAATATTTCTTTCTCTCTTTATTTTCTTAATATTATACTCTGATACTTTCTTTTATAAATTGTTTTAACTTAATTTCAAATCCTTAACCAAAAATGCTGTGCTCTCTGCAATTGCAAACTGATCACTAATTATTTACAACTATTTCTCTCTTTCCCTCTTTCCTTACAACAACACTGTCGCTATCACTCTATTGCTCGCTTTGCAACACTTCCTACTCAACACACACTCTCTCTCTCTCTCTATCGCTCTAATCGTTTACGGCTACTCCCTTGCTTTGTCTCTCATTTGCAACTTGTACCGCTATTTTAACAACACTCCTTTAGCCTCGATAACGGTGTCGCATTATCAAAGCTTAGACACGCCTTACATTTGGACACGCACCAAGTGAATGCGAATAATTTAAAAGCAAAAAAACAAAACCAAAAGTAAAATGCTCGTTCTTAAATTTAAAATACAACAAAAACTTCTGTTAAATAAAGAGTACTAACTAAATCAAATGTAAAAAGTAAAATTAAAAAAATTAAATACAACAACATTTAAAATAAACCACATACTAATAGTCACAACATAAGTGTACCAAGAAAGTAGTTTGTGCAACAAAATGTGTTTACTCGCTGCACCGGATCTTTAATTTTTTATTTCGCTGCTGCAACTTCACCTCTGTTGTAGTCTATTTAATTTTATTAACAACAACATCACTCACATTAGACTCTCTAGTTAAAGGCACTAATCCACACACGAACACAGTAGTAAAAGAATAAAAAATTAATTCGTGAAACGGAAAAATTATTTGAGCGATCGAAATGAAATTAAAAAAAAATACAAAAAAAAAATTTTAAAATAAAAGTAATAAAAGTCGGCACTCCATTCGATATGCAATCAGTAACAAAAACAATTAGTAACACATTGCCAGGGATCCACAACCTGTAGAATGCAACACTGCAAAAAACAGTTAAGAAATGGTAAGAGCGCAATATTAACATTTATTCCGTTATTTCGTTATGTCGTTGCGTTCAAAAACGTTTTACTGAACTTACACATTATTGAAATTGAATCGTTTTGCTTTTTGCATAACCGTAAACAATTTTCGTTTTGAATGTTTTTAGAAAAATTTATAATAATAATCAGTTTTTTATTATCGAACTCATTTTAACAAAATGCATAATCATATATGTATATATTTTTGAGGTTCATAATTAAAAACCAACAAACTAAAATTTAATTTCAGTAATTTTCGTTTTCACAATTAAAAAAAAAACATTTCAAAGTGTTGTAATTAAGTATGTATAATTGAAAATTTTCAACTAGTGGCAACACTTTTAAACATATCGCTTTAAAAAATGCTTCTTTAATGCGATCTTCTAAATTTTTTTACAAACACTATTCAGACTATGTTGTCCCCAATATTCAAATTTCTTTGTTTCAAATGCAATGATAATGAAATACGAGGGCTGCTATATATATTTCTGGCGTAATAATGAAAATAGGAATATTTATCAACGAAAATGGTTTTATTGTTTTTCAAAATATTCTCCATCAAGATTTATTTTTTTGCATGCGCTCAAACCAATTTTCGAAGCACTTTTTTTGAGCCTTTTTTTGAGCGATTGTCAAAATGTGCGGGATCCAACGAGAACAAACCTTTTTTTATGGCCAGGTGTTCATGCAATATCGAATGTATGCTGGTGGGAGAAATGCATAGGCATGCCTCTATCTGAAGGTATGTTACATGACGGTCTTGCATTATCAGTTTACGTACGGCATCGATGTTTTCTGGCACAACGGCAGTTTTTGGACGACCTTCACGGAATTCGTCTTTGAGCGAGCGTCGGCCACGATTGAATTCGTTGTACCAGTTTTTCACAGTGCTATAGGATGGTGCTTCATAGCCATACAAAGATTTTAGTTCATCGATGCACTCTTGTCAAACTTTCCAATGGAAATGTCAGATTGTCAGAAATATATATAGCAGCCCTCGTAGCCTTGCTCTTGACATTTCCGATCTGTCAGCCCCATCTTGTAGGCGTGCGCCGCTACCAGAGTGTGACCAGTGAGTAAGCCAAGCATGTTCCTACATATCATTCTATCGAGCGTCAGTAGAAATCTCGTGTACTTCTGATCTACCGCCATACACATAACTTTTGCGGATTTGCATCCAGTAGATCGTTCCAGCGCGCTTTGAATTTTCTTACAAAGTTCCTGTCTAGATCATCATGGGCTTACCTACGGCGATCAAGCTTTCAAATGACAGTTTTACGTCTCTTTTCAACCTCGTCCACTACCTCGTTACCCTCCATACCCTTTTGGTTGCTATGCAGAAAGAGGATACTGCCTGACTGTCTACGTACATATAATATGACTTAAGAGTATCCTCGTGGCACATTTAAGGATAGGCTTTTATTTGAAAATACCTCCGCTTGACATATACCGCAGTGTTCCGGCAGCTTAAAAGGCTGTCTTTTGCCTAACTCAGGGCAGTATAACCCTGCACCTACTCCATCCTCCATCCGTAACTACGTTTAATGTGCTGCAAAGCCCTTACGACAGCCATGTCTTTCCAAGTTTACTTTGAATCTTCTTTCCTATTTGAAAAGTGGGGTCATGTAGACGGTGTCTGCTAAGCTGACATTACCCACAGAGCTATGCCTGGAGGTTCTATGGATAAATTGTCCTGCTGCCGTAAGACGTACCGCCGATTTTGCCGCGCTATTTTCAGCAAATGGTTCTATAGGTAGCTGGTTTAGTACAAGAGTTGATTATAAGACATCGATGTAATATTTAAAGAAGTTACCATAAAAATTATTCATGAAAATATTTCCTATAAATAAATGTGTGCAAATGTAATAATCCAACAGATAATCGCTTTGCCAAAGTAATCAAACTACCTTCGATACCTAATTTACAAAGAATTTAATGACAATGTCCAAGTGTGATCTCCCAAATGAGAATCAGACACAAACCCTGAACTAATCGATCACAACAGATACTGCTTGTATTTTGCTTCTACTTCTCATTTAAGTTTTTTAATTTTCTATTGAAATATTATATCGTTTCGGTTAGACAAGTCGCATTGAATATTCTGCAAAAGACGGCACCTTAATAAGCTAATTAATAATATATATAACAGATCTCTACAAATATTTTGTTGGGTTAATGTAGACACAAATGTCCAAGATCGATATAAAAGTGCTTGACCCAAGAGACATCTATTGGAAAACGGCGGAATTAAAGTTGTAGACCTAATAGTTATAATACTACCCCCGTTACACAGCAGAAATTAAATTATTACAAACGTCTATTTTCAATTAAATTACTAGCTTAAATATCTAGCTCTAAATTTAGCCGCACTTCCAACGAACTTCTCTCCATCAGCGAGAATATTTCTCTGAACTGAGAACACTAGTTGTGTAAAAATAAACCCACTTCAACACTAAAAATAACATTTTCGCATTACATTGAATCACAACAAAAATATGCTGTACTCTCAGTTCCACGCCACATACACATATTTTATATACTCAAGTTGCAACCAAGTCAAATTTAAACTCAGTTCACAAAACCACTACGAAACCAAGTGAAAACTTTGAGAAAACTTCCGCAAGTTCCGCAAAAACTGCAAAGTGTGGCAACCAAAAGCAATAGTGCCCTTGGGTGTGTGGGCAGTTAAGGGATATGCTCACCAAAGACTACATATAATATTATATATTTTAATAGAAAGTGCCCAAACTATTTTCATTCAGTAGCCAGTGTATGTACATTACTATATTATGTACTATATTAAATACAATAGATAGCGGTAGCTGATAATAATAAAGCCTCAATCGATTGTAAGAAGATAAAAACCTGATGAACCTTGAAATTAACTTTTGTGAAATTTCCGCACTTACTCGATGGCGAACACGCACAAATATACATGTAGAGCGTAAAGTGAATAGTTTAATGAAGATATAATAAACGCAAGAATATAGCTAAAGGAAGGAATATTTGTGGATCATATTTCTGCTTACTAAAGCAAAATAAATATTTAGGACATTCCATGTTAATATGTGCTTAAAGATTGTTAACTGATTCATATAACACAATGACAAGGCACTAAATAGTATATAGCTAGGGCTTAATAGTATTTTCAAACAGCAGCTAATTTATCAAAAACTGGTTTCTCAATTATAATCTCAATGTATTCAATTAATTTAGCTGTGCGAAAAGTAATGAAGTAAATTAATTATTTGACTCTTCAAAAGCAGCGATAGCTAGAAGGTTTACATAGAAAAGTGAAATCAAATCTTTAATCCTGTTACACATATCTATCATGAAGTTTTGGGTGCGCGAAAGGTCAGATCAAAGATCACGAAATCTGGTAATTGATATATTCACCGATTTGAAAATTACATGAATTGCTCTTCGAATTGCTTACGGTACTCACTGGATCTGACCCCAGCAATTTTTCGTTGTTCTCAATCTTCAAGAGAACTTCCACAACATTGCATCAACTATTACAAAGCAGAATTAAACTATAATTTTTTTTTTTCGAATAATATGAGATCGATTTTTGTCACTAAAAAATGGGTTAAAAAAAAAAAAACATTTGCTCAAAACTTTCTAAGAGAACTAGCTATTGATTATTTGCTTATAAAGTCCCTGTCAAAGGGCGCTGTTTAGATGAGACCAGATACACTATTAAGAATCTACGCTACCCGAAACATGCTTTCACATTCGCAATTAAATAAATTACTTACATAAATGAAACATTCTCAAAGAGATTTTAAGAGAGGCAGTTGAAACAATGTCTCTTATTTATTAACAACAAAAAACATTTTTATGCCTCGTAAACTTGAAAATACCTAGCTTCAGAAAGCGATATCCTTCTATATATAATTATCTGCTTCATGTTTGGCGTAGACACCGCTTACGAGGTTATAGCCGAGTCTACAACAGCGCGCCACGCATCTTTCCTTTTGGCAGTTTGGCGCCAATTGGTTATACCAAGCGAAGCCAGGTCCTTCTCCACCTTGTTCTTCCATAGGAGTAGATGTCTCTCTCTTCCTCGGCTTCCACCAGCGGGTACTGCATCGAACACATTCAGAGCTGAAGCACTTTCGTCCATTCGAACAACTTCACCTAGTCAGCGTAGCCGCCGTCTTTTTATTCGCTGGACTATATCAATGTCGTCTAATAACACATCGTTCCATCGTCTGCGGTATTCGCCGTTGCCAATTCTTAAGTGACCATAAATCTTCCGCAAAACCTTTCTCTCGAAAACTCCTAGTGTCGTCTCATCGGATGTTGAGATCGTCCACGCTTCTGCACCGTAAAGTAGGACGGGAATGATGAGAGACTTGTAGAGTTTGGTTTTTGTTCGTCGAGAGAGCACTTTATTTTTCAATTGCCTGCTCAGTCCAAAATAGCACCTGTTGGCAAGAGTGATTCTGCGTTGGATTTCCAGGCTGACATTGTTATTGCTGTTAATGCTGGTTCCCAGGTAGACGAAATTATCTACAACTTCAAAGTTATGACTGTCAACAGTGACATGGGAGCCAAGACGCGAATGCGCTGACTGTTTGTTTGACGACAGGAGATATTTCGTCTTGTCCTCGTTCACCACCGGACCCATACGCTTCGCTTCCCTATCCGGTCTGAAAAAAGCAGAACTAACGGCACGGGTGTTGTTTCCAATGATATCGATATCATCGGCGTACGCCAGTAGCTGTACACTCTTATAGAAGATTGTACCTTATCTATTTAGCTCTGCAGCTCGTAATATTTTCTCCAGCATCAGGTTAAAGGTACGATAGTGAGTCTCCTTGCATGAAACCTCGTTTGGTATCGAACGGCTCGGAGAGGTCCATTCCAATCCTGACGGAGCTTTTGGTGTTGCTCCACGTCAGCTTACACACTGTGTAAGGTAATACACAGCCGTATTAGTTTAGCAGGGATACCAAATTCAGACATAGCGGCATAGAGACAACTCCTTTTCGTGCTGTCGAAAGCAACTTTAAAATCGACAAAGAGATGGTGTATGTCGACCCTCTTTTCATGTCGACCCATGATGTGGTCAGATGTGGATTTTCCAGGTCTTAAGCCACACTGATAAGGTCCAGTACACTCGATAGAACCTTATAAGCGATGTTAAGGAGGCTTATCCCACTATAGTTGGCGCAGTTTGTGGAGTATCTCTTTTTATGGAATGGGTAGAGTACACTGAGATTCCAATCGTCAGACATGCTTTCTTCCGACCATATTCCGCAAAGAAGCTGATGCATGCACCTTATCAGCTCTTCGCCGCCGTATTTGATTAGCTCGGCCGGCAGTCCATCGGCCCACAAATATATACTTTTTTTATGAAAAATCGAGGTTATTCAAACTATGGGCCGTTGGTAAAGAAATGCTACTTTCGTAGGTCTTTTAGTCTTAAAGAAATCTTTACAGATATTAAGTTTGGATAAAAGTTTTAGTTTTATTGTAAACAGTATAATCACTTGTTGGCATCACATTTACCATTTTGCATGAAACTTGTCTAAGATTGGCTAGAGAATTTGTAGGTGTCATCCATGCGTTAGAAAACTTTATTTAAAAGAGAGAAAAAGGGCAGAAACAATTATTTCTCAGATAAAAAACATTGCTGTTTTTTACTTGTTCTAGTTGAAAAAGCGGATTTGTTTCCAAAAATATATCTAAATATGTTCAAAATTCATGCATAAATCTTCCTTCACATCCACTTGTTAAGTTTTCGTCACTCCACTCCTACTTAATCCGCTTATGTTAGTTAGGTCGCAAATCAGTCAAGAATAGCCTCCTACAATAGCCTCCTACAACATACACACATAAATAGTGCCGCGAAGTACTTGAGTGCCACAAGTAGCCCATACCCTTCAATGTGGCTCATCACTAATTCATTTCGGATCAAACATATGCAATTTCGCTTATTTAGATTTATTGTATTACGCAGAACCGCCTCTTATGAGTCTCAAACCGCATGTGTGCCGGCGGTTTACTTCCACATACAGAGTACTTAAGAAGTTTTGCAATGAACGCTTTACTTAATTCGCTGTTCTTGGAAAGCGCTGACTCACTTCATTTTAGGCAGCGAAATTTTCTTGCCTCATTGACTGACTTGCCAAGGCACTGGCTGACTTTTTTAGACTCATCTCGGTGTTATTTTATTATCTTCAACTGACTTTTCTGCTCAATTGATTGATTGATTGACTGATTGGTAAACCAGCTCCCTAGCTGGTTGCTAAGCTTGTGCGGCTGACGCTCAGTGCTCTTAAGAAAACATGCGCTAAATTCCCAGCTGGACAAGTGTTCTTTGCTTGTGTGTGTATCCTTGTATAAGAAGGTATCCTGAATATACTAGAACGATTGTATATGCGAGTATATATAGCACTGTCAAGGCTCGCTCGCATTTGGCATTCACTTCATATTCTCACTTTCAACGGAACTTCGTTATTTTTTTGCCACGCTTTACTTACTTGAAATCGAAGACAGCTTTGGCTGCTTCCGTTTTACTGCCTTGTTAATTATTACTTTTGGAATTCGATTATTATTTTCGTGTATTTTTTATCTCCTTTTCGTCTTACTGTCCAAGAGAATTTGCTGCCAAAACAGTATAGCGAAGTTTTAATGAAGCACAACAACGCGGGAAATCGCTTGCCAGTTATAATTTATTTTTCTCGCTCACTTCCTTTGCACTTACTAATCATTAAGAATTCATATCCAACTACGAAGGCAACAACATTTATAAGTACAGCAGAGATTAGTGATGAAAAAGTATATTTATGTAGTTTTCTTACATTTTTTGCGATTTTAATTATATTTCTATGTGATTTACTGGGCAGAGAAATATAGTTTTTAGCCAGTAAAGGTTCATAATATATACAACTATAATAAATTAGGTCCAGTGCGACTTCATTGAATTTTTTAAACGTAGAAATGCTCTTTTTTCTCTTATAAACATCATCACTTATTGAACGGATTACAAAATATTGTTGCTAAAATCAATGATATCAGTAACGTTTTCCCAGTTCCGTCGGGCTCATCAAAAACAAGTAGTTCACTGTTTCCATCATTGACAGCCTTCATCAATTCATCATAGGCACTATTTTGCTGCTCATTCAATAATGGAACATTTCTTGATATTTGTTGTTCGAAAGTTATTCTATCGTATGCACGCTCCAATGTACGATGCAGTACTTTTCTGATTTGACGATTTGGAGCTGGCATATGAATTTCACTCAATAGTTTGCCACTCATAGTCAAACACAAATCTTCAATCAACAGCAATTCATTGTAGATGTCATCGTTCATTTGCAATTCAGAATTCTATGTTGCCACTGGCCACTTTCCAACTTTTCCGAATTATTATTTAAATTGAAAATAATAATTTTAATGGAAAAAAGTCACTTTTTGGAATTTTACAATTTTATTAATTCAAATCAAATACAATTATCAAAATATTTCAATAAAACTTCAAAAAGTTCCTTAACAAAGCAACAATGACAACCTTCAAAATATTTGTATTATGTTTTTTTTTACTAATGTTGTAAACTCAAATAAAATTATCTTATTATTGTATTTCTAGCAATTTTTCCATATTTTTAAACCTCCTCCGTACTTTCTCAGGCATTACAGGACTAAAATTAGCCAAATCGATTCTGATATTCTCCACTTTTAGCGAGACTAACGTACAACAAATCATTTATAGAAAACGTTTGTATGGGACTGTTTTTAGGGCTTTCCCTGCAATTATTCGAACTTTTCTGACCTATGAAACCTAGTAAATAATGATGATTGTTCAGGTCTTTGTTTTGAGCGTCAGCTGGACTATGTACTTTATGAGAAGTTCTTTCATGTCAAAGATGTTATCTATAGTTTTAGAATTTATCTCCGATAGTATTTGAATACATTCTATCTACACATAATAAATTAGTCGATTTGAATAATTTATACATGAATATACCAATGTTCCAAGACAATCTTAAGAGCTTAATATTGATACCACATGAATCTTATAGGTCATAATGTGAATAGGATACACTTTTCACTCATAGAAAAATTATCCAATAATCCAGACTAAGTAGATAAAGTATAATAAGTAGATAAAAATAAATTTTGACTGGTTAAAACATAAATTAGATATTTATGAAATGCTTGACAGAGAATACATACCTAGTTATAGAATTCCTCTCACACCAAAAAAAAAAAACAAAATCGCTGACGAAGAATTTCCACCATAACTAGTTCTAAATATTGTACAATCTTTTGATACAGATTTCCAATTTCTGAAGAATAGATGACCATATTTATCGGCATGGACCATAGACCTAAAGTAAATGTTGAAAATTTCAAGCAATTACCTCAACTATGTCCCTTAAACAATCATCCCGCCTAAGATAGTCTATGGCAACAACATTACTCGCACTTAAGTTTACCAAAATCAAAAGTTTAAGACCACAAAAACATCACTTTAATTAATTGAACTATACAAATTTTGCTATTATTATTATAAAGCATTAACATCAAAGGCAAATTAAATTGCAATCAACTGAGGCATGCCGGGCGTATGAGTAACATTTCACCTGATATCAATTGTTTTTCTTACATTGCGGCTTGCGGACACGCCTATCAAGAAAACCAACGATAAATTCCCAAATTTCAATGAGAGAACCTACACACCTGCATTATATATATGTATTATATACATATATACTAAATTATGCTCAATATACATATATTGTAGAATAATATTACTTTCTGGTTATTGTCAATACATTTTGATTGCTTCTTAAGTTGTTTGTGGTTATTAACATAACTGAACATTTCATAATAATAGCCGTAAGACTTCTCGATTGCCAGTAATGCTGCTGCTGCTGCTCTCGGCTGCTCTCGACTGCCAAGTGCTGCATTGATACTCGTAATTGCATTGCGGTCATTTTGCATTCAATTCTGATTATTTCGAAGAAATCTCCTAAAAGCGGTTTATGGTGAATTATTTGTTTGCCATTCGGGGAATTACGCAAAATTACTACATGCGCACAATTATTAGTTATGTAATTTGTAGAGGCATTTCTATGGTTGTTGCCACAAATATTAAAGGGGAATGCATGGAAAACAAATACTTAGCACCTTGGAATTTTATTTATATAATTTCATAATTTTATTAATAACACTATAAGACAAAATCGGGGTTTTCTGTGTATTGGACAAAATCATTTTTTCCAGAAGGTTGAGTCATAGGTAAAATTTTTTTTTTCGGACTCACCTTTCCTCACTGTGAACTTCTACACATGATCCCATCCTCCATATGAATATAATCAACAATTTTCTCTTGAGCTCTGGACTCTTAAATTACTATTGAGATGTACATATGTAGGTATATATTTATTTTTAATCTGAGAAATACCAGCGGAGCTAATCAAGTCTTTTATTCAGGAACTTAAAATAAACATAATTATTGTATTGTGTTGTTCACTAAGCAATTTCATTTGATGACAACAGGTGATTTTATTGAATTTCTCCGCAGCCAAATTCACACTTAACCGATGTAAGGTTCTCTTGAAAAAAATGTTTTTAAATTTTTGGGAATAATTTTTGTTTGGTGTCCTATCGAAGATTGGGTTGTTTACAAGAATGAAAAGCGCAAGAGATCATGGTCTAAAAAGGATGAACCAGTGGTTTTAGCTGGTTTAGGTTTCGAAGGCAAAAAGAGGTTATTATTAAAGGGTTCGGTTTAGTGGGATTTCAATGTGATCGTTTATTTTGAGATTTTGCCCGACAATAGCATGATTGATTCTGAATTGTTTTTTGATCAGCAGGACAACTTGAATGGTGCACTCAAACTGAAGAAGTCGGAAAAGATCAATAGATATGTAGTATTCCATTAGGATAATGCGAGACCTCATATACTTTTGAAGACTCGTCATAAGCTTTCGCAGCTTGAATGGGATATGTCACTACCCCCACCATTTTCTCCAGACGTAGCTCCTTCGGACTCTTACTTGTTCCGGTCTCTGCGAAATGTTTTGCTTGGGAGTAAAAATCAGTTGGACCAGTATTTAATGATCTATACATCATGATCATAAATTTCAAGTTAAGTCGTGGTTTTAACACAAATTTCTTTCTATCGAGAGTTACCAAAATTTGCGGGGAACTATATTATAACTCAAAATGCATTTCTGCTATAAAAATAATATCTCATAAGCTATGTATATTATATGGTCGACCGGTAAAAATATAAGTTAATAACAACAGGTTTTACGAACCATTGAAAGAAAAAGGAAATCTAGTTTATTAATTTTTTTTTCAGAAACAATATTGTCGTAAAGTACATACATATATCGCATGTTGTTCGTTGCTTTGCATGTCTACTCTATTCACAGTTCACATATCTCTTTCAATTTTAAGTTCTTAGCTTGTAGCTATTTCAATAAAATTTACTCTCCTTTTCCTCTGTTTTAGTATTTATACATTAAATTTTTCTACTCAGCATGCCTTTTAAGAATCAAACTTTGAGTTCTCAATTTAAACGTTCCATTTTGGACATATTTATGGTTTAACAGTTGAAATTTAGTAACAGTAAAATAAACCACACACACACACATTTACGCATATACAAGTGTCTACATGAGTGGAATATGAACAGCGCAATTGTTCCACGACAGAGTACACTTGAGTTTACGAGTAGTTTTGCGTTAAAGTTTTGCGAGCCAACCAACTGGTGTACACGTTCGGCGGCACCACTTTGAGTGCCGCGCATTTAACCTTTTCTCGCGTGCCTCGAATATTTTGTTGCATGTTACTAATGTTTCCATTTCTCGTTCAATATTTTGCAACGCCTTCCACCGCACCGCTCCCCTTGGGCAGGCGCTAGTCGTGTGGGCTTGCCGAGCAATCCGGCCAGTCGCAAGGGCTCCATACTTGACATCACCCAGCAGCAGCAACAGCAACAGCAACAACAGCAACAGTTACAACAACTACAGCAGCAACATCAACAACACTTGCAGCAGCACCTGCCGGTGGGTATCGGCAATGCAGCGACCAGTCCACCCTCGGATGATGAAGGAAAGCAGTTTACGCCACGCTGGAAGGGCTCGGGTAGCAACTTGCGGCCACAGAGCGCCAAGCAGGCACTGTCAATGCTGAAGCAAGCCTCCTCCGCCACGAATGTGGCTATGCAGGGACAGACGGGCAGCGGTAGTCTGCTGAGTGTGGGCACCGACAGCCCCAAGCAGTTGCGCAAGGGTAGCATGATTAATTTGAAAGCGGGCGAAAATACGCTCGGCCCGACGGCGTTGCTGCAGCGCAAAGGTAGCGTTTACGCACACACTGCAACGGAACGCGACATTAGTAGTGTTGGCAGTAGCGGTTCGCCACAGCGGAAGGGCAGTGTTTATGTCGGCGGTCGAACGGCTGGCCACGAAGGTGAGTCGCCACTGATGCGGAAGGGTAGTATGTATAGTGTCAGCAGCAACGAAAGCCCGTCCATGCTGCGCAAGCAGAGTATCGCACCACATCACATCAGTGCCAAGAACTTGAGTCATGGCAGTCATGCCGACAGCATGAGCAGTTTAACGTCCACGACTGCAACCACAGTCGCCACAGCCGGTATTGATACGGACTATGGACTCAAAATGGGGCCGGGGCAAATACATCCAAAGGGTTACCGCTTGACGACGGTGCGACATGGCGAGTTGAAAATGGCATTTGCCAAAATCAAAGGCATGGTGGAGGTGGAGGTAAGTAGTACCGAAATTTTCAAGAACAGTAAAGATTTATCAATACAAATCTATTTCGCCGGATATAAATCCGAGTTCGTTTCGGTTAGATAGACCCAGTTGACGTTGAAACTTTCCGAATAAACAAAAACTCGAAGAGTTCTACGAAATAACATATTTGCCTTCCAGTTTTCGTCCGTTGATAGTTAGATTCGATAAGTAATCAACAGGTGCTGAATACCGAACCTATTTGAACATGGCTGTATCTACATCACGAATCGAACTAACTTTGTATGGTCACCGAAGTCCATTAAGGTAGTCAAATCTCTTCAGAAAGCTACTCCATAGAAATTTCATATGACAAATGGTTATCAGGATTATTATCGATTTCTGATTTTACCGAAACTCATTCATCAAATATAGGTACATATCCTACGATCAAGCTCTAAGCTCGAATCATAAAGTTCCATAATCCCGACTCAGCTCTATTGACTAAATCATTGAAATATTCAACATCTAAAGATCCCGAGCCCTCGACTCTAGGGCCGAGGCTCTTAAATTTGGTCATAAAATGCCAAATCTTTATCTTGAGACATATGATCTGCTATTGGACTTCGATATATCGGACTTAATTTGCAATAACTCCCTTTGCAAAAGTTTATAACTGCGCCAGTTCCGTCTAAGCTTGGAAGAATTATAGCATTTAATATATTCTGTGGTCCCTTAACGAAAAATCTGAGTCTAACCCACTAAATGTTAGTCCAACACTTATGTATTTACATTAACTTGTGTTGCAAGTGGACTTTAACCACCTCAACTTCCTCACAGCGCTGTTGTAGAGCCAGTCCGCGGAGCTCGTGTAAAATTAATGAAAATTTGCGCACCATTACGCGCTCAATTAACCGTTAGTGTGCAGGTTGTTAAAATGGCATACATGCCAAACGGAACACCAGCTGACTATGCGCCACAACACATGTGCACCCTTTCTCATATAGCGGTACGTGCATAAACAACTTGGCCATTAGTAGCCATTTTACCGTTGCATTTTATTACACCCGCCGTTTTTACCTTCACCCACTTTGCACACAACTGTCTTTTCGTACATGCACCGAATGTCATTTTTTTCTTCTTCCCTCCACTCCCTAATTGCAGGTGATATGCGCACGCAACATTGTACCCGAGGACTGTGAGACACCGCCGGATACATATGTGAAATGCTACATCAAGGATGGCGATCGGCTGCGGCATAAGAAGAAGACACGCGTGATGAGACACTCGTCCGAGCCGTACTACAAGCAGACGCTCAAGTATCAGGTGAGTGAATGCCAACCAAACCCAAAATGACTAACTTGCACGCGGCAAATGGCCTCAAGCTCAATAAGAGGTACTTCGCTGACTGTGGAATGGGTTACACCAAGTGTTTAGCGGCTTTATCCGCACATGAAGTGCTCTTAAAGTTTACCAGCGTTATCGGGACGCAACGTGGTTACGGCTTTTGCCTGGTTGAATTTACGCAGACACGCACACACGCGACCGCTCCAGAAAAACAGACGCATTTGAATGTCGTGCCTTTTAATTTCCGCAATTTGCTGAAAAATTTACTGCTGATGACTTCCAAATGCCACGCAGCGTGGGCGAGTTTAATTCCAATGTGCTCATTTGGATGCAACGTTCATACCTATACTCACACATATGTGTTTAAAGAACACGAGTATACTAAACGAGTAGTTGGCCGTTATAGTGCAGCTAGGAAAACCCCTCTGAACAATCTGATCGAATTTTTGCGTATGCTAGTGTTACAGTAGCTTAAAGAGTCTCTCATATCGCGGTGGATTTACGTATATTCCAAACCCAACTTCCTTCATACAGCATGGATACGAAACCCGAATTCTCTATTACGACCTCCTGCATTCTGTGAACCTAATTCATGAGAGCTCAGACTAAACACTTTCTATCACATCCCTAGCTTACAAGATAAAGTGGTATGGAACCCTTGATTTTGTCTACAAAATTCAGACGGCTCACTAAAGCCCAGTTCGGTCCAATTGGCATAGCAAACCACAAAAAACATCTTTATTCAATCGCAATCCCCAGTGGAATAAGTTGGGAAACAGTCGTTTATATTCAAATCGTCAAGATCGTCTGTAAGGATCTTTTTGAGAAAAAGGGAGACATAGAAGGGGCTAACCCCGGTCCACATCTGCATTTTCAAAAATTTCTCCAAAGTTCTATAATTCGGCATTGAGAATACTTAAAAAATGTCTGTCTATATTCTTCTTCCAAGCGTTAAATATATGAGAGTGAATATAATACAATGCCAGAGATCGCAGGCATCCCTACAGGGTTGACTTCGCTTTCAATTGGTACATGTATGTACATGCATCCATATACTCCTGTGACTCAAACGAACCTTAAAATCGCGAAAGGCAAACATTGCAGTAATGCAGCACTTGGCACATTCACAGCGTTACCTAGGTAGGTAAATACCATTGTAGTACATGCACGAGTGCACCCACGCTGGAATGTGGGAAGCACCAGTGCGCTTTGTTAACTTTTGTAAATTCTGCGCATTTCATGCGACCATTGCCAACCATGCGATTCCGCAGAACACTGCATTATTACATCACGGTAATCAAATGACCATGAAGTCATTATCAACACACGCTTATCGACACACGAATGCACGTGTACGATTTATGTTTCGCTCAGCGTGGCTGACTGTGGGCGTGTGCGGTGCAGTAAATCGTAGAGGTGCAAGAACTGTTTCATTGGAAGGCATAACTGGTTCTCGATATTTTACATTAAAAACTTAGTGACGTTATCTCTCACTATATCTTTCACCCTCTCTCTCGATAATACTCCCATTCAATCTCTCTCGCTCTCTCGCTTTTAGAATGTCGACAAGTCAAGACGAGAGTGTACCAGAAAGGCACTTTGCAGAGTTGTAGTGCCGACTGGCCCACTCTGCATCCCTTCCGCACTAGTCCTTTGTCGCTGAACAAACTCTTACCCGATTACTAATTCTTTCTTGAACCGCCTTCCAATTGTAGGTATGCGAATGTGGAATTTACTATCTGATTAAAAAGCATAACAAAGACTTCCCAGGGCGGAGATATTTTGGTGTGAATTATTCACGACTAAAAATAGACCAGAATTAATTCCTTGCAGATGCATTAAAATGGAATGAAAGGGTTGAATTACGTGTTCCTACTTTTTTAGAATACAGAAGGCAATTATAATTTCATTGTCATTTTATTTCAATAGAAATATGTATAATATAATAAATCGAAATTTTCCAACTATTGAACTCCATGGAAAGATTCATTGTTTAATCCCTTGAAATTTTCAATGAAGTGACCTCCATTCTTTAACAAAATAACCCATGGTTGACATGTATAAAATAATACAACAATGTCATACTTTTACCTTCTCACTCTTCAAACTATGATCCGACTCTAAATCCATAACTTTTGTTGAAACATTGCCTTTATAGCAGAAAAAACCGTTCCTAAAATAATTTTGAGGAATGCTATGGACAGTTCTTGCTCGCGTAAAAATCCGGTTCCGTTCTGGTTATGTAAACCCGACTGTTATGGGAACAGAAAAACCGATATTATCTTTCAGGCTGTAAGTTTATTAAAATGCTGATGACTGGTTTTCCCCCTTTCAGTATTTATCGGTTAATTTCTTCAGTTCTTGCGTCAATTTGATCACAACGACGTCACAAAGATGCGCAAGGATTGAGAACGAGGTGTGAGAGACTGAGTTAGGTCTTCCACAATAGATGCGGTAGCAGCAGCAATATTCTCGTCACTACGGGTACTTCTTTTGTACTGTGCCTGTGGATTCAATATTTTCCACTAGATACTGTTTATTATTGATCTGACAGGACGATTATTACGACCATAAATTGGACGTAGCGATCATAAAGTTGATGCCACTGACTCCGAATTTCTAATCTAATTTTGTCTCTATTCTATTGAAACCCCTTAGGAATTTTTCAGGAGTAAAATGCAAAGGTTTTCATTTTAGCTTTTTGCTTTAAAGAAAATATTCAGCTTTCGCTAATAATAATAATTTGAAGATAAGGTAATGCTGAATTAGATAATGATAATGGACGAAAAACACCAAATATAGTAGATATGAACTAGATGAGAATAAGAAAACGAAATTTTATTCTATGAGCGAGTGCTCCGTTCTTCCACATATTGGACGTAGACCTTTTTTGCAATACATATAATCGAACCTGGACTACAAACCAAATTCGTGTCGATAGGAGCGGTTGGAAGAGAGTCAAATTTCCGCGGTTCTCTACAAAATGTTAAAACATCCCAATGTCATTATTTGGTGAACCTATAGCCGAAGCAAAATGATTTGAAGAAACTCATTTTACATTATTTCATAATTTTTCTTACAGAGTGCCGACGTATTCGGTCGCAACATAGTCATTATGGTGTGGCAACGCTGTGTGGGCTTCGAACACAACCAAGGCTTGGGCGGCACCGAAGTCAATCTAGACAAGATAAATGCCGCACAGCGCATAGGCGGATGGTATCCACTCTTTCCGATGCATTCTTTGGGCGGCTCCGATTCGGATAATTCTCCTTGACCGATCACGCGCACACAACTACGAAACACCCAACTAAATACAATGAACAATAAAATCAACACCACAAATATGAATCATAATACAATAAATACAACAAAACGAAGTATAATAAATACAACAACAAAAACACCAATAAAACAACTACACTATAATAAGCAAAAAACTATTTATGATTATTCTAATTCTAATGGTAATGGAAGTAATGATTACAAAGGTAATGGAAGTAATGATTACAATGGTAATGCAAGTAATGATTACAATGGTAATGCAAGTAATGATTACAATTGTAATGCAAGTAATGTTTACAAAGGTAATGCAAGTAATGATTACAATTGTAATGCAAGAAATGATTACAAAGGTAATGCATGTAATGATTACAATTGTAATGCAAGTAATGTTTACAAAGGTAATGCAAGTAATGATTACAAAGGTAATGCAAGTAATGATTGCAATTGTAATGCAAGTAATTATTACACAAATTTATGTAGCGCAATGGCTCAATTACAATTTATTAGATTTAAATTGCAAATTCTGGCAACTATGCAAATATTACAATTACAACAAACTATTATGGATAAGCAAAAACAATTAAGAATGGTTGTGGAGCGGTTAGTAGTGGTCCCAAGGGCTTGAAGAGTGAAAATTTAACTATTGTTTTGATGAAAAAATATTAGAAAATATAACAACAATAAAAATACATATTTTATGAAAAGAGCTTATATAAGAATTCTTCTAAAGAATTTGTTGCTAAACAACAACACCAGTACACACACAAACACAATGGCATGCCTAAGAGTATGCGCTTACTATAGGTTGAAGAGGTGGTGGGGAAATGTTAGTTACTATTTACAAAGAGATGAGCGGAGAGTAGCAGTAGATGAGAGGAATGGAGACAGCTTTTTATATACAAACATATACAGTTATTTTTATCAAAATATGTTCAAAATATTTAAATTTCAATTTCCAATATTAACACCAAAAACTACAACAACAAATCCAATTTACTCACATATACATTAGGTGAATAGTCAGTTATGGTTGCAGATGAATGTCTTTGTTGATGGATATAAAAGTAAGAAAGTTATTTAAAAAAATATTTAAAATATAAATAAGAAAAAACAATTTTAATAAAAAATCAGGAATGTTGCGTACCTTAGTAGCACTGAAGCACTGAACACTGCAGTACAATTAAACTTAACCGAAACACCAGCGCCAGCGCATCAGCACCAATGAACCACGCCTAACACCGCTTGCATTACACACACAGCCACAATTACATATACATATAGATACATATATAAACAAACTATAGTATATATATACATAAAGATATTTTTGCAAATTTGTTGCTGCTTAAGTGTAATCATAAAAGTAATGCAATTAAAGTTGGTGAGCGAACAGAAAAGTATTCAAATTAAGCATCTTTAGCAGGCGGCGTAGCCTATTTTTAGGCGCACAACCGGCAGCAAGCGTCTGAAGAGTGAAGGGCAATATTAGAGTAATATTTCATAAAAACATATACTTCTACACACACACCCACCAACAAAGTACACTGAGCCACACTCTGTATTTATTGTTGTTGCAGCATTTGACTGGCAATTACCATATCAAACTGTAGTTTGCGGGGGTTGGAGTGGGTTGTTAAATTGGTATTGAAATCGTTGTGAAAAGTTGTTTCAGAGCTTACCTATGCATACAATTTTACAGAAGCTACACTTTTCAAATGAAAATATGTTGTATTTTAAATAGCAAATATTATAAACAATTATACGTATGAATAAGCAAATTAAACTAAATGTTAAGGTGTGATGTTACAAATAATCATAAATTTAAAAGAGAGACAAATTCACTGATTTTGTTAATAAATTATTTTTTATTTTTTAAGTATTATAATAACGATATTTAAAGTATACAGTTAATTAGATTTCGTGAATCGCCAACTTGAAATGAGTTTTCTTCTTCGCATTTTTTATGAATACCTTATCCGGAAAATTTTGTATGACACAATAATCAGAACATGCTTCAGGTGGAGGCTTAATAGAAACAAGTAAATGGTTTCGTGAAACAAGAGATTCAAGCTTTTCGAAAATTGAGATTCAAATAATGATAGAAAAGCTATAAATAAAATGAACTAAATAAAATATGATATTTGAAATGTTGAAAAAATGAAATGTTGTTCAAAAAATATCAATGATGACTTGATTGGTGTTTTGAAACTTCCTATCCAAAAGATCGTGATTCTTTTTATCAGAGGTACTCCCAATTACTCAATTGAAAAAAATAGATTTAATATATCAACAAAAATAATTTCAATAAGTCTGAACTTCTTCTTCCACGCATTTCTTACCAATTGGTAATACCAAGGACCTTCTCCACCTGGTCTTTCCAACGGAGTGGAGGTCTACCTCTTCCAAGGCTTCCATCAGCGAGTACTGCATCGAACACTTTCAGAGCTCTTTCGTCTGCGGTATGCGCCGTTGCCAATATTTAAGGGACCATAAATCTTCCGCAAATTCTTACTCTCGAAAACACCAAGAGTCGCCTCATCGGATGTTGTCATCGTACACGTTTCTGCACCATAAAGCAGGACGGGAATGATAAGCGACTTGTATAGTTTGATTTTGGTTCGTCGAGAGAGGACTTTACTTTTCAATTGCCTACTTAGTCCATAGTAGCACCTGTTGACAAGAGTGATTCTGCGTTAAATTTCCAGACTAACATTGTTATTGCTGTTAACATTGGTTTCCAGATAGACGAAATTATCGACATCATCTGAAGCTACATCCTTGTCTGATTTATGTCCATAATAATAACTTACCCTCTTTGATTGACATAAAAACGTGGAATAATAATTCGAATTCTTGACAAAAAATTAATATTCCTGACCCTTCAGTACATACAGGATTTTCTCGGTAATATGATAAATCACAGAATGGAACACTCTAGAGGTTTTCCAAAGCATAAATATAGAGCTACTCCAAAACAGATAAGATACAAATCCCATTGATTCTCATTGACTCTTGATACTCTTGTATTTCGTAACTTAACTTGTTCGGATGAAATAACACGAATGATTCAGACCTCTTGTTTCTCTGAAAAGTATTCTGAATTTATATAAGTAAGAGCATTAAAGCTTTTAAATTTTTGTAGGGTATCCTAGTTGGTATTGTGTCATCTAAAATTATTATAAAAATATTTATGAACAAAACATAATAAATAATGGAGTAAACAAACATCGGAAGATGTAAAAAAAATCATTTGATCTCGTCGTAAAATTCGAAAGACCTTTTCGAATTAGACTATGGACTTTTTTCTCTTGCAAAGGATCTTAACATTCTAAGATCTCAAGTCGAAACGGATCTTTTCAACAAGTATAGGTAAAAAACTTTTTCATTTAAGTAAAAGGCAATGAGAAAATTACGGAATTGCACAGGGAATTGTCAAATTAGAGATATTGAGAAAAATATGGCACATTCGTAATATAAATCTCGAACCTATTACCTATTAGCACCGGTAGATGAATGATCTTGACTTCTTTTGTTTAGAAACACAGAAACAGTATCTTTGTGTTGTCATAGATGCTTTAAAGTTTTTGGCAATCCTAACTTTAACAATTTCATTATAAGATCTGAAAAATAACTGAAATTCCGTTAGTAATTCAATAGTAGTATAAATTCAAGCAAATTAATGCCAATTTATTAACAACTGTGACAAGATAAGCTATTTTCTTTCAATACATCCGTAATTTTAGTGTTTGCGTTTCAAAAGTTGTTGCGATTTTTTGTTCTATCTTCGTAAATTAATAAGTTTAAGTTGGCGATTCAAATTTTTATAACTCATAAATTTCGGAATTCTGTATCAAAGCATGTATTTTCCACATTTAAAATTTACAACAAATTAAGTCACTCATAAAAGAAAATCTACTGATAAATTTATGTAAATAAAATGTCTAAAATTTAGAGGAAATATTGGAACACTGAATTATATTCTAATAATAAGTAAAAACTAATATCTATTAATAAAATATTAAATCTTCAAATTTACTGTGCATAAGGCCAAAATTGTTGGGAAACCATATTCAAAATTGACAATCTCACTCAATTCTCTCTACTAGACTAAGAAACTCTAAGAAATTTATTGCTATGAAGATATTTTCTAACTAAATCAATTTACGGTTATCTGAAATCCATAGGATATTTAAATACTGAGGCTGTTTCTTCTATGTTAATATGTTTACTAACTATATACTACTATACATACATTAAAATGTACATAATATTATAAACAAAAGGTATTAAAATATAGTAAAATTAAAAAAAAAAGTTATAAATGATGAAGTATGAAGGAATAAACTTGTTCATTAATATATCAATATCTGTAAGATTTATGAATATATGGAAAGACAGATGTAAAACGCAACCAAAAATCAGTTTACAAGTGTTTTCAGAATTAATCAAATCAATCATTTATATATATAATTTATAATAATTTCGTGCGAAACAAGCTAAGTTTAAAATGAATCTTGTATAAGGCCCAAACTGCAATGAAATTTCTTCAATAAGGTCATAGCTGGGTAAAATTATTTCATTTGAAGCAATACAAGTGGTTCTCAAATAAGACAATTTTTATAAAAAAAAAAAAATAAGTTTTCAAAAATACTATGTATACAATCTTCATTTTTGTCGGAAGTGCGTTCTTCTTTTTGGCGTTTTAGCTTTCTAAATCATAGACCTAATGTTCCAGATTGTTTTAGTTTTTTGAAGATTAAAATATACTACCCAGTATTTGAACCAAGCATGGAGTCAACATGACTACGTCTTCTGAGGTCCAACATATAATTCAAGTTTGCACGACTTTTTCCATCATTTATAGTCTTAACTCTCTTGGCCAATTTTATGAACTCTCTGAGTTTTACACTCTAGATACCAAATTTCTTTTATTCTGGGAGCCGTCGAAAACTGTTTATATCCTTCGGACAAAGGTTGGGTATTCGCAATTTTGGTACAGTTTCTGTAGGTGGTATTCTGAGATCCAATATATAATTCAAGTTTACACTTGATTTTTCCTTTTACATTCTAGATGCCCAATTTATTTTAAACTAGAATCTTGGGAGTCGACAAAAATATTTTATGTCCATCGGACAAAGGTTGGGTATTCTCAATTTTCGTGAAGTTTCTATAGGTGCGACCTTAGGGGTAAGCGAAAAACATAATTCTTTCATTCCTAAAGCTAAAAGCCTTTAGGTCTGTCTACTATCACTACCCCAAAGACCATTTAAAATGAAAATTTTTCTTTCTAAAATCTTAGAACTTCTCATTTAAACCCATTTCATTTGTAGACCCTACTTTTTATTCGCATTTACTTTCTCTAAGCTGTACTGCCATTGATGTGTAAATGAGAAGAATTTATTTCATACATAAGTGATTGATTTGAAAATACTCGAAATGCTGATAAAATATTATTTCAATATTAATTACATATCCATACAAACATCTATATATCATATATATGAAGATCAATGGTTTCTGTAAGAAAATCATAGATTGAAAAATAATTTTAATGTCAAATACACAAAAGATCGTTGCTTGTATGTATCTACCAAAGTCTAAAAACGCCTTCACTTTCAATGGCTGTCAACAAAACAAATTATATGACGTAATTCGAAATAAAAATCTTTCAGCAGTTTTTCAAGAAAAAATACTACGAAGAATTATCTGAAATCTAAAGACGTCTAAGAAAAACTGAAACAAAACACAATTTTTAAATAAAATCATTAAACTTTTAATAAAAGGCTAATTTATCAATCAAAATCTAGGCTCCTCTCCTGGAAGGGTACGCACACGCAACTGTGCTAACGGTTCTTAAAAAATACTTACAAAAAACCTAAATAGTTAAATATGAAATATTATATATGAAGCATGTAACGGAAATATAAATAATTAACTGTATAAAAGTAAATTTAAGTGTTTATAAATGTTATTAAAGTGTTGTAATTAAGGCAATTGAAATTTCAAAATAAAAGCTGGCAACTTTGTAGCTCTGAAAATGAAAATTATACTGAGTACAGTTCAGAATGTATATATATCCATTTATATATATATGTATGTATATCTCCACAGGAACATTCATTTTTATTCCTCATATGTTTTATAAAGAAATGAAATTAAGTAATTTTTAAACGGTTTCTAATAATTTTTATAAAAAAAACTTTCTTTCACTTTTCACTATCGGCTGATAAATATTTGTCATGAGTCATCTTAAAATTATATTGGGCTTAACCTTTTAGATAGCAAAAATTAAGTAAGATTTTGCTAGATTTATTTGCCTATATCACATAACTGCCTTTCGGCAACCCCAAAATATTTTCAAATAGAAAAGCTGATACCTCAAAGACATCACTGTTTTAATATTCTTCTGCAATATCTAAATTCATTTTGTGAAAGCTTAATTCAAGCCAAATAACTTGTAGTCCCGATTGCTCTGGAAGTACCTTTGTGACTATTTTTTTATGAATTTATTCCTTAAGTTAGTTAGTGAAATAAATAAATATGACTTTGTTAGTAAACATTTTGCGATATTGCAAAATAATTAAAAACACAAAATGGTTTTATTGATTCTGTAATAGATCATAGATCCAAAAATATAGTAGATCATAGACCATCCACAAATGAAAAGTTGATCAAAATCTCATCTCATTGTCTCTTTCATTCTTTGATCCGACATAAATGGGCAACTTTAAAACATTTTTAAAGTAAAATATGAGCTCTTATTAGCCTTATTACCAATCTATGAATAATCTAAATTATAGGTTAACCGCCTAACGTAGATCTTATTTATATCTTTACTGACATAAGTATAATATTGATTAAAAAATACAAATATAATTTTAATTCAATTCTCTATCCCCATTAATATATACCCATGAAAAATTAGGCGATTTTCGTGAATTTTTTAAGAGAAAATACTCGATCGAATGTTCCGAATTTTTTGAATATAATAAGATTTACAGTTGAACTTCCATAACTCGAACGTCTATAACTCGAGGTCTTGAATTGGCAATAGAAGAAAAATTTCATACAAATTAACTTCCTTTTCTCGAAAGTCTCTCTAACTCGAAGTTTTTTTGTAAATCATGGTAATTCGTGTTATGGAATCAAAAAGATCGTATGTCCATGTATAATAAACATATTCAATAATACTCTTGTTTCAATTGAAAGTCGACCGGTCAATTTCTCGTCGAGCTATGATGTCAGCAATTTTGAAAAATGTTGTCTCGAGAAAATAGCGTTTAAAGTTTCAACTATAGAGGCTTATACCTGCGAGGGTCTTTAGAAAAATGTCATTCAAAATATATTCAAGGAAAATCGATTTCACAAGATATTTTTGAATGTACGTAAGACTAACGAATAAGCAAAAAAAAAATCGATTTTTGAAATTGTCTCACTGTTATAGCCCCTTAAGCATTTGATCGAAACTAAGCCCATCCCGTCCTAAGGTTATTCAGCTCTTACACTCAATTATTTTTCATAAACTTCCATTAATGTATCGTTTTTCTTCTTTGAGACCACGATATCTTCTTAATAGTTAATACAAACTCTATTATTCATATCATTGTAATCTTCAATTTTAAATGAGTCTTGTGTATTATAGATTTGCTAACTAATTTACAACATTTTCTGAAAAGATCTTTTATTTATCGAATTACTGTTTTGTAACAAAGTCTTAAAAGGTGTTCCCTCTCATATCGGTAAAGATAATTCTTCCCTGAACTACTTCGTTAAACACTTCGAACGAAATATACTTGAAAATAAGAATCTTATTTTGAGTTAAAAAAGAATCTAAAACTATTCTACATCTAGTATTAAAGCATCTAGTACTAAGTTCAACTCCTAGGTATCCTATAATCTATCATTACGAATGAGCTTGATAAGTGTGGAATATTTATTTCACTAACCTCCTAGTACTTTAAGGATCCGAAAATGTACATGTATACTACATACATATAATGTTTTACATATGTATATACTAAGTTGTTGGTATTGATTTTGTAAAATTCTGCGAAACGACAGTCTCAAAAGCGTTTCAAACACGAATATGGTTGTGCTAAACAATTTTCTACCGAAGATTATGACTATGAGCTTGCCCCAAACAATTGTTGTGTCAATGCGAGTTCACCTACTAGTCTACTACTTACATATATATTTACTAACTAGCTACATAGTTGTAGTTTCCTACATACATACATACATTTATACTTAAAAGCTGCAATACAACACTATTTTATGTATTGTAGTAACACCTTTAGGACTATAAATAATAGTTTATACTTAAAACTTACCGAAATATAAATATATATAAACTCTAGCTATACCTAGTACTATCGAACTGCATATACTCGTGTGTATATAAGTATTTACTATTTAAATTGTTATGAAATAATTTCCAAATAATTTACTGATGTGCAATTTTTGTATTCGAAATAAATTGCGAGAAAATAAGTTTATTTCCCACATTTCGGTACAGGCCTATAAATATACCTTTGTATTTAGAGAACAATTTATTTGATACTGTTGCCTACATTCAGGCTAATATTTTATTGAAAACACATACCTTTAAATAACCTACACAATCGAACAGAAATTGGTGTTTCTCAAATTGAAATATATTTTCGTAAATATTTCACCAATTAATTTAAATATTTTTTACACATTAGCCAAAAAATATATTGTTAACTTTTAACATTTCTTCAACAAATCATGTTGACACTGTAAAAAAATAACACCATAAATGAAGGCGAACATTCACATAATCACCGAGTGATTACACAAGAACAAATAACTGTATTTTATGATTGGAAAAGGTGTGTTAAATAATAATCAAATATACGATTACTTCATATATAATATATAATAACACAAAAAAATTTTTTGTAGTGTATAAATAAATATTGATCAATATGATGAACATACATACATATGTAAGTGTGACACTCAGCTGAGTTATCATATCTTTATGTAAATGTAGCTAATATATAAAAAAATGTTTACTAAGTAATAAAGGATATGTATTGATGGCTTAAAGGCATACACCCAAATGACATATTATATAAATACTTAAACTAATATATTTAAAGAATTTAAATTAAATAAAGGGAAAATGGAAAAATATTACAAAAATACAATCTTTATTCTAAAATTATAACTTATAAATTTTGGTAATTGGTTTTTTTAAGAAGACGTACTGATTGATGCGCATCAGCTAGAGGAATAACCCACGATCCCTCATGTGGAATGGTATACCACCAAAAAATGCCTGATCTCATGTAATACCGAATGAGAAAGAAGAGACAATATTGTACTAATCAGGGATAAAGTTGACACAATGACTTATTTGTTGATTTCGGTACGACCGAAATCCTTAATGAGCTCAAAAGATATATACCGACTTTGGGTAAATAAAGACCTGGCACCCAGTTGCCTACCTATGATACTAACTGCAGTATTTCGAGGTAGGTATGCAGACTATCCTCACCCATCGTCCAATCGCTTAGTACTTTCATTAAGTGTTTCGTTTGTTCTACCCACGACACATCGAGTTTCTATGTATGGTATAACAATATGGAAACTTCGGCTGGGTTGTTGTTGTTGTAACGATTATCCAGCTCTTCTGGAACGAAAAGTATAATTCTAGTTGTCCTCGAGGTCATCTAACAAGACACGTGCAATTTCGACAAAGTTAGACTGGGAGAAGGGTGTTAGATGAGGACAAATATTATGTATGTCGAGGTTCAGTCCGTTTTCAGCAACTCGAGCTCATCGTCAGCTAGTGATGGCGACTTAATTCCGAGGAAGCCATTCACTAGAAGGGAGGCAAGGATGGTATTAATAGCTCCGCTACGAATGGCGTTCAAGGCATATATGAAGATGTCCGCATCCGCAGTCTGGTCGGCGTATTGTGTTGTTTTAATATATACCGCCTCTAATGGTTTATTTCCTTTGCTAGTTATTGAATAATTTGTAAACTGTGAGCTGAGGACTTCTTCATTCATTGCGTAAAATTTTTGAAAATCTTTCTGTATACTGGAGCAAACGGTTCCCTCGAAAAGGAAGCATATGGCTCGCTAAGGTGAAATCGATGTCTTTTATATATTAGACGAATTTGTGGTATATATTAGATTGGCAAATATCTCTCTTCCGCTTTTTTGCTCTTTATTCAATGCTTTATAAAAAGTGTTACAGTGATCGCATTTAGTTCAAATATGCGCCGTTGCGTTCGATGATCTGTTTCCATCTAGACGGCAACTTCATAATAAACCCTTGTAGAAGCCCCCTCCTTATTTGGAAGAACTCGACAGCCACTTTTCACTAGCCTCTTTTGATTTCCACTTTACACCACCAAGGCCGGCACCATGGACAGGAACAGGTGGTAATCTATTGGCGCTATGTCCGGGCTATATGGTGGATGCGATAAAACCTCCCATCACCTCCCAGATTAGCCCCAAAATTCAAAAAACAAAAAAGCGGTATTTGCCAACCTAATATTTTGAATGTC
Organism: Zeugodacus tau; assembly: GCA_031772095.1. Classification (NCBI taxonomy): domain Eukaryota; kingdom Metazoa; phylum Arthropoda; class Insecta; order Diptera; family Tephritidae; genus Zeugodacus; species Zeugodacus tau. The sequence continues at coordinate 43,974,984 of CM062653.1, forward strand.
GGACCTCCATCAACGCTCACGGTTCTTACACATTACATTGCAACCACTTAGGTCTGAGCAATCATTTTTAGTCGGTTTCTTGAGTAGCAGTAACAAGTGAGACATTGATGGGATGGACTCAACATAAATACAGATGAGGAGAATACTAGGCAACTCTGCTACTACAGTTACAAGCGTCGCTGTCGGCAAGCAATAGCATGTATCCTAATTGAAACCTTGAAAAAACACGTTTTTGATACATTCACTTACTTTCTTCGAGCGTTTCTCTTTTGAAATGTTTATTAAATTAAAATTCACTCAAGATATCATTCAAACTGTTATTAAAGGATCTACGATCTGAGTGTGGAGTGGAGGGATTCTGCGATAACCTTTATTTTATTAGATTTTTTCCGGTCCTACAAATTTTATTTCTTTCTGCATCTATCTTATAGAATTAAATCGACAGATATTTGAATTATTGTCTTCGAGCGAGACTCTGGTTGTTTTAAAAGATCAATACAGAATAGAATTAATAACAGGAACTCAGTGGTAACTTATTTGTACATATTTCACTTTCTTTGCGGTTGATCTTTTGGCAGAAGATACTTAGTTTAAGAAATATCGGCGCTATTGCAGTAATTGTAGTTTAAAATTGGTAACATGTATTCTCAGTGATGGAGTACCGCTTAGACCCGCGAGGCCCGGGCCTAGGGCGGCACAATATGCAATATGGGGCGGCAAATTTTTCAGAATGTCAAAATTTTAAATCTGATATAATGTAACGACAATACATTTTAAGGATTTATTCTGATTTTTTTTGTATAAATTTACAAAAAAATTTCTATGAAATAGAATGTAATTCATTTTCTGATTAACTTTTTTATTAGTGAGTGCAATACTTATAAAAAATGTTTTATAACAGAAATAATTTCTGACGAATTTTCAAAGCTCTGTTGACTTGTATCTTTAGTAAAGTTAATCTTACAAGTGAGCCGCTTCTAAAATTCCACAATGTTTTCTTATTTTATTTTCAATGATTCCGGTGTTTCATATATCATATATAGCCAATTTTTTGAAAAATAGAAACAATTTGAAGAAAATAAAAATTTTAACATTGATGTTTCATTTTCGCAATATTGTGAATTATATTTACGAATATTAACGAACTTTTATAGCTTAAAGTAATTATTGTAAAATGCTATTAAAATTCAAGTATATATTTATGTCGATATATACAGCCGTGGTCACGCAAATAGCACACATAAGAAGCAATAATAGCTTATACAATTGACAAAGTTTTCTAAAAGGCTAAAAAGGGCTAAAAATATCATTATTTGTTTATTAATTTATCCATTTAAGTAAAGTAATCACAATTAGCAATTCACGAAGAATTAATATTAATTGAAAAACTTGAGCTCCCTCTAAAATGCCTTGGACATTCAAATAGCACAATTTACCAAAGCTGCAAAAATTATGTAAAATTAATGAAATTTAATCAACGATTTGATTCCATAATATATTTACGTTTCTAATACTTGGTACTATATCCCCGATTTTGCATTACGGCATTACATCTGCGTACCATACTTTCTACAAGCTTCTCACACCTCTCCTTTGGGATGGAGTGCCAAGCTTCCTTAATACCTTCCCATAAATGTTCAAAATTTGAGAAATTTTTAGCCGTAATTTTAATTTTAACATCGTTCCATAGGTTTTCTATGGGATTAAGGTCAGGGCTTTGCGCTGGCCAATCCAAAACATTTATATTTTCTTTCATAAGCCAATCCTTTGTGACCTTAGCCGTATTAGCCGTATGCTTAGGGTTATCCTGCGTTAAAGTCCAGCGAAGGGACATGCAATTAAAATCAAACTTTTAAGACAGCATTCAAGTTTAAGACTTAAAAGCCTTTCTCAAACTCGTTGGTCGGCTCGACATGATGGATGCTACACATTAGAAAAAGAGTGGCCTGGAATAATTGTTGCACTAAACTTTATTGGTGAAAACAAAGATGAAAAACCTACTACGCAAGCTGTAGCTAAGTGACTGCAGCAAAAATTACAACATCTAGAAACAGCAATTCTAGTCATTGTTTGGAATGCAATTTTGGATCGCTTTAATGCTGCGAGTAAAAAGCTTCAGGATTCTCAAGCTGATTTATCATCTGTGATAAGAATATATAGTTCTTTGGCATTATTTTTCCAAAATATATGAGAGATAAACAATTTTCTGATTATGAAAAAAAAGCCAAAGTACTATCTGGATTATATGGATCGCAGATGAATTAGTTACTAAGTATTCTGATGATTTGAAAGATACTTTCGCGAATGAATGTATTCATTTGCACTCAAAGATTCTCTAATCTTCAACTCAAAGATTCTCTAATGAACACAAAATATATTCGAAAATTTAAATATTAAGTTATACATTATAGTTTAAGAAAACTGACTGTTATTTATGTTGTTAATATTTATTTGTATTGTTTAACAATTTTACTTTTATGAACTAAATATTATATCTTAAGAATATGAACGAACTAAAAGAAATAAAGTTTCATCCTTTAAAAAGGGAGGCTAATCAGACAGGGCCTAGGGCGGAAAAATATTTAATCCGCCACTGTGTATTCTCCTCAAGTTATTAGTCATATTGACCTCAAGACTTGCCCACCAATTGCACTTCTATTCCATTGTAACCTCTAACCACCTACAAATCCTTTGAAAAGAAAAAATGCATAACAATTTCCTTTCACTTTTTTTCTTTTTATTTGCAATTTATTTATTCAATTTATCTTTTCCGCACATACCGCATTTTATACGAGTGTGTATGCATTTGTATATTTTTTCTCTAGCGCGCACACTGACACTGTTTGTTGTTGTTGTTGTGGCAAATTTCAATACAATTTCAATCTTCGATTTTATTAATATTTATTTTCATTACTTTCTTACCGTATAATATATATATAATAATATATTATATTATATGCATATATGTAATACTATACATATACATATGTGTGTGTGTTTATGTATAGTCAATAAATTTCAATCTTCATTTTATTTAATTTAAAAATTTTGGAATTTTATGCTTTTTTGCTTTTCTCACTGTTGCGCGTCATTTTACTCGTACGAACAGAGCTCGTCTACCATACAATTTACCGTTAAACGCGCGCTACTTAGTAAATTACAATCGTTTGTATATAGTTTATATATATATGTGTGTGTTTATATATATATTTTAATATTATATATATATATTATAGTATTATATATTAATTATGTTTACTTATATAAAAAGTTGGTATTTCATAGATCAATAATATTAGTTAATAATTTCGCTTGCTTTACACGACATGATGCCACATCCATTAGTGAGCGGGGCCGAACTTAAAATATTTTGCGAAATCCATACATATATAAAATTAAATTAAATTATGTGCAAACGTAAAGCGTGGCGCGCGCAGGCGCACTGAAGACACACACAAGAGCATAAGCATAAATAACCGTTAATTAATTGACGTACAAAAGAATTCATAACTTAGCGCGCTAATTAAACTTATGCGTACATACATATATACTTAACTGGTTTTATAGTACAAATTATGGTAAATTATACATTTTTCTTTAATTTATTTTTAATTTATTTATTATTTTACTTTTTACAGTTGCATTCATTTGTATGGGAAACTGGTGGCGCGGGTTGGCGCTTCTCATGTATGGTATATATATATATATATAAATTACAGTTGCGATAGTGACATTTTGAAGTGTGTTAGTTGCTTGTATTCTGACTTATGCTTTTATATTTTGTTAATAATTATATAATTGTTTATGCTTATTTCATGCATTTAACTGAGCAGCTGATTGAACTAACTGTTATACATACATATACTGTATGTATTTGTTTACTAATTACTTTTCGCTAAATTAGTGTACAAATTGCATAGCTTAGAAGGTTTAACAGTTAAATAAAGCATAATAATACATATAAACATAAATTGCCTGGCTTTTCGGCTATTACTTGCTTTAGCGCTTTGTTGTTGTTGTTGGTTTTATTTTATTTTATTTTTTATTTTTTGTTCTATTTCTTTAAATATTTCACAACATATTTTTTGCTTTGTTTAAACTAAACTCACTTATTCATAGTTGCTTATATACTTGTTTATATGTATGCATTTACATATATGTATGTATATTTATATCATTACGAAAAATAAGGCGCAAATTAAAAGCTAATTTTACTTAGTAATTATTACATATTTACTTATTTAACGCTAAATGAAACTGTACAAAAGCTTGCTGCTGCGTGCAACATTATCGTATGAGAAAATGGATATAAAAAGGAAATATGAAAAATTAGAATATATAAAAAAAAATTAATTGTATAAAAAAAATTTAAAAAAAATTTTAAAAAAATTTAAAAAAATATAAAAAAAAAATAAAAAAAAAAAAAATATTTAAAAAAAATAAAAAAAAAATTAATTATATAAATCAAATTTAATTATATAAAAAAAAATTAATTCTAAAAAAAATTAAATTATATTAAAACAAAATTAAATTAAAATTAAAATAAAAAAAAAAAAAATTTCTGCTTTCACTGCACTCTTTCCTAGCACGCTGGCAGCGCCGTATAAATAAATTGCAGCATTTTAATATTTTAATACAATTAATTGATACATTTTATGTTTGAATTTTATTTTTTGACTTGCCACTTGCTTATTTCATGTTATTTAACGGTATGTATGTAGTTATGTATTTTTTTTAATATTTTTTAAATAATTAATTTGCAATGTTTAGCATAAAATTGATAGTTTTTGTTGTATGATTGTGTCGCTGGTGCATAGTAGAGGCTGAGTTTTATATGCAATATTTTTTAATTTAATTCAATTTATTTATTTTTATTTTAATTATGTTCTTATCTGCTGAGAGAGTGCTGTTTCTTAGTTTTCCATAGTAATTTACAATATTTTGTTGAAATATTTTTGCTGCTGAATTGCACTCACTAATTCTTTTACATATATATTTATAATATATTAATAATATGTATGTGATTGCAGTTGTATGTGTATGTGTAGAGTAGTGAAAAATGCAGTAAAATAAAAATACAATTTCATATTAACTACGGAAACGCATTTACAAAACACACGCTAGTAATAAGGCATAACAGCCTTTAAGTCATCCATTTGCCCACACTGTCCCCTAACAAATATTTTTTTAATAATATTTTTCTCTGTTTTTTTTTTTAATTTTTGCACATTTCTGCAATTTTTTTTTTTTAATTTTTTCGCATTTATACAATTACAATAGAGTTGTATCACTGTCTGTAATTTGTTTTTCTCACAGCATATAAAATTATTTTTCTATATAAACATTACCAAAAATTTAAAATGAAAAAAAAAATAATAATAATAATACATAATGAAAAGCAATTCACAATACTTGTTAATTAGTTATTTCACGCTTTAGTTACATTTTTTCTCTCTCTCTCTCTCGATCTTTCGCTCTCTCTCTCTTGCGCTCAAAGTCGGCAAATCATATTTGGTCATATTTGTATCGAAACGTTTTTGGGACACATACACATTTACATAGTTTGCTAAACAACACTGCTGTGTTGTTGCTCGAAATAGTCAATAGTCGGTGTGCTGCTCGTGGAACTGCTCGGCTCAGCGCAGTCGGCAGCTTTGTTGCTTTTATAAATGAATGCCATGCTCTCAACCAAATGTATGTAGGGACTACGGTTGTTTGATTGTTGTTGGAGCATGTGGAAGTTAGGTTAGTAAGTCACATTTTGTTTTTACAGAGCATATTTATACATTTGTAGCAGTAAATAATAACTCTCCAATAATTCAAGTTTGGAAATTTTCCAAAATAAAAATTAAAAAAAACGAGAACTTAAAAATGCCAATTTCAACATTACGACGTAATAACAAACTAACTAAACCAACTCTTTTTTGGAACTTAATTTAAGGCAAATTAATTAAGTATTAATAATTAAGCATTAATTAATTAATTAAAAAAAAAAGTTGTTGTTTAAACAATTATATAAACGACTTATGCATACAGTGTACATTCAATATAACTAGTCGGCACAAATCCCTCATCCCAGCCGTTCGCGGCATTGGCACGGCGCACGCGCGTCCAACCATCGCCCTGATCGATCTCAATGACTTGCAGTTCCTCGCCCTCAATCATCGGTATGCTGCCTTCGCTGGTCGCTAATGAAAGTAAATATGAAAAAAAGAAATTAATAAAAGAAATTACAAAATTTAATCTCTCTGTCTCTCTCTCACCTTCGAAGGGATAGAGCGCTCGACATGTGCCCAACGGCTGCAGCACCTCGATCTCCGCACCATCGTAGTCATCCTCGCCGATGGCGTTCTCGTTCGCACTACCCTGTCCTGAACCCGGCAGTGAGGTGTGCGATGTACCCAAACCGCTTTCGGGACTAGCCGAACTGCTGATTTTGTAGCCGCGCATGCAAAAGAGGAAATTTGTGTAGCAATTCGTATGATTTTGGTTTTCGGTTTTGTTTTTGGTTTGACGCAGCAAATATAAGCGCAATGAAGTGCCACAAATGAAATGAAATAAAAGAGAACACAACGAAACGAATATTTCGTTTGAATTTTAAAACGAATGGTTATGCTTAAACTTAGTCGCTAATTTGATAAAGTTTTTTTTGAAATTTCGAAAATGTGGCAAATTTGGTTATTTTGAGTACGAAAAATATAATAAAATGAAATGAGTAATTACAATGGTGCACAGTTTGGCTGAGAAATGGTTGATATATATAAAATTACACATACAAATTATATGAGAAACTGAGGGGATATTATTAGCAATACAATCATATGATAGATTTTATATATATGTATGTTATAATAAGTTAAGTTATAAACGAAACTGATGAAGAAGTGGGTCCTATGATATTTTAGGTTATAATAATGATACAATGAACAAGATTAATAATTAATTTTTAGCTTTGAGATAACAAAAACAAGTACAGTTGAACTTTCCTCACTCGAAACACCATAATCCACAACAAAAACTTCCGAGTTAGATAGACTTTGAGTTATAGAAGGTAATTTATATATTTTTTGTGATGTTTTGTTGTTGTTGTAAAAGCATAAAACACATTTTTTAAGTTTTTTTGAATTAAGATTTGACTGATATTCGGGTTTGAACCACTAAAAAATCTTAAAAATTAATCAAATATTAAAGGAAAAAAAATAAAATATTTCAGTTGATCAAAAATATATGTATGTATATATATTTAAAATTTTCTTTAGCCTAACCTCAAAATTTTCGAAAGACTTGCAGTTTATTTAAATGGTTATTAAAAATAATTGATAGTTCTAAATAAGCTCCGCAGCGTTTCATGCTAATTTTTAAACAAAATAGAAGACTTAATTCAATATTTTGACATATTTCATAAAACTAACCTCAAAATTCTGGGATATTACCAAATTAATCTAACCACAAAATATCTATGAAATAATTAATTGAAATTTTAATGTAATAAGACTGCACTAATGATCCATTATGTATGAGTATAAATGAATGAGTATTAGAGGTATAAGTTGAGAAAAGAAATTATATTTAAAGCTTTCGATGATCCTAACCTCATAATATACTGAAATTTACTGAATTTACTTTTTTATTAATATTTGTATTTTTCCAGTTAGTACGAATGTACATTCAACCTCAAAACTGTGTTACCATAACCTCAAAAATTTCCGAAATACGCTTAAAAATATTTAACTTTTAAAAATTATTTAAATTATTAAATTATATTTCCTGAGTACAAATTAAAGAGTAAACTAAAAACTTCTAAAATCAGTGTAAAAAATTAAATTTTAAAGGAGCCTTTAAATTACTCTTCCTTTAGTATAAATTAAAACAAATCTCTAAATCGTATTCTAACCGTATATAACCTCAAAAAAAATTGTTAATATTGCTCTAAAAATTTTAGTTTCATTTAAAATACTTTATACGTATATAGATATAAATATCAAAACTAAAAATATTTTTATAAAAAAAATTTAATTTGGTACAAATAAATATTAACCTCAAAATCGCGTCAATATCTCATTTTAACAAAACAAATTTTTTTGAAATTTTTACGCTGCTATAAACTCAAAATAAAGTGGATCTTTATATAATCTAACTATATAGTACTATAACTCAATCGTCTTGAATTTAGATCTTACATCCCTAAAAAGTCTAGTATGTACAGTACTTTTCGTTTAATTGACCCTATGGTTAATTGGTTTCCCCGTATAATTGAACGGTGTTATCGGACATAAAATATAACATATGAAAGCATACGTAAATTTTCTCGGATAATTGGACTCGGTTAATTGGTTTTCCCGCTTAGTTGGTTCAAAATATATGTCATCAAAAATAAATTTCCTTTTAAATTTCCTCGGTTAATTCCACCAAATAATATTGTTGGAAAAACTAATCTTAAGGATAAAAAATATTCAAATATTTGAAAAACTTTAAGAGCACATACATATGCGTTATCCTTTAAGGGGTTAGGTGAGTTTCAGAGGTTGAAAACATGAGTATATTTACAATTTTTTGTTAATAGGCGTGTTTTGTTTGACTAAAACAAACTAATAACTCAATCATGAACAAATAAAACGCATTTGGCTTATTTCATATCTTCGCTTAAAAATGAATTGTGTTGGCAATGTTATCCCGAACTCTCAGCTGAAATGTAATTTATTTGAAAAAAAAAGTTGAATTTATAAATGAAATTTCCTTTTGTTTACCGCTTTTCTATAATATTCTGATTTTTTAAGGAATCTACAATCATTATTCGATCCGGGATGGTCAAAATAAATATGTATAAAGTTCGATAGAATTTAAAATTTTTGTTTGTTTACATTTTTATATGTCAATCATATATTAGGTTGCAAGGGAGATACATTCTAATATTTTAATCACCATCTTTATCTTCTTTATCTTTAATATACATATTGTAAAATTAATATTTTCGAATTCCGAAAGCTCAGCCGTTGGTAACTCATCTACCATGAAATCAACAAACCAAAAATATTTCTTGTTAATGAACGAAGGAAAAATGAAAATATTAAAAATTGAATTTTTGATAGATTTTGAACAAAACAACTAACTTTGTGGTCAAATTTACGCCATATACTGACTCAAAAAAAAAGTTGTAATAAAGATGTTTGGAAATTTTTCAACAGAATCGCTTCATAACTTTTCAAGAAATCATGTCCACTGACTTCAAAATTTGAGATAAAAGTTTTACATTCATATTGATGTGGTCTGTGGGTAGGATTTTCCTTCTATCTCTAGATCTATCGTATCTATTTCATGATTTTGGATAATATTTTAATATTGTACTATTTAATAAGACAAAAAAATTTAAAATTTTGAATCCCTAATCCCTTCATTCACCAGGTGGTCCAAATAAGAGTGATTCCTGTAATTGAACAAACTGTTCATTTATACGGGATTATTTTAATTGAACAAATTGTTCAATTAAGCGAGTATCTGTTAATTGATTCCCCGGTTAATTGGACGAAAATTTGTGCAAATTTTAATGTGCAATTAAGCGAAAAGTACTGTAGTTGTGTTTGGAGAGAAGACTTTATTGCTTTTACAACAACAACAACTGATGGCTTTGATACATATAGGGGAACCAAATCACCAAAATCTGATAATTTTTTTGGAAATCAAATAATCGACAAATATACAAGTTAGAACACACGATAAAATTAGTGATTAAAATAATACGAGGTAAATGTGTAAAAGCGCATTTCACAAGGGATATGGTATGTACAAGTATATACAAAAATATTGTAATGAGGATGGGCCAAGAAAGTAATGAAAGAATATAAAACTGATAAAAATGGTATGACGAAAGTTAAGTGAATTGACATATTATAGAAAGTGTGAATTGGCAAATGATCTAAAGCTATTTTCTTCAACATAGACTTATGAGTGTACCCGTTATTGTTATTATTATGCCCATTTTGTATTTGCGCCACATTATCCTCAGAACCTGACCTGCTTAAGCTGCCACCATCATCACCATGATCGTCGCCATCATCGTTGTGATCTTCGGCACTGCCATTGGAATGTCTGCAAGGCACATACAAATAGTTATATAAATATTCTTGTAAACTGAGAGTATATTCATTGTACTCACCTCGATGTTCGATGTCCATTTTGCATGAGTATGCGACTCGCTTGCGGACTATTACTGGCCAGTGGCATTTGATTCGCACTCTCCAAATAGCCTTGGAACTTCTTCAAGTCCATGCGTAATTTTTCCATTTTGTGCTCGGACTCATTCAGTTGTCCTTCGACTGTCATCGGATTGCCCAGCGATGAATTCGACTCATAGACCATTTTCATTTTCATCAGACCATCACGTGTGGCCATCTCCTGTTGCAGTTTATGCTGCAAGTCGGCAATTTTAGCTTGTAGCTTCTTGCGCCGTTGACTCGGTGGTAAATCGCTGAAGTCTTCCTTTTGGCCGTCCGCCGTTAGTGAGTTCTATGTGGGGCGGAGATAAGGTGAAACGGTAAAGAGAAAAATTAAATGGGGTGGTTCAAGTGGAGGCATACATACATACATACTAATGCTATTGCTGCCACTTAACGAGGTGATAAGTGCAAATGGCGTATTAATTGGTAAAATATATAATTGGTGTTGGAACAGAAAAAGCATGAGAAAAATACGAACACTAAACAACGGTGTACAAACAAAACGACCAAGTAAATAATAATGGGTTTTCTGCTGGTTCTCTTTTGGTGATGTTGCTTGATGTTGTTACTATAGGGTGGACGTTTGCTATTTTTTTGGTTTTAATAAAAATAAATACAGTGAAAACAAAATTGACCAAAAGTTTTTCCGTTTTTCTTTCAAAAACTTTCTACTCAAAAAATATTTGAGGTTTTACTCAAAAAATTTATTTTCACAAAAACATTTATTTTGTGAATTTTGTAAAGAACCATAGTAAATATTTTGAGTTTTCACTCAAATATTCTTAATCAAAATTTGTATCTCCTAAATATTTATTGTGTTAATTTTTACAAAGTACAAAAAACCTTAGAAAATACTTTCAGTTTTTACTCAAATTTTTATACTCAAAAATTTTTTTACTCTAAATTTTTTTCTCCTAAATATATATTGTGTGAATTTTTACAAATTACGAAAAACCTATGAAAATATTTTGAGTTTTTCCTCACATTTATTAACTGAAAAATTTTCTTACTAATTTTTTTCACTCAAAATTTCTCATTTCAAAATATTTATATTGTGAATTTTTATAGTAAGAAAAAAATGTTTTGAGTTTTTACTAAACTTTTTTTACTCAAAAATTTTCTTTCTCCATTTTTACTCAAAATTGTTTTCGTTCTATATATTTTTGTGTGAATTTTAGTAAAGTACGAAATACCTTAGAATACATTTTGAGTTTGTACTCAATTTTTTTTACTCAACATTTTTCTTAATAAAAATTTTTTCTTCTTAGATATTTTTTGTATAAATTTTTGTAACAAAAGAAAAACCTTAGAAAATATTTTGAGTTATTACTCAAATTTTTTACTTAAAATTTTTCGTACTAATTTTTACTCAAAATTTTTTATACTTAATTATGTTTTCTTTTTTTTTGCTTACTCAAAATATATTTCTCAAATTTTTTTTTAGAAAAATTAAATTTAGTTGTTTTAACATGCAAAACGTATGAAAAAAATGCGCCTAAAGCTATGCAATAAAAATAATTAAACTAAATTAATGTGCAATTTTGCTCAAAATTCGCTTTAGAGAGGGTTTATACATTGTGAATAAAGTGTTTACAAAGAAAATAAAGAAATAATAATAATAAGAGTGGACGAAAGAGTGCCACAACATAAAGAAAAGCGAGAAAGATTTAACTAAAGCTTTGATTTGCGCCATTTCTTAAACGCCGTGCTTTTATATGACAGTGTGAGAGTAGGTGTGAGTGTGTGTGTTAAGTGTAAAAAGTATTAGGTGTATTTTTAATAAAATTACAACAAACGTGATGGTGGCATTAAGAGCAGAAAAGTTACTTAATAGTGATTAAAGTTTGCAGTTTTTTGTTATAATTTTTTTTTTTAATTTTAATTAATTTTTTTGCGAAAATTAGTGGTTAGCGCTATTAATAAATTGCAACACGCTTAAGTAGTAGAGTAGTAGAGTGGTAGTGACGTATTATTGTTAAATATTTAGTTAATTAGTATACAAAACAGTGGTTACAGTTAGAAAGAGCAGCGTAAAATCATTCATACCTTCATGGTGATACAGGCTTCATAAATCTTCTGTGGCTATTGACAGATAATTTTTTGAAATTGTATCACATTGTTATTGTTTTTGTTTTTTTGGTTACATTTGTTTAATATTATCAGTTGTTTTGAGTTTTGTTTTTTCAAACAAATTTTTTAATAATTTTCGAAAGCGTACGTTGTGAGTGTGGCGGTGGTGGTTTCAATACGCAATGTGGTTTTATGGTGTTTTTTGTTGTAGTTGTTGTTGTTTGTAGTGTACATATGTTGTTGTTGTTGTAGATACAAAAGTGAGTGTATATTCAAATTTGTGTTTAGTAAAAAGTAAGAATATATTAATTTTGGTTTTTACATAGTAAAATTGTTTTTGTTGCATACAGAATAGTTATAAATACATATAAACATTTTGCGTTAAACATTTTGACAAAATTAATATAAAGCCGCATTCATAGAAACACAGAAGAGTGTGAAAATAATACAAGTGTGTTTGAAGAAGAGAGAGGGGAAAGAAAAATATATAACGGTAGATATTATATTGCAATATGATTTCAATAACTTATTTATTTCAGCTAAATATAGACCTAACATTAAATATAAAGAGTTATATAAACGACAACTGATGCTATATTACTGGAACTGACCCATTTTGAATCCACCCAAAGGTTTTTAGGTTATTTTACTTTTTTGAAAACAGTGTAAAACTAATGACTTTTGCACTAGTTACAGAGGTAACTACTTTATAACTAGTCCATTATTTTATGTAATTATTTATTAATTACTAATTTCATAAAATCTGATGAATTCAGTTGAAGGAACTAGTTTCGAATTAGTTACCGTTATTTTCTAACTAACCTCATCCAAATTTTTGCTTTTAAACTTGGTAGCTTTAGAAAAGCTCTTTATTTGTAAATAAGTAGACGCCTTACGAGTTCTCCCTGGTCAAATTATGGGCTTATTGGAGAGTTTTGCATACTAATTCTACACTATTTACTTTTGAGAAAGTTAAAAAATTATTTGGAAAATCCGTACTTAGTGCATGAAACGTATTTAGAATAAAAATTCAACAAATTTTATATCAAGTATATGTAATTTACAACTGGACGCTAACTAGTTACTTTCGGACCAGTTGTGAATTTTGTTTTCAATTGAATAATATTAAGCATAATTTTAGACGTAAATGTTTTTTAATATTATTTAAATAGAAATAACGAAAGCTAAGTATTAAAAGAGATAAAAGTATTTGAAATCATATTTAAGGATTAAAAGAGAAGGTTAACCTATTAACTAAGTAGTTTTAAATAATAATTGAATTAAATTATTGTATAAATATACAAATAATTATTTTAAGATTTACATATATATGTATATAGTTTTTTGTGGATTTGAACAAAAAATAAAAAATATTATAATATTAATTAACAATTTAAAAGCTAATTTTGGTCTAATTGCGAAGCTTTAAGCGCTAAAAAGCCAATTAAAAATATTTCGAAGCCTAATTTTTTACTAAATTAATTTAAAATAATCGTAACAAAACTGTAAAAGATATTAGATATTATAAAACAGTCTTATAGTCTTATAGTAGAACACAACTAAAACAAAAAACAACAACAAAACAGCTTAAAAACAACACATAATTATTAACAAAGCACCGTCCAACATATAAACAACAAAATATTACAAACAAAAGACTATAAGTGAATGCAATTTTTCGGAAATTTTTTAATGACAGTTATGTAAGGACGATTTTTGCGAGTTGCAATGTTGCACAGTTAAGTGAAATGACAATTTGTACGAAAAGTGTATATGTAGATGAAAGCGCAGCACGATATGTTGTGAATAATTTTATTTTTTTAAGACCAAATATTTTTATACTCTCGCAACCTGTTGCACAGAGTATCATAGTTTTGTTCACATAACGGTTGTTTGTGTCACCAAGAAATAAAAGAGTTAGATATGGGGTTATATATATATAAATGATCAGGAAGACGAGTGGAGTTGAAATCCGGATGTCTGTCCGTCCGTCTGTCCGTCTGTCCGTCTGTCCGTCTGTCCGTCCGTCCGTCCGTGCAAGCTGTAACTTGAGTAAAAATTGAGATATCTTAATGAAACTTGGAACACATGTTCCTTGGGACCGTGAGAGGGTTGCTTTCGAAAATGGGCAAAATCGGTCCACTGCCACGCCCACAAAATGGCGAAAACCAAAAACACATAAAGTGTCATAACTAAGCCATAAATAAAGTTATAATAGTAAAATTTAGAATAAAGGATCACACTAGGAAGGGGCATATTTGAATGTAATTTTTTGGGGAAGTGGGCGTGGCCCCGCCCAAATCGGTTATTTATATATATCTCGCAAACCAATGAAGCTATATAAACAAAACTTTCTGCAGTCGTTTTTTTTAGCCACTTCTTAATACAGTCCAAAAATGAAAGAAATCGGATAATAACCACGCCCACCTCCCATACAAAGGTTAGGTTGAAAATTACTAAAAGTGGGTTAACTCACTAACGAAAAACGTTAGAAACACTAAATTTCACATAAGAAATGGCAGATGGAAGCTGCACTCAGATTTTTTTACAAAATTCAATATGGGCGTGGCGTCGCCCACTTATGGGTCAAAAACCATATCTCTGGAACTACTCGACCGATTTCAATAAAACTTGGTTTGTAATAGTTTTCTTACCTCCCAATAATATGTTGTGAAAATTGGCCAAATCGCTTCACAACCACGCCTACTTCCTATATACCAGAACTTAGAAGATGATCTGAATCGTTTACTTTACAATATATAAAGTAAGCACTAGTGAAGATATCGGTGCAAAACTTTGCACAAATACTGTATTTATAGTGTGGCAGCCAATTTCTAAAAAGCGCCGAAATCGGACCATAGGTTTTCAAGGGCCCATATATCGAACATGAGGACCTCGGTGCTTCTAACCTAATATTATGGTTTCCAACTTTCAATGGACTTTATACAATATATATGACGAATATGTGGGTCAAATTGTGTATTATATAATATTAATTAAGTTAAATAAATAAATTGCGAGAGTATAAAATGTTCGGTTACACCCGAACTTAGCCCTTCCTTACTTGTTTTTTTTATTAATTTATTTTTGGGATTTTTTTTCTTTAAAAATTTTATATCACAACATATCGAGCGTTATGCGAAAACATTTGCATTATGCAACAATATTTAGTGACAAGTACAAGACTACATGGAACATAATGTATGCACAAATTTTTCAACGCACTGTACCTACGCACATCGGGTACTTACATTCATTCGTATTTGCAATGTAAATCGCATGAGAACACACACATTTATGGTTTATCCAATTAATTTGCAAGTTATACATTGTGTTATTTATTGTTGTTGTTGTTGTATACATATGAAAATTCGCGAGAGTATACCCCATAATCCAATAGGTAATCAAAACACAAAGAAAGGAAGAAATAGAGACATAAATACATTATGAGATACATAAGTAATGGGAAAGCATATCAATAACCGAAGCGTTAAGAAATCGAAAATACGTGAAATCATTTGGAAAAACGGAAGTGCATAAATTAATGGTAAAAATACAATGTACCTTCGAAGTTAAGTAGGAGAGGAGACAGAGTAAGTTTCTTTACAAAAAAAAAACCAATTTTAAATGGAATATACATAAATAAGAAAAGCGTGAAATGAGTTTACAAATGCGATTTTCAATTCAACAGACTGCTTTGAGACATAGAAAAATAGACAGACATACATGACTCTGAGATTCTTGTATGTACGTTTTAGGTTAGGTTGAATAAAGTCGGGTTTTGAAAGATTTTTTTGTTTT
This sequence comes from Zeugodacus tau, assembly GCA_031772095.1. Lineage (NCBI taxonomy): Eukaryota > Metazoa > Arthropoda > Insecta > Diptera > Tephritidae > Zeugodacus > Zeugodacus tau. The sequence continues at coordinate 43,991,069 of CM062653.1, forward strand.
ATTTATTCAAAAACGAAATAGTATTTAATAGGACCTACTTCCTGATAGACAAATGGACATTTCTAAGAGTTTCAGTTCAGTTGAGAATTCGGAAACCACCGCAGTTGAATTCAGGATGTTTTTGGCTACACTGAGACTCGATATGAATTTTAAAATCTCGGCTGGCAGTCCAAAGAAACATTAATTCCCTACTGCTATACCTTTGCTAAAACTTTCAACTAGTTGTTATGTAATAAGAAACTAATTATTATAGAACTAGTTACTAAAGGAGCCGATTAAATTTGTTTTTGTTTTTCGAACTTCCTATATGTATGTAATATGTTACTTTCTTTTTTTCTCTTAGAAAATTTGAATGGTTGGGAAAGCTCTCTGGATAATAGCACGATTCCGTTCCTAGAGTTTCAAAAACACTATTTAGAACACATCACGAAGAAAATAACCTCACTAATATTTCATGAAGATTTAATATTTCATAAAGTAACGGAGATTGAGACTCAAATATTTCATTGAATTCGCAACGGACTTTAAGTGAGCCATTTATTTAACTGATATCTTTAATTACGTACAAAAAAAGCGTAATAAAACATACACAGAAATATAACCAACAAAAAACAGGACAGAATATAAGATTTCCATCGAATAAGACAGCTTAAATATACATCAACTTAATAAACATATAATAACCTTGGGATCACTTATATTTCCTCGGAAAATGAAAAAAATTAAATTCCTCAATTGTTCGATCCTCACTAATAATAAACTATTCTCTAATAGGAGCAATGACTTTGCTTCGCCGGTTCAAATTGAAAAAAGTTGGTATAAGCTGAACATAACCTAAACATTCAGATTGGAAAAGTGTGCTGAAAATGCATTCTGAGTGCATTCAACGCAGGCAACTGCCGCCTACAACGCCACACACTTACCTTATTGCTACCGAAGAAGCTAAAGATCGCTGTGCGTTTCTTAACGCCTTTGCTGATGGTGCCCTTGACGGTGAAATTATTTGAAAGCACACGGGAATCAAGCGGTGAATCGGGATTATGTTTTGACAGATCATCGAAGGGTATGTCGGTTGGTGGTGTGAAGCCCGATTGATATCTGTAAGCATGAAAATGTGTTTAAATAAATATTATTTTGATAGAAAATTATGATAAGACAGTAGCAACCTTTCTATGACTTTGGCAGAGTCTTCCTTTTCGTTTATTGACTCGCCCGCTTTGACAATGCCCTCCATACACCGTGCAATGATGGGCGCCACCGATGATTCGACCTCTGCTGTGCCAACGATGAACTCACGTATGCCGGCTGTGCGCTTCTCATCCAACTCTTGTAGACGATTGAAAACCTGTGGAAGGTAAATACATTTTTATTTTTGAATTACCATAATGGTTTCTACTTACTGTTGGCAATGCGACACCGTAATGCTGCCTTTGTAGATTGTTGGTCTTCTGCAGTTGATTGGCATATTCGTTTTTCGCATCGTCCGATTGTTGTATCTTCGCCGTCATTATATTCTTATAGCGTTCCACTTCGGCTCGACTCAGATTCAGATCCATATCGGCTTTCTTGTGATTCTCCACAGCTTTTTCCGACTCGCGGAAGGCTTTCTCATAGTTGCGTTTGGCGCGATCCAATGCGCCCAATTGTGCGGTGAGGGACTGTTGTAGGGCTGTGCCTTCGTTGAGACATCGCTGTGAATGGAATTGGTGTTAAATTAAGATTTTTATATAAAATTTCATTACTCATTTTATATGGCTCACCTTTCGATCATCTCGTAACGCTTTGGAGAGCACTTGTATGCCTTGCACTATGCGTTGCTCCAATGATTCGGCGACTACTTCACGCTGGCCGGCTAAATCGTTGACTTCTTTTAAAACATTGCGGAAAGCTTGGCAGGATGAAAATCTGTTGGAGAGAAAAAAATGGTTTTTTAGAAATTCTTTAAGGACTGATGAATAATTATTAAAAATTTAGTAAAAAGGTTTAATTGCGCAAATATATTATTTTGCTTTTAAAATAAAAAGAAATGACTTTCTTATTTAATTTATAATTATAATTATAATTATTATATCTAATTATTTCTCTTCAAAGTTTTGAAAAGCACTGTATGCTGCTGGTTGGTATGAAAATATTTACTCGCTACTCGTTACTTTTACGCGTACGAGTCTTGCAAGTTATGGCGTACACTGCCATAAACAATCAACAGAGAGTGTGGACTTCGTTTTCAATTTCTACAGTTAAACAAAGCGCATGACAGAGAGCCAAGATGAGTAGTAAACAAACAAAGAGCGCGAGAGCGTATTTAATGTGGAACGTAAGTTTGTACAACCACTGCCATTTTGTACGGCAATCATTAAACAAATAAATAACTACATACATATATACTAAGTGTATATGGGTTTAAAGATATTTATTACAAATAAATAAAAAGAAAACATTCTTTTCACATAACACTCGCTATAAGTGAGGGATAAAGAGAAAGAGTGTGCGAAAATGATATTTTAAATATTATATATTGCGATTTTTTATTATAAATTAGAATATGTGTGACGAATTCTCTACAGCTCGGTCTTAGAAGAAAATATTGATACAATTTCGACAAACCGGCGTGCTTTTTTCGGTCTCTATTGATGGACAGATTTCATTATAAAATTTTCAAGGGTTAACTGATTAGATTTTAGAATAAATAAAAAATGGCTTTTTTTTTAAATATCGAAAGGTAATTTTTTATGTGGTACTAAAAACGTGAAAGTTTTATTTTCTTCTAAAATTGTTTGAGAAGAAAATTTAAATACATATCTACTAAAATAGATATAACATTTTACAGAGATATCTCAACTTTTATGGGGTTAGGTTGGTTGCAGAGTTGAAAAAGAGGGTACTTTTTAAATTTTAAATTTATAATTTTTTTTTTAAGTATATGCAGTTGTCCACAATAAAATAGGTGTGCGCTCATGAACAAATCGAATCTTTATATTTTTCATAAGAAAAATGATTTTTGTTTCAAATTTTTTTACACAATATAATCACTAATGATGTACTAATATTACCACAGTCCATTTGTTTCAATTAAACGTAATAAAATTTTTTTATCGCGACTTTTGTTAAAGAAACTCAAAAAATAGTTCCACAAAAAAATAGGAGTATTCCATGTAATACGAGATAATTTTAAAAATTTAAGGTAACACTTTCAAAGCTTTATATAATAATTAAATAATTAATATTACCAGCGACAAATCTCTCAAATTGATTGCTTTCCGTTAAGTAACACTGTTTTTGATATCGGTCCTCATGTTTTCATTGAAGTTGAGGTCAATAGACTAAATGTCCAGCCAGTAAACTCAACTGCCTGGACACCTAACCACTTCTCTCCCCACTCTCTGGTAAACATATCAGATTTAATTTAATGCCTAATTTATAATGTTGATGTATCCACATCAATGGTATATTCCATGAGGGAGTTGATAGCAATACTTTTTCCAATATTTTGATATATTCCATGTGATCTATGATGCCTTCCATCAAGAGAGTTATACAAGCTCCGCTACGTTAAAAGCTACTTGATGACTTTGGCGCCACCGCGTTTCATAGAATTCCCTGTAAATTGGAGATATTATTTCGTGTTATGTGGACCTCTAGCAATGTTTCTTGAACCTTAGCACCGGTTACAGCACAAATATTTAAATTTTGTATTTATATACGACACAGGTTCGTACTGGATGCTCCTAGCTAATGCAAAGAGACACATTTCGCGGTAATGTTATATAGTGTGATCACATGTATTGCATTTTCGTCCACGTATTTCATATTTATTACTATAATTTAATGTATTTGCTACTATTTGAGCAGATTATTTTGCGATTTTCTGGAGCTCCTTACACGTTTTTAGTATTTTTTTTTGATAAATTCTCGAATTTTTTCGGTCTAATGCTATCCTATACCCAGAAAATTTGAAATTGAGTAAATTAACCTTAATTAATTAAAATGGCTTCTAGAATATGGAACAATATTTAGTTTTCTAATTTTGTTAATATTTTTTAGTTATAGTTCAAGCAAAATCAAGTACTTCTGACAACTTGCAAAACTGTATTGAAATAACGGTTAATAGAAAAAAATTGATTGGTATTATAAAGCCGGTATCCCGTTATATACACCGTTTTCTAATCCCATCAATTTCTGGAGATCCTAAAGAGTTCTGCACCCAAATACATTTTTCATATTGGTACTCCTATTATTTTGTGGACTGTACATTCATATATTTAATTTCGGCATATCAAAGATACATATTTAAAGAGTATTTTGTGAAATTTTTATTTACAAATTCGGAAAACTCAAAAGTTGGCACCTCATCTCCCATGACGTGTCCAAAAAAATCTCTTGCCGTGGACAGCAAAACTCATTATCGGTTCATCTAAAGACCAAAAATATTCCGATAGTACATGGATAAAAGTAGTTAAACAACGAAGGAAAAAAAACCTTAAAATTTGAATATTTCACAAAATTTTAACAAAAAACTCAATTTTTTATCGAATTTTCGCCAATTAATTGTAATAAAAATAAAAAAATTCTACATTAATTTCGTAGATAATATTATTTCAAAGATGTGTGAAAATTTTTAACAAAATCGCTTCATAACTTTTCGTCCACCTTAAGCCAACTAGTTGGCGATATTTGTTGTGTCCATCGATATTTTAGTAACCATAATATCAATTCATAACAATACCTCGACTATTTATTGACAGACTATTAAATAAATAGGTGATGTAAACCGTTATTATTCCCCTAACCCGACACTTACTAACTGCATTTTGCATTATAGACTCAAATACTAAACGAAAATGTTACTAAACCACAGCACTTTAAATAAAAATAAATAAAAAAGTAAACAAATCACTCAAAACTAAATTACAAATCATTATGATTGCTACAACGCGAAACGCGAAAATTCCATGCAAATTATGTGCAATTTGTCATGCTTAAGCCGCTGGCAAAGAACGGCGCATTAAGTCAATCGAAATTGTGACAAGTCAACCATAAATGGAGGCACAAGAAGAACGCAAAAGAATTGCATAAATATTACATAAGCAAAGAGTGAGGCAAAGAAGAAGCGTGCAGACGCACACCAGCGAGCGCTGAATGAAGGGAAGCCGACAGTGCGTATGAGCAACATGACGTCAGCGGCGCTTAAAGAGACAATGCATGTGTGCGGCATGACGTCGGATGTGGCGCCAAGTGTACCAGCAATGGCAAGTGCATGCATGTAAGTATATATACAAACACATATGCAAAGACATATGAAATGTAAGCAGCGAAACGGAAAAGCGAATGAGTAGGCATTTTTTTAAGCGTTTTGCATACCAAAGTAGTTAAGCGGCAGCATTTAAATGCCAACAACAACAAAAAGCAAACTAATTAATTACACCTTCAATTTAATGTTTTACAAGCGAAAAATTAGATTAATTGCTGTCAAGTTTCGCAACTTTGATGCGCGTAATTTGGCTAAAAATATGAAAACAACAACAGCTTATGCAAGTCCAAATGCAGACGCACACACCACAATCATATACTGTATACATACATACACACATATGTGTGTTTGCATAATTTTTCACAATTTTATTGAAATTTTACAACCGCATAAAAGTGGAATGTTTCGAGTAGCGAACGCCGCCCACACGCTTAAGCGGCCAAGCGGTCGGGCTAATTGCGTCAAAGGCGAGCAAAGACACGCACAAACAAGCGTGCGAATAAACAAAATTCACATATGGATATATACATATGTATATGTATGTATGTATGTATGTATATGTATTTATGTATTTATGTGGGATAAGCAGAGCAATAGCAAAAAAAAAAAAATATGGAAAATATATAAATTAAATAAAGAAAAGCGTGATATTTGGCAGTTGGGTGGGGTATAAAAAACAGACCTAAAAATATTTGCAAACAAGAGAGTTTGAAAATTAAAAATATCCTTTCAAATTTTAAATGTAAAGGAAATTAGTAAAAAAAAAAATAAAATTTAATTTAACGAGAGTCAAGTACCACATAAAATACAATACAGCAAGTATAATAGAAAATATTTTTTATACATACAGTATTGTGCACAACATATAGCAATATCCATAACCAATGGTCTAAGTTAGCTATGGATACAGCCTTATTCTTTGTCACTACTGTTATATGAAGACATTCCTATTTAAATTTTAAACGCTAGAGGGAGCCCTCGTTGACGAAGCTCATTTTGATCGCTGTTTAAAAGTGATCTAGATAGACATTTTCCATGTAATTTCAGTCAGTTGACATCAAAGTGTCATGTTAGGGCGTAGGGTAATTATTCCGTTGCAACAGCCATGTGCAACCATAATCCCAAAACATAATAGAGCTTCCAGTAAGCTTTAAATTGGACACCAGCTTCTTTTCATTTTTCTGAAAGCTAGACTGGCGGCGATCTTGTCATTTATCATTTGATCCAAAGAGCTCAAATCAGTATTAATACAGTTTTCAACTTAGTATCAGACCAAATTTAATATTAATGAGCAAAATTTTGACATTGTGTTAATATGAAGACTAAAAAATCAAAATTGAACAATAGACTTTTCTAACATTGATAATTTGTGGACAGTAAGATCTCTTAAAGGTATGAATACATTAAAAAGTTACAATTCTCTTATATTAAAAAAAATCTTTCAATTCTCGACTTTTTATCGGCGAGTTGAGGTAATTTGTATAAGTTCTAATTAAGAAATAACATGTATTTTTATTAGGTTAGGTTAGGTTAGGTCGTGGCGTAGATATCCGCATCTACAAATTAGACAAAAAAAACTGTCCCAAATACTCCTAACGGATCACCAAGGTACTCATGATTCGACAAAGCTCTTGGACTCTGTTACAAAGTTCTTAAGTCGGCTAATTTTCAGTCACTTCGCTGGTTTCGCCGAAGGTGTACTTATCGAGGTACTTTAACCTTATTCTGGCGAATGCAGGAGGAAGTTTTTGCGTAATTACTCTTCGCCTTCCTCTAAGGCACTTTGGCAACTAGAGACAGTAAGCACTCCAATGATTGCGGCGAGATGAGCCTTACTAAACGACAGCAGCTGGAAGGACCGTTTTCGGTGTAGCGCGGGTCAGAACGCTTTTACGAGCTCATTCGAAGTCAGTGTGTCCAGCGCTTTAACACAAGTTCACCACGGACTACCCACCCGTTTTCACTCCGATGTTAATGTTGCGAGGTCACCCTCTCTTGGCCGGGTACCCAAATAATTCGGATTGCAAAGTAGTTCGAAGCTACTGATAAGGATGTTAAACACTCTCTAACCAGCTTACAGTGTACTGTCAACGAATTCAATGCCATTAATGCCGCTCTGCTGCCGGAGGGAATAACCACCTGTCTGAAGGAGGCAGTATTTCTATTTTTCGAAATCGATGTCAGTTGTTGAATTTCTTTTCAGTGTACGACCAAATAAAGTATACTTTTAGTCGACTTCAAAGAAAATTCGATCACGAATTAATATAACCCGATATAGTAAATCCAAATAATGATTTCAGAAACTTCTTTTTGTAATAAACGCTTCAATTATTGTCGTCAGTGTTTTTTATATACCTAACAATGTAAAAAACAATTTAAACAAACATGCACTGTATATATTCATTATGTATGGCTATATAATTTTTATTATTTACAAATTATAGAACTCATGGAAAGTACGCACAAATTGGCTGGCGGCCAATAATTTGCAAAAAAAAACAAAACAAGAAAAGGTAACATTTTGCTAAATTACGATAATTCACCAATAAGTGTACACAGATAAGTTATATAATATATGCTTCTGGAAATAAACTACTATATAAAATTAATGTTCTCAAATTTTAGTTCAACATTATAAATATAAAAGCAGTTAACCGTTTACTGAAACCAAGTTTGCGATTTATCTGTTAACAGTATTCGCAGAAATCACCTTAATAATCTTTTTTTTATTTCTTTGGAACGATTTTAGTTGAATGGTTCTTACGCACGGTGGTTCCTCCCATACGACAAAAATAAAAAAAGTCTATGTTTATATATTGGGCTTGTAGCTAAATAAATAGTTGCATATACCATCAAATTTATGTATTTTCAGTTTGTTTTGATTATTTCTAATGAAACTTCTTGAGTGAAAGCAACATATGTACGGCCGTGTACATTCAACTGCAAAAGTTTAATTTAAAAAGTGTCTAAATAAAAATACTGAAAATGGAAATTAAAGTAGATGGTAATAGTATTATTTTTCAGTAATAACAAGTTTTTAAATTGTGCTGTTGTTTCTAGAATAACAAATTTTAATGAAGGGTCTTTTTGATTCAGTTTTGTTGTTCTTTGTTAAATGTATTTGGAGATTTAATAACTTTGTCAACCGAATGCAGTGACCGGATTAGTGTGTAAATGTTGATACAAGTATATAGTTTAAAATAATATTAAGTTCATGTGCAGGGATTTGCAGGTTTCTAAATAAAGTTCATTAAAGTAACCTAACTTTTTAGTTTCAAAGTGTATTTTGTACATCAAATGTGCGTGTTATAGCATTGGTTTTTGCAAGTAATGTCAATAAACAAATGTAGAATTAGTTGTTGTTGTCTCACTCTCTCTCTCTCTGAGATTTTTATTTTTTAAATTTCTTATCGTAGGAACGTCTCATCAAGGCATATTTTCTCGCTCCTATATTTTTGAAATTTGGTGCTCCAAAAATGGATCAAATACGACGAAAGGTCAGGAAGTTTTTTGAAGATATAGTCAGAAAAACAGGTTTTGAAGGTGACGTTCACCCGTTTGATGATATACTGAAATGTGTAAAATATTTATGCAGACGCATTGGGGTGATGTGGAAACAAAACCATCGTGTAAAGTCAGACGTGTTAAGAAACTACTCGGATTGGCTCTCTTACAAAGAGGTTGTTACCTTAAGTCTCGAAACTCTACCTTAGCTATCTGAAAAAGAAGAAGCAAAAGCGAGTGAACGTGGTCGCCCAACTGTTGATTTCTCTGCATGCTCCAAACGGACTAAGCAACGTAGAATAGCAAAATTGGCAGAAATTGATAAGTTCGTAGCGGATACCTTACGTGAAGTACATTTGGAATCAAATCCACTTTTTCAGGAAGTAAATGTCACCGAAGTTCTTTCACTAATAATTGATACAAACTTAACAAAACATCAGTACTTAAAAATCAGTGATTTTATAAACTCTAACTAACTAACTAAATTAAATGGCACATCTGTTTTCCTTTCTATTTATTAATAATAAATCCTGGAATTGGAACAAAATTTATCACATGCTCAGGTATTTTAACGTTAGAATTATATATGTAGAATATGAAAAGTGGGCGTTATACAACTGCGATTTTTTCAGAATATCGTACTTGCATGAACAGAAATATGCTGTGTATATTGCCGGTCAGTATCTCTATTCTAACTATTTTTGTCGTTATCCTCCATACAAATGGAACCACTGTGTTACGCTAAGATCACAGAAGAGAGAGATTTATACGGCTTTCTTCAAGAACTAATATTATTGAAACCACATCGATCAAATTTCTATAACAAAAAAAAAACTTTTCGAAAAAGTGACAGAAACAACAGTGTTCACCATAACCAAGGAGGTTAAGTTTGGTCAAGAATCGGACAGAAAAACAAGCTTCTAAATAAAAACTAAACTAAAGCATGACTAAACTAAAATAAAAATTTCATAAAAAAGCTAAAATTGAAAGTCAGTTAATTATTTAAGAGCAATAACTACTTAGCTAATTACGATAATTATTTTATAATAAAGCTGAAGACTAACTTTACATGCATATGTAGAGTAAGTAGTACAAAGTAAGTGCAACAATTAAATATAACATACATCTGAATTCTCATTATAATTAAAAAAAAAAATAAACAACAAATACTAAATGAAATCGATGTACAAACTGTTTAGTAAGCGTTTAGCCAATGCAACTGGTGCATGACATTGTTGCGTCTAATAGCGCGAGTCCAAACAATTTAAAAATAGCGGCTTTTACGAAAATGTAAACGAAGACGGAGTGTGTTGCACGCAACTGCAATTGTTGCATTTGTTGTTTACTGCATTTTCATGCCACAAAACTAGAGCCGAAGAAAGGCCAACTCGAACGTAGCAAACAATTTAAAATAATGATTTATTTATTATAATAAGTAGATGTATAAAAATGTGTTAGTAATACAAGTTAAACGCGCTGTTCGGTATACTCGTACTTACTCGTTGTCTTCCTCCTCGCGCTTTTTGGGCTGGTAGCTTTTCGCTAGGCGTCTGCAAGTGAAGAAAAAGAGAAATTTATTAATTAAAATGTTTAGACATACAAAAGCTATTAAAATACAAATGAATTTAATTAAATTTATTTAAATAATTTTTTTTTATTATATTATATTACATATTTATGACTTAATTAAGTATCTGAGCAATGCGTTCAACGCTAATGCATGCAAATTATGCTTATTACATTTTCAAATATGAATATGCAAATATCTGATTACAAATATATTTACAATCCACCGCGCAGAAGTCTTTAGTCGCGTTGCAAGTGCATGCGCATGCTCGGCGGCACCAATCGTGCGCTTGATGCTCACTGCGTACCGGCATTTCGTGCGATTACAAGAAAGTAGCAATAACAACAACAAACAAACAAACTTTCAGCGCAGCAGTCAACAAACTACTCATCCATCCATCCATCTATTCATCTATCCCATCCACCTATTCAATCATTCAAATATTTAATGATGGATGATGATTCGGGTAAATGCATTGAAAACCTGCGCAGCCGAGCAACTGCACGAATTAACGAACGTAGGCTGCGCGCTGATGGATCATGTTTATGTAGTTGGTTGGTTAGCTGCTTCGCCGGCTCGTTAGTCGCATACTTGGCTGGCGAAAAAATCGCACTTTAATTGAGCAAATTATGTTTTCAATGTGAACTGCTTTTGAAAAGTAGTGAAAAGTAACAAACAAAAAGTAAAATAAAATATTAAAAAATTAATACTCGTATAACTACAAGCTGAGATTTCACTGGGAAAAGTAAAGCAAATTTAACAAATTCATTACAAAAGTCTCAATTTATTCGGTAGAAAATAATCGTTGAAATTTTGACTGTACGAGATACATATGTTCAAAAAAATAACGGGAATTTTGTTTTTTGAAAAAAATATTTATTCATTTGTCGGCATTAATGTTGTCGCCTTTAAAATAGTCCCCATTCACAATTATGCACTTACGTCAGCGCTTCTTCCGATTGTCGAAACATTTCTCAAACTCGATTTTTCGGAAAACCCTTGGTTTTTTAGAAATTCATCGTAAACTTTTAAGACGAAGGATCTTAAGGTTATCTTTATTTTTGGAAAGAGGTAAAAGTCATACGGACTCATATCTGCCAAATATGGAGCCTGGGGGCATCGTTACAGTATTGTTTTAACCAAGAATTCTGGATAAGCAACGAAATGTTAAGATTTTAAAACCGAAATCGTCTAGCTCATAAAAACACGCCTAAGCTTAGAACCAATATACTCTCCAAACACATGAAATAAAATAGAAAAATTAAAAATTCCCGCTATTTTCTGAACACACCACGTATACTTGAAATAATATAATTTTGAAGCTTGAATATTGACATTGGAATTAAGGGGTTTCAAAATTTCATAATAAAAAAATGTGTGTCTTATAAAATAGTATCTAAAAATATCAAATCAATCTGAGTAGTATTCTAACAGATATACCATTTGGAAGTTCCACCCATCAGGACACATCAGTATGATTGTAAAATTTTAAACGCATTTATCTCAAAACTGACATTTTCAAGTCGGTGGACACGATATCTTAAAAAGTTATGGAGCGATTTTGGTCAAAAATTACACACATCTATGGAATAGCATTATTTAGTTAATGAACGAATGATTTTTTTATATTTTTATTGTAACATTTTTTTTCGAGCCAATATATGTATGTCGACAATTTGACAAAAAAAAAGTGCGTTCTGTCAAAAATTCAAATTTCAATATTTACTTTTTCCTTCGTTCATTAAGCAGATTTATCCATATACTATCGAAATATTATTTGTTTATTGTTTTTAGATGGACCTATCATAAGTTATGATGTCCACTGCAAGACCTTTCTTTTGACTCGTCATGGAAGATGAGGTACCAACTCTTGAGTTTTCGGAATTTTTAAATAAAAACTGCACAAAACACTGATTAACTATGTATCTTTGATACGCTGAATTGTTTAAATGAAATATATGATGGTATATATTCAAAAAAGATTGTAAAAATACCCATATTTTTACCCTCTGAAGCCCACCTAATCCCTTTATAGCTTTTTGCTAATATATATACTCGTAGTTTTCGTTTTGAACTGTATTCATGTTATTATTAGACTTTATAGGTTTTAATAAGGTTCTGATATGTGTGACTAAGGTTACTTAAAGACAACATATAATATATCTTAATCTAATACCGCCTGATGATCAATGAAATTATTAGATTCTTATTTTTTCAATATATGCAATAAATAATCGGGTTCCCATGTCATTGCAGTACGTTCATGTTCGAATGTATCCTTCCATTCATGTTTGACGTTATTTTCGACACAATCATCAGAATCTCTTCTGACAACGGAGGTTGCAACAATGATAAGCCTACAGTCAACCAGCCGACTCCCTCCATTATGTTTCCAATCTCAGAAAAAGTATTAACTTTTCAAAATTTTGCGAAGCATATTTAGAATAACACCGTTCCGATATTGCGTCGGAACTTTTAATGAAAAAAATACTGAATTGTTTATGCAAAGGCATAAAGCCTGACCTAAAAATCATAACAAATAAATAAAAATTATATATATGTATATATAGATGGGTTAAGGTTCACCATAGAGCGAGAGCGTTTCAGTTTATTAACTTCCAGTTTGTGCCTTTGGCTTGTTTGGTGACTTCAGTGAGGTTAAACTGGAAATACTCACCAGATAATCATGGGAAAAATTAGAAAAACCTCTCATAAATGCGTGTGAAAAGCGGCAATAAAAAAAGGTAGCGCCGAAGATGAATTTAAAACAGAAAGTAAAATAAAAATAAAAAGAAAATATAGAGACAAAGAAAAGGGCAGAGAACAAAAAAGTGTCATAAGTCAAGGTATCAAATAGAAGTCAACAACACTAAGTAACACGCAAATGCAGCAGCCGTTGAGCAGAAAGCTCGGTGCCAACACTGTGGGGTAAGTGTTCTGCGAGAGTTAGAAGAGCAAACGACAGTCAGTCAACCACCTGAGATGTTGCTAATCATAAAGACATTAAGATATAGATATATATACACAAATCTGTAGTAGAAACTATAACAAAGCGATGTCGTTAGCAGTTGTCTTGTTCGGCAGCCAGTGCACGCATGCGCGACATTTCAACAAAGTAGCAGCGTCTAACTTGGCTTCTATGCTGACTAAGCGGTGAATGCGGTTGCTACTTTTTCTTGTTTTCTTTTTTGATATGCTTAAGTGCTTGGGAAATCGCTTAATCAGCGTATGTCTTGACTATTGACAGCACGAACTGTAGCGATCTTAACGCATCTGTTGAGTTAAATGGCAACAATGGATGCTCAAAATGCGCAGCAACATTGGAAGAGGCATAACTGTGGGAAAATCAGTGATAAATTGAACGGAAAATCAAAATTAATTTAAAATGTATGATTAATAGCGGATATAAGCATCCGTTTGTTTAAGAAATATTTCAACAAAATTGAATATGAGATGCGTGCATAGGGATGCCATGTTTTAAATTCAAGGTAAAATTATATTTTTCTTTAATAAAAATGGCAACTTTTCCAAAAACACCTTAAAACAAGCTTTCGGAATAATATTCCAGGCATGCTTTAAGGTTCCAGGCATGCTTTCTATCTCTAAACGCTACACTAGCGCGTAGAACAGTTTCAACTTTCCAAAAGACACTACTAATTAATTACACCCTTCATGCCATTAACACTGATAGACGAGCGCGTACACCATGTAATGAAGCTTGAAATGGATCGTTTGACCAAAAAATATAAATAATAATAACAGAGCACATAACCTTAACCGAAATTCGTTGTTATGGCAGTGGCGTCGATGGAGACGGCGGACGGAGATAGCGTTGCTAGTCGTGCATACACTTGGCCTAATTAAGTCTGCAAATATAACGTTAACCTGATACACACGCACACACGAATTGAATCATATTGTCCGCCATAAATATCCGCACCTTGTAGCGCGCTACCCGCTCACATTTCGGCTGACAACTCACGGCTATAAATTGCACGGCATTCAGGGGGACGCATTTTGGGGTATTTAATTTGCAAAGTGTTGTGCAGGTGGACTGTATATACATACATATATGATAAGTCTCAAAGTTCGTGAAATTATACAAAATTGCATATTTTATTAACAACGGTACTTGATAAAAATAAATAAAAAATTCAGGGATGCCATCTTGAAAAAAATATATATTTTTTTTTCATTTTTTAGTAGTCTAAATATAATTATGGTATAATAAAAATTGAAATTATAAGTGAAAATTATTAAATTTAAGGAATAAATGAAATATTTAATTTTCAAAATTTCAATTTACGAAAAAATATGGATCTCATATTTGAAGTCTTCACGCACCAGTTTGGACTCTACATTCGAATACAAAAAATTGTAAACTATATGATCCCGATTATTGTTGTTATAACAGTAGAAAAAATTTCGAAAAAATTTTTCAATAACGCAGATAGGATCAAAATCTTCTTCTTCTTGACTGGCGTAGACACCGCTTACGCGGTTATAGCCGAGTCCAAAACAGCGCGTACCGTATCCCTCCTTCTGGCAGTTTGGCGCCAATTGTTTATACCAGTGGTCGGCAAACTTATACAATCAAACAATTTATTTTGTGAGAGTGTATGCGTGTTGAGAGCTACTCAACTGACCAAGAGTTCTGTTCTACTGGTCCCGTACTTTTTTAGAACTGGTGAAATTAGAACCAATACTGGTTTCCTAACAATAATTCTTATAGTGTACGTTAGCTTAACACATACAATCAATTGTTTTTACTGTGTAGAAATGTGTATGAAAACATTATAAAGCAGTAAACTTTATGTAAATTACATTTTTTGCAAAACAAAAATTGATTGTACTACTTCGAATTAAACACACAATTATTAATTATATTACAAACATTTTAAATGGCGAATGAAGTTGGAAAATTAATCGTTGTGTTTTTATGAACTGACTTGCAAAAATAATAAAAAAAAATAATAATCTAAATAGAAATATAATAATATATACAAAAGCATTGTCTTTTGTGTTCATACATGCGTGCGTACAATCCACCATGCGTCCTGCTCGCTGTGAAGTCAGCAAGCAACTGACCTGACATCGCGTCTATGGTGTAAAAATGATTGCAAGTACGTGTGTTTCACACGTACACTCAGTGTGCGCTCAGAGAGCGCTCCGCGGGCAATGGGCTGCCGATCACTGGTTTATACCAAGCGAAGCCAGGTCCCTCTCCACCTGGTCCTTCCATCGGAGTGGAGGTCTCCCTCTTCCTCGGCTTCCACCAGCGGGTACTCTTTTTATTCGCTGAACTATGTCAATGTCGTCGTATAAATCGTACAGCTCATCGTTCCATCGTCTGCGGTATTCGCCGTTGCCAATGTTTAAGGGACCATAAATCTTCCGCAAAACCTTTCTCTCGAAAACTCCTAATGCCGTCTCATCGGATGTTGACATCGTCCACGCTTCTGCACCGTAAAGTAGGATGGGAATGAGTACAATACAATGCAAGTCTCTCTGTAGAGTTTGGTTTTTGTTCGTCGAGAGAGGACTTTACTTTTCAATTGCCTACTTAGTCCATAGTAGCACCTGTTGGCAAGAGTGATTCTGCGTTGGATTTCCAGGTTGACATTGTTATTGCTGTTAATGCTGGTCCCAGGTAGTCGAAATTATCTACAACTTCAGAGTTATGACTGTCAACAGTGACGTGGGAGCCAAGACGCGAATGCGCTGACTGTTTGTTTGACGACAGGAGATATTTCGTCTTGTGCTCGTTCACCACCAGACCCATACGCTTCGCTTCCTTATCCAGTCTGGAAAAAGCAGAACTAACGGCGCGGGTGTTGTTTCCAATGATATCGATATCATCGCCGTACGCCAGGAGCTGTACACTCTTATAGAAGATTGTACCTTCTCTATTTAGCTCTGCAGCTCGTATTATTTTCTCCAGCATCAGGTTAAAGAAATTACACGAGAGTGAGTCACCTTGTCTGAAACCTCGTCTGGTATCGAACGGCTCGGAGAGGTCCTTCCCGATCCTGACGGAGCTTTTGGTGTTGCTCAACGTCAGCTTACACAGCCGTATTAGTTTTGCGGGGATACCAAATTCAGACATCGCGGCATAAAGGAAGCTCCTTTTCGTGCTGTCGAAAGCAGCTTTAAAGTCGACAAAGAGATGGTGTTTTGCGATCTTATTTTCACGGGTCTTCTCCAAAATTTGGCGCATGGTGAATATCTGGTCTGTTGTTGATTTTCCAGGTCTAAAGCCACACTGATAAGGTTCAATCAGTTTGTTGACGGTGGGCTTTAGTCTTTCACACAGTACGCTCGACAAAACCTTATACGCGATGTTGAGGAGGCTTATCCCACGGTAATTGGCGCAAATTGTGGGGTCTCCCTTTTTGTGTATGGGGCAGAGTACACTGAGATTCCAATCGTCAGGCATGCTTTCTTCCGACCATATTCTGCAAAGAAGCTGATGCAAGCACCGTATTTGAATAGCTCGGCCTGTAATCCATCGCCCCCCGCCGCCTTATTGTTCAAGCGGGTAATTGCTATTCGAATTTCTAAATCCGGGTCCTTTAAAATTCCGTACACCCAACTTTAGTCTCAAGTATTTTTTGTATCAGTTATATGAGATCTAATTTCCCCACCAACACCAAATAATCACTAAGACACTCAAAAATTAAGTTTTCCTTTACTCTACAGCACACTCACCTACATTCCCCTCCAACAACGGTGTATTAAGCCGCCACAGTAAGTTGAAAACTAGGTAAATAAGGCAGTAGTGACTAGGCGCACGCACAAACTCACGCCTCATTGAAAGCTGCTACGAAAATTAGTTAGCTTATTTTACTTTAGCGCCTACTAACAATTGGCTACTTAGCAATGTAGCAAAGGGGTGCCGTCCGTGCCCATTGATACTCATACTCACTCGCATTCTATGCTAGTCTTTTACATAAGCGCACCCTCGTAGGTGTGTGTTGCGTGTCGGCCACACTTCGCACATGCGACACTAATCATGTAAATTTGTTAGTGGGATCCCCCTGGCAGAACCACCGCCTACTATAGTTTTCTACATTTCCCTCCAAAGCGTCACATATGCAGTTGTGGAGGTGCTGTAATATGATTATGCTGGGGCTTCACTTTACAACTCACACGCATTCATGTATACTCACTCGTATATGCCTCGACATCACAACAAATAAAAGTCTAACAACAAAAAGCATAATAGTCAACTTATTGTTGTTGTTGCAACCACGAATTTGTGGTGTCACTTATACGGTCAGCAGTTATTGGCGTTTGTTTTGATTTGAATTTTATTTTTTTATGACTTTTCATGTTTACATCACGTTTGTTTATAACAGGGTGGGTGGTGGTAACAGGGTGATTTTTTAAGAGCTTGATAACTTTTTTAAAAAAAAAAACGCATAAAATTTGCAAAATCTCATCGGTTCTTTATTTGAAACGTTAGATTGGTTCATGACATTTACTTTTTGAAGATAATTTCATTTAAATGTTGACCGCGGCTGCGTCTTAGGTGGTCCATTCGGAAAGTCCAATTTTGGGCAACTTTTTCGAGCATTTCGGCCGGAATAGCCCGAATTTCTTCGGAAATGTTGTCTTCCAAAGCTGGAATAGTTGCTGGCTTATTTCTGTAGACTTTAGACTTGACGTAGCCCCACAAAAAATAGTCTAAAGGCGTTAAATCGCATGATCTTGGTGGCCAACTTACGGGTCCATTTCTTGAGATGAATTGTTCTCCGAAGTTTTCCCTCAAAATGGCCATAGAATCGCGAGCTGTGTGGCATGTAGCGCCATCTTGTTGAAACCACATGTCAACCAAGTTCAGTTCTTCCATTTTTGGCAACAAAAAGTTTGTTAGCATCGAACGATAGCGATCGCCATTCACCGTAACGTTGCGTCCAACAGCATCTTTGAAAAAATACGGTCCAATGATTCCACCAGCGTACAAACCACACCAAACAGTGCATTTTTCGGGATGCATGGGCAGTTCTTGAACGGCTTCTGGTTGCTCTTCACCCCAAATGCGGCAATTTTGCTTATTTACGTAGCCATTCAACCAGAAATGAGCCTCATCGCTGAACAAAATTTGTCGATAAAAAATTTCGAACCGAACACTGATTTTGGTAATAAAATTCAATGATTTGCAAGCGTTGCTCGTTAGTAAGTCTATTCATGATGAAATGTCAAAGCATACTGAGCATCTTTCTCTTTGACACCATGTCTGAAATCCCACGTGATCTGTCAAATACTAATGCATGAAAATCCTAACCTCAAAAAAATCACCCGTTAGCTTGCTAGACTAGGGCTTATATCGAGGAGCAGCAAGTGGGTTAGTTCTGATTTCCGCGCTCAATTTCAAATTGGGTTATATTTGTAGGCGCAGGGGTTGTAGGTTGACACTTTGTGGTTGTTGTTTTTGCTTTGTTTTAGTTTTAGTTCGAACCACAAATTGATCACTTTACAAATTATTAACCACGAAATGTCATTAAGTCTGATATTAATAGGATACTACAGACTAAGTCAGGGAAGTGATAAGCTAAATCTATACTGAATATACAAATGCAAATGGAAGTCTTCGATTTGACAAGGGTTGAAGAGTCGCGAATCGAACAGACTCGCAGCTCATACGGTGAAAACTTGCCCTAATAGCCTTTTCGCACAGCCAAGTTAATTGATCAATTAAAATTTTAATTGAGAAACAGTTTCTGCCCTTCGCACTGCCGACTACTCGATAACCAATCAAGCTGTTTCAACAGCTGATTGCTATTTCCTGAATAATCACAGCTATTATTTTCAGCAGAGACATCTACTTATAGTACGTTCTTTGACGCAGAGTTGCATTTCATGTTCAACTCGATTATAATTCGATTAAAAATTAAATGTAGAAAAATTAGGTATATATTTTGTGTGGTAAATCGAGCTAAATCAGCACTTTAATCGAGCAAAGACCGCTTAATTGATCAATTAACTGCTGTGCGAAAAGGCTCTAACACTATAATGTAGTATTTAAAACGGCTATTATACGTTTACTTTTGAAATAATGAGTAGATAAGAACGAGATCATTAACTTCTAATCTACATATCATTGAAGACAATTGAACCTTGGTCACTTAGTTTTGAAAATATATATGTATGTTGGCTAAATTATAAGTATCTTTCGATGGGTTGGATCTATGCCCTATCTAATACCATCTTCAGCTGTGCAAGGGATTCGGTTTTCCAGTTATTCACCAAGGAAACCAATTATTCATCCATTGGCTAAGAGATCTAAAAGTTTTAGGGACATCTCAGGAATCAATATATCTAACTGTGATTTTGCTTAACCATTCGTTGCTTGTCTGAACATTAGCTATGGCATCACAGTAGATTAAACCGAACTGACTAGGAGAATCTTTATATCTCTCAGACTTCAAATTCTCAGCGTTTTCGGCACCTTTGGGTTGAGGTCGTGTTGATCTGGTATTATTCAATGATGGTTATGTGATTGGCACGTTTCATAGGTAATAAACCTAGATTATAAGTATTGTATCAAGAATAATGTCTAAAGAGATAGCGCAATTTCCAGCAGTATAGCTATCCTCGACAAAAGAGAGTCAGTTCAGCTATTTTTAAGGGCAAACATTACACTTGATTGTTCTAAAATTATATGCTAGAAGAGATCAGGTGCATGGAAGTAAGAGTTAACTTAAAATATGCCTCTAACTATAAAACGCTTCAGTCTTTATTTTTTATTCAATCAACAGAAATTTTTATGCATTCCCTAGACAGTCGCTTCTGTGTAAAGGGAACCGAAACAGATTTATTACAATTAATTTATATTTTCAGTCTAAGGTTAAGGGTTAATATTTATTAATTAAGATTTTTTCATTTCTAAAGATACAAAAGGTAATTAAATAAATATCAATGCGCTTCCTAAACCACACTGCTGTACCGCTAAAAAAAAGCCAACTCACTACACAACAAAAACAAATATTACTTATTACCACAATTCACCCAATTATGAGATGCCTTTTATTATTATTCTTATTTTTTATTTGTTGTATGTTTGTAAGGCAATCATTTAATTACTCATTGCATTCTCAAGCGCAAATAAAAACTAATGAGATTTTTCAATAGCGAAACGGTTAAAAGCCAAGCAAGTAGCGGTAAGTGGAAAGGCACACAGCTGCAGCATACCAAAAGCCGCACGCCATGAGCTGAGCGTGGAACACCAAAATGAAGCATATTTGTGTATATGTGTGAGTGTGTGTGAGGCCAAATTAATCGCTTGCCGCTGACCTTCAAGTCGACTGTCGTCATTTGAAACAGACTTTTGCTTTTGCGGCAGCCAAATGAGATAAATGAAGCAAATAAGATATAATTCACATATATTTAGCTACATTAGATATAATTTTTCGCACATATGCAGCTATTTGTATCTAAAAGCATAAGCTTGGCTTTGAAATCGCTTGGACCGCACCACAAAACGCGCATTGATTTGGCGCCTCAATTGCCGATCGTTGTATCGATCGTTTAAGCATAACGGTATGGAGTGATATGTTGGAAAAAATAAACATTAACACATATTTATTATACATACACAGATATACATACATATATGTATATACACATTAAAGAGGTTTTCTTGGTACAACATGGTGAGCCGCCACCAATTTTGGCGATCTTGTCTATTGAGCCATGAGCTCGCTGGCTTTTTACTTTTATGCTCATTTGATGTTGTTGGTTTTTTTTCGTTTAATGCGAAATAAATAAATATTTGCGATTTCTTCTTTGGTGCCACTCGCCATTTGTTGAATTGTTGTCTGGCTATATTGACAGAGCATTTCAATTGATACTATCGCTAAGTGTATTTATTTTATAAGCGCGCGGTTGCGTAATGTGCACAAGAATAATTGATAAATAAGTGGACTTAATGGTGGGGTTATATAAGCTAGGAATGTTAATCTGCGATAATAAATGAAAATATTTTTTAATTTTTTTAAATATTATGGGAAAAATTTATGAAAATAAAATTTAAAAAATGTTGAGGACAATTATGAAGACAAAAATTATTCTAAATCAAATAAAAAAAAAAATAAAAATAAAAAAAATAAAAATAAAAATAAAAAAATAAAAAATATATAATATATTTAAAAAAAAATGTAAATTTCAAATATTATTTGGAAAATTTATGAAAATAAAATCCTAAAGTTATTTAAAATCTAAAATAAATAAAAAAATAAGAATAAATATATTTTTTTAATTTTAAGAATTATTTGAAATTAAAAAAAAAACAATAAACATGTATCTTTAGCAAATAAAACATACTAAATAATATAATTAATTTTATGAAATATAAAAACAACTAAAAAAATAAAAATATATAGTTAAAAAAATTAAAAATAAAAATAAAATATTAAAAAATAATAATAAAATATTAAAAGAAATAAAAAAATATTTTAAAAATAAAAAAAAATCTTTTACAAATTTACAAAATTAAATATTTTGTCCAAAACAAAAGAAAAACACAATATCGCAGTCAACCACTCGAGCCATCCAGGTGTCTACTAAGCAACGCAAAGGAATGTGGCTGCCACAGCTGTTATTTGTGATTTTTATTTCAAAATTTATTTTATTACTTGTTGTTATTGCTAGACTTTGGATTATGCGCTGTTGAAAATGGGCGCGGCGGCGCGTTCAAGCAACTCAACGCGGCACATTAACACATTTGCGACTCTTCAACCCATAACCGCCTAACTGGGTGTCTAAAAATATTTCTCTTTGTTTTTTACGTTTTTTCTGCAACATTGACAGCAAATCAAAATGCAGTGAATTTATGTGCCAAACATGTTAAATGTTTTGTTTTATTTTCGCTCATTTGTTGTATAGCCTTTGCTGTTTGTTGGCTCTACTAAGGAGACACGGCAAATAACATTCAAGCCATGCTTGGTGTGGTCACAAATGTTTTGGTCAATAGTGTCACAAAATTAATCGGAAAATCACGAGGACAAATAAATTTAAGTTTGAGGTGACCGTCACACCGTTTACAAATAGTTGCGCTCAAATAATGCTGGCTGTTTACTTATTTAACTTTGAGGTATTTCTCTTTTATTTTAATTAAAGTATTTATATGAGTAAACTATTTTCTTTAGTCGTGAGCACGACGTTTTGAACAAGTATTAGTTTGTGAAAGTGTAAGTGACGCACGACTATAGAAGGGAAGGTTTGAGAATAATATATGTAACAGCTATAAGTATGACGCGTATATTTCACCGAGGTCTTCTAATTCTAATTCATAAATTACATATTTTCTGTACCTTTGTTTTTTAGAATCAAACCACTTAATCTGGAATCAGAAGCCAACATTTAGGAATCAATCCGTCTATTATACCTTTTGGTCTTTTCACACAGGAGCAAATTGATCAATTAACCGGACTTTAATCGATTAAAACGCTGATTAAGATCGATTTATCATACAAAATAAAAATCTACAATATTTCTTACAATATTTAATTGAATTTTAATCGACTTGAAATTGAAATGAACGTTCTTTGTCTACGAGTTTTTGTTCACGGTACACGAAGGAAGATGTCGCTGCTAAAAATAGCAATTAGCTGATGAAAAACCAAACCAAAAATATATAATATAAATATAATATATAATCTGATCGGTTACCGAGTAGCCGGCAGTGTAAAGGGCAAAAATTAGTATCTCAATTAAAATTATAATTGATCAATTAATTTGGCTGTGTGAAAAGGCTATTACATTGATTGACCAGGTTAATTGAGCCAAAATCTATCTCATCTTGTAGAAAATTTCCCAACTCATGAAAAATAAGAAGAGTCTTGCTTCAATCATTTTCATAGATATAGCATTTTAGAATCGAATTCTGAGGTTCGGGCATTCTTCAAACAAATTCTGAAATGCACAAGGTGATTTTTCCACTTAATCGATACATAAACTTAACTCTATCTTACTTAAGTCCCTCTTAATTATATTTTTTCATGGAATATATATCTATATAATCTTTTCTATTATTAATATGTTCATCTCGAATGTTGGTAACTTACCGCAATTTGGTGGCATATTCTTTTTCTATCGCCAGACGATCTTGTATGAAACTGCAATATTTTTCAAGGAATTCTATGCCTTTGTTCGTCTGTGACGATATATTTTCATACTGATCCTGTAAATGAAGAAAAAAAAATAAGTATGTATTAGTATTTTCAGTTTTTAATAGCAACAATTGTATAAATAAACATATGATAACCAATTATAGAAAAATTTTCAAAAAAAAATGAGGTAGAAACTAATAAAATAAAATTAATTCTGGTGAGAGAGATTTAATATTTTAAAATCATAGTAATATAATAAATCTAAAGTAAGTTCTAATAAGAATAAATATTTATACTTTTCTGTGCATAATATATAATATAATCAAATATAATATATTTGATGGTTTAGGACTGTATCTCATATTTTATATAATCGTCAAAATATTACAAAAAAAAGCTTCTTCAATAAAAAAATATAGCTTCTATAATATCTTCGGGCACTCCCTAATATTCCTAACTTAACTGTAAGTATCTATATGATAGTAGTGCGTCTGATGTATACGTAATTTACTAAAAATATTGGAAATTTACTGATAAACGATATCATATCAGCAAGATACGAACAAGTGCATATGTACTATACTATATAGTCCATTTGAAAAAATACTTGTTTAAATTTTATTAAGGCAAACGTGTTGAATTTCAAAACAAGACATTTTTAAGAAATTCATACATATTTTCGTACTGACCAAGAGTGATTCAAAGTATTCGACTATTTTATTCAGTTATGGAAATGTAAGTATATTTATGTATATATCTAACTATATATTCTATCAAATCGCACTTTCATAATGGCAAAGTAATCTTTTCTAAAAATACCGAAAGCAGGCACTTGAAAATATGCTTTAATTGAAATCGAGAAATATAGGCGATAGAAGAATGTATTTCAAGAACATATGGCCAAAAATTGTTGGCGAATAAACAAACTTGGCAATGAACTCATTTTAGAAAACAAATAATTCTGCTGCGTTTATTTACACTATAAATGTATGAATGTTAGTAAAAAGTGTATGAAAATTTTACAAAATTCTTCAAAAAATTTTATAAGAAGGAAAATATTTAAATTTGTTTAATAAAAATAATTATAAATTACTTGTACAGAAAAAAAATCTGTATTTGGTATTTGGTGGTTGAAAGAAGTTATAAATCGTTTTATCGTAAGATAATTGCAAAAAAAAATAATCATGATTTAATTAATATATGCCCTATAAAGTTGAAAAACTCCATATTCAATAAAACGAGCTTTGGATAGGTTTAAACCGATCTTACGCAATTTTTAAAGAGTATTGTCACTTCTAAGGTATACAACTAGTTATCTATGGTTATTATCTAGGTTACTGATGGCATTGTATAAAAAATTGTACATAATCTTTACCTAGCACACAAAAACAGTTATAGATAGGTGAGTGCGAGAGATAGCTAAGCTTTATTTTTTGTTTACACTGTAGTTATCAAATGATTTGTTCAATATTTTTCATAAAAACACTTAACTGTATGATTAGTAGTAATGCAATAAACTTGTATTTTTGTATATGTGAATCGATTATAATGACAAGTGATAAAAATTATCGAATGCTCGCGAAGTTATACAAATATCACAGTAAAGTGACTATAAATGAAGCAATAATAAATATGTAGAAGAAGTACTTAAAACACAAATATAACTTTATATTATATATAGATACTAAATGGTTTCATATTGATAGAATTTGAATTAAAATTAATAATTAAAATATTTAATTAAACATTTTTAATTTCTTTGACGAGATTGTTCAATGTACGTGTTGGAAAAAATATGAATTTAATTACTAAAAGACAAAAAATATTTTATTGAAACTAAACATGAAGTGAAGTTTAAAAATATGCAAAAAGCATTATTTAAATATAAAATTTATGATAAAACACATATAACTATAGATTTATATATATACAGTATACTCTCGAAAAGTAAATCGATTGGTATTTTGGGTAATTTACTTTTTTGAATAATTTACTTTTCCAAATATATACATAAATTATCTGTTTTTATAATATTAAATGTATTTTTAAACTTAAAAATTCATTCATTTATTTGCTTCAATAAAATATATGGATTTACATGAAAAATATATTAACATTTACATACATACATACATATGTATTTACTATGAAGAGAAGAAAACTTGAATATTCTTTTGATTTTTTCTTTTGCAATATATTTTCTGACCATTTTTGTACGACAATTCAAAAAGTCTGACACCTGATTTGCATCGTTTTCATTTTTAAACCAGTTGATCAAGTAGGAAAGTTTATTTACTAAAAAGACGCGATAAACAAGAGAGTAAGTGTTTTTGCAACATCGTAAAAAAACATCGAATTTTTTATCACACTCTCTGAAAAGTAAATTAAAAAATTTACTTTTTCGAGGTGCATGTGTAATCTTAAAGGTGATTAACTTTTCCGCGATTATTTACTTTCTGAGAATTTACTTTTCGAGAGTATACTGTATATATATATATATGTAAGAGTATGTACATGTATCCATAAAAATCTTCACATAATAATAATTTCGAACAAAGAAATTCTTTAGCTAAATTTTTTATCTGAACAAAAAGGAAAACAATAGCAACAAGTCATAATAATAATAATGAAAAAACATATTAATTAAAATTACTTCACGTTTCATGATTGTCTGCAATTGCTACCGTTCACTCATTGCCCGGTGTCGATATGTATTCATATACAATATACATAAGTATAAACTACTCATAGGCGACTGCGTCGATATTCACTTCTAATAAATTAATTAATATGCATAACAAATTGTGATTTCGCTTACATGATAAGTTTATAAGCATTTATTACTGCAGCTACATACAACACAAACAGAAATGAAACAGTGTGTCCGTATTGTAATGAGACATATTGAATAACATATAATTTACAAGTTATAATGTAGTATATAAGGAACTACGTAATAGGAAACTGACCAAGAATGGAATGTGCTAAGATAAAATAAATTTGAAATTTATAAGCTTAAGTTCTAATTCTAAATGTAAGTAGATCGCAGTGATACTGAAATGTTGCTAGGTCTCCACGGTGGAACAAAGACCGACGAGAGATTAGTAATTTTCGATATTAGCTATACTCTTACTGACCAATTCTACTCGCTATAATTGAAAGTTCCAAGCTCCTGCCTTATCAACTTAAGCAATATAGGTTTTGAAAGATTAATTGTTACGAAAACAATGGATTCGGTATCCGAATAAAATAATTTCGGACAACTATTTCTTGAATCTCTAAGAAATGGTTCCATCTGAGCATTACTTTTACAGCTAATTGACTACAGCTCTGTAAAATATCAGTCAAGAATCAACTGCGGCACTTCAGAAAATGCTATCAGGGCTGTCTGGGTTAAAATCTGAATTTTAAGTTTTCAAATACGTCTTATCCAATTCTTTCATCATTTCAAAAGTAACGACTAGTCGTGAGTGAAAACAAGTGTCTTTAGATAGCTAAAATTCCAAGAATTCCCTGCATTCACTCGATACTTCCACCTCCTCTCCGAGTTGCAACACAACGAATACTTTCGTTTTCTCATTGGAATGTCCGCCTTATAATTAAAACTATTTATTATAATAATAATAAAATGTACGTCGTTGCACTAGCAAATCAGAACTGTCCACTTTAATTATGAGTGCCAACACGATTTACGACGTTTTTATGTGGAAATATTTTACTTTTATTATGATTGAGGTAAGCGGAGGTGCCTGCAGACACAAATGGTATGAAACCGAACGAACGAACGAGTAATGAAAGTTAATTAAGCGCATAACTATCAGAGTTGCATGTGCA
Source organism: Zeugodacus tau (assembly GCA_031772095.1). Classification (NCBI taxonomy): domain Eukaryota; kingdom Metazoa; phylum Arthropoda; class Insecta; order Diptera; family Tephritidae; genus Zeugodacus; species Zeugodacus tau. The sequence goes on from CM062653.1 coordinate 44,018,334, forward strand.
GTAAATTTATGGTGTATTTGTAGGTAAATAAATAAAAATTTTATATATCACTGACCTATACTTATAGAAATACAAGACAAGCTAACTTTGCTTTAACATTTTGAAGAACAATTTTTCAAAATTTTTCGTTTTCAGGGTTGCCATACATTTTTTTCTAAATTAATAATAACATATTCAAAAGCTAACATTTCCAATAAAAACTTCACAAAACATTCGAATATTTAAATTTATTTTTTTGTAAGTTTAAAATAAAGTGGCAACCCTATCATATTAATTTTTAATAAATAAATGTTGTAAAATAATTTCCAAAATAAAATCATATATTTATACTCTCGCAACAAAAGTTGCTAAAGAGAGTATTATAGTTTTGTTCACCTAACGGTTGTTTGTAAGTCATAAAACTAAACGAGTTAGATATAGGGTTATATATATCAAAATGATCAGGGTGACGAGACAAGTCAAAATCCGAATGTCTGTCGGTCCGTCCGTCCGTGCAACGGATAACTTGAGTAAAAATTGAGATATCTTGATGAAACTTGGAACACACGTTCCTTGGGACCGTGAGAGGGTTGCTTTCGAAAATCGGACCACTGCCACGCCCACAAAATGGCGAAAACCGAAAACACATAAAGTGTCATAACTAAGCCATAAATAAAGTTATAAAAGTAAAATTTGGAATAGAGGATCGCACTAGGAAGGGGCATATTTGGATGTAATTTTTTTGGGAAAGTGGGCGTGGCCCCGCCCCCAAATCGGTTATTTGTATATAGCTCGCAAACCAATAAAGCTATATAAACCAAACTTTCTGCAGTCAGTTCTCTTTCGTACCCCACCACACACCATGAAAATAGTTGAAATCAGATAATAACCACGCCCACCTCCCATACAAAGGTTAGGTTGAAACTTACTAAAAGTGAGTTAACTCAGTAACGAAAAACGCACATAAGAAATGGCAGATAGAAGCTGCACTCAGATTTTTTTATAAAATGGAAAATGGGCGTGGCATCGCCCACTTATAGGTCAAAAACCATATCTCAGGAACTACTCGACCAATTTCAATGAAACTTGGTTTGTAATAGTTTTCTTACATCCCAATGATATGTTGTGAAAATAGGCCAAATCGCTTCACAACCACGCCTACTTCCTATATACCAGAACTTTGAAGACGATCTGAATCGTTATCTTTACAATATATAAAGGTAGCACTAGTGAAGATATCGATGCAGAACTTTGCACAAATACTACCTTTATAGTGTGGAAGCCCCATTCTAAAAATCGCCGAAATCGGACCATAGGTTTTCAAGGCCCCATGTATCGAACATGAGGACCTCGGTGCTTCTAACCTAATATTATGGTTTCCAACTTTCAATGGACTTTATACAATATATATGATGAATATGTGGGTCAAATTGTGTATTATATAATATAAATAAAGTTAAATAAATAAATTGCGAGAGTATAAAATGTTCGGTTACACCCGAACTTAGCCTTTCCTTACTTGTTTTATTTACTTTTTATATTGATTGATATTTTTTTTAAATTTTCAAAATATATGGCAACCTTAAAAAATAAAATTTTTGATATTTACTTATTATTAAATACTTGTAACCATATATACGGACTTTAAACTTTTTTAACCGTATTCCCTATCAACCAACATCTAATCTTAATAATTTTCTCAATCCCCTAAATAGTATTTGCGCCTCCAAAGAATTGGAAACCAACGTAGTAACTGCATTATCAGGTTTTGAAATTCGACTAAACTAAGAATAGTGTTTCAAGAAACCTAAGAGTATCGTATTAATTAATAGTCAGTAAATTGCAATGTCTATGATTTCAACAGACATGCAGTAGTAGATAGTTATAAAGTGGGCTGTATTCGTTCAGTATATGGGACAGGCAAACTTTAGTTATTTAGGAAGGGGAACTCCTAAGATCAAATAATTACAACAGATTATAATGGATAATTACAAACAGATCTAAAATTTGCTTCATAAAGACTTCTCGAACTATGCGAAACTTCGACAAGCGGTTTTGAGTTAGACTACTTTCTTGCTCAAAAACTTTAAGCAACTACCCGATTAGAGACGGGTTTTAGTTTTACACATTTATCAGAATAATCTCATAAAGTCACTACAAAGTATCATAATTTAATTGAATTTATAACAACAGAGTTTGTGCATAACTTATTAAAGATTTTCTCTTCATTCCCAATTTGTTTATAATGAGAGTTGGGCGGTGTATGATCATCCAATACAGTCTATAAGACTACCCAATATAAGATGAAGAAAATATGTAAAGAGCAGTAAGTAGCCGTCAGAGCCCAATATGGGATTTAACAAGTTTTTATAAACCATCCACACATGTGTCAATATTGCTAAAAAAAATCACAGAATAATGAATACGATCCAGGAATTATCAATTGAAAAACCCAAAGCGATCACCAATCATCCCATACCTTGAACTCCAATCTCTTGATGAAAAAGAACCGCTATATTTACAATGAACCGACTGAGAATTGAAGGTTAATTCAAGTAAATTGAAAGAAATCAGAAAAATAACACAGTTTTTTCTTGGAAACATTTACCACAGTTACATCACCGATTCTTTGAAATAACTTTACGACATGCCCAGCTCTTCGCTTAACCCAAGAAGCTTCACACTGATTAGAAGAGTGACGCGTACTGTGACAGCAATGAAAGTGCAATCGATTTCTCACAAAACAAATGAAACGAACGACGCTTTACGAACGTTTACAGAATGTTGCATCACAGCGCGCCGCAGGGGACGGCGGGCAAGCGAATTTTACGCTAAATTTAAAGACAATCGAATTTGCGACCACAACAAAAGCAAAAACAAATTAACAAAAAAAATAAATAAACGACGATAAACGAATTGAAGACCTCATTAACGTAGTGCTTTACAGCTCGTATGTGCCGATGTATGCTTTTGTTTGTATGCAGATAGCGACAATGGATTACACAATCGATGGATGAGGCAATCTTTTGTGCCGTATAAGTGAGATAATACCAAACCAATAGCAGCAACAACAACAACAAATAAGAAAATTTGGTAATAAAATAACGAGCGAAGGAATGTGCATATAGAGACGAGCGAGCAGCGTACGAAAAATGCTGACTGCATGCAAATTGCGCTTTTCGCGACGCGCGTCCAACACCGTTAAATGCCGCAATCGATCGATAGATTGCACATCGGCGGCTCTTTAATGACAGTTTTATTTTCGTATTTTCGTGTTATTTAAAGATTTCAAATAGTTCAGTTGTTGTTGTTTTTTTATGTTTGAAATCTTTTGTTGTTGTAAACGCTTTCAAGTTTATTTCGGTTTGTTGAGTGCAAGTGGTTTGTGGGCGGATTTGATTTGTATGCGTTTAAGTGGCCACTTCTGTTGTGGCGCGTCATGACAATTGGACGACCATGCGACTCTGATTGACAGTTAAAAAAAACAAAAACAAAACAAACAAAACGGAATGTTGAATAATGTCAAAAAGAAACCACATAAAAGTGATTTACGAAAATACCACGCTGAAGCGCTGGCGCATATTTGCAGCGAGTGCGTTCAAGGGGGCCACGCGGTGCGCTTGTAGACGCACTCAAGTACCCGTGTGTGTCAGTCAACAAACTGAAGGCTAAGCGTACGCGCGCCGCAAAGAAACCGAAAGTGGAGCATGTGAGCTCGCGTGCAAATGCGTTTGTCAATGGAAAGCGCGCAGGTGGAGTAGACGACAACAGAAACAAAAACATAAAAACACGCATGGTATAGAAAAAACGCAAGAAAGTGCTTTGAATTTGGCACAACAGCACAGTTTGGCGTAGCCAACAACAACAACAAACCCAACACAAATACAACAAACCGCAAACAACAAAGCGCTTTTGGCGCTTATAAACAAGTGTTTGTGTTATGTCATGCCGCGTCTGTGTGTGTGTGTGCCTTTGTTGTGGGTGCTGGAGACAATTTTAAAGAGATGAAAAAGGTATACAAAAGAGTCGTCCGCTGTGTACCGTTAACAATGGCAAGGCAACATGAAGAAATGGTGTCACCAAACCAATTCGCATTTTTTTGCACACTTCTTCGTTTTATTTTCGTTAAATTTACTTTTAAGCGCAAATAAATTGTTGATTAGAATATTCAAATTTTTTATTTCTCTTTTACTCCACTTTTTTCCAAATTTCGTAATTTTTTTGATTCAAGAATTTATTTTTTTTTATACTGATAACAGCATAACTCTCACAAAAATTCTAACAGCTGATTAGCAAAAATTATTTATATTTGAAGGTTCAGAAAAATGCTGCTGAAACCAAGCTAGACACAAATCGGTCTCTCACACGTCGTTCTCGAGCATTGGGCATCTCTGTAACGTCATTATGGTGCATTTTGCCAAAATATCTTGGCCTATACAAGATCAAATTGACGATAGAACTGAAGCCGTTTGACCACCGGAACTTTCGTATTTTCGTGAATTTGGTTGAGCAAAAACTTGAAAATGATCCGGTTTTCATCGAAAAACCATCTCCAGCGATGAGGCTCATTTCTGGCTGAATGGCTTCGTCAATTAGCAAAATATGATCTATTGGTTAGGTAGCAATCCACACGTACTCCATGTGTCACTATTGCGTCCCGAAAAAATTACGGCTTCGTGGGGTTTATGGGCCGGTGGCGTCATTGGGCCGTATTTTTTCTTAATGATCAAGACCTTTAAGTTACTGTGAATGGGAATCGCACCGATCAGTGATAATCGAATATTTTTGTCCCGAATTGGATGATATGGACTTGGACAATATGTGGTTCCAACAGGATGGCGTCACAAGCCACACAGCGAAAGTTGCAATAAATTTATTGAAAACCAAGTTTGGTGAACGTGTTATCTCACGAAATGGCCCGGTCAATTGGCCGAGGCGTGCGATTTCACTATTTCCTATGGGCTACGTCAAGTCTATGTCAGCAAGTCAGCGACGATTGATGAACTTCGTACGAATATCGAACGTGAAATTGCAGCAGTATCGGTCGATTTATGGTTGAAAACCGTCGAAAATTGGGTCTGCACTTTTGCAAGCATGTCCGTGGTGGCCATGCGAAAGAAATCGAGTTGCATACATAATAGCATCGAATGTACTTTCACAGGAATAAAGAATTTCATTGATGTTTTATTTAAAATTTAACTTTTTTAGCCCTCTTATTGAAACCCCCTTTAGCTTCAGTCAACGAGCTCACAAAGAATTCTGCAAAAAAGGAGAATGTACATATACTCATCAAGACGGTAACTGATAAATAATGATTCTAAGATAAAAATCCGGGTCCTTTTCAACTACTGCCGACTTTTCTTGGAAGGGAGTTAAGCTCTCTTAGTTTATTATCATCTATGTCCCCTAGCGCAAGTCAATGAAACGTAAGTCGTTTCGACACAGCTTATATGGGAACTTATAGCCTCTGTTTTAACACCCACACAGTGATTTTGTCTCAAGAAGGAAACTGCAGAGTCGTGGGTACATCCTTCGATTTTGGTTATGTTCAGATGAATTCACTAATAGTATTTAGGTTCGGTTGAAGAATAAATTGTTACATTCTATAAGACTCACGTTACTAATCCAAGGCAGTAAATCTTTGTGAACCTTATTGACCTTTTCTTATACAATTTATCCTCGGCTTAAGGAAAAATCGAATTTTTCGATTACATAGATTAGAACTAGATTTATAAAAGATTATATGTACGTCAAGAAGACTAGATGTAGTGTTTCTCCAACAGAACCATTTCTTCTTGTACTTCTTACTGAAATTATCTCTCAAATATTGAAGTAGACCGTAGACAACAGCTAGTGTCAATGTGGTATCTTCGACCACTGAGCTCCTTATTCAGCAAATGAAGATCGGACAGCAGAGAAGATTTTCTTATAAAACGTTTTCCTGTAAAAAGCTAGTTTTGAGGATGGGAAGATAGACAAAGAACCTTCTGGTACTTAAAACAGTTCTATTGCCCATTCGTTTTTATACAGTTATTCGAGTTATTAAATGAGGGAGTTCGAATATAAGAATATAGTAAATATCTTGTAACACTATAGTACTATTCACATAATAAGGTAGAATAATGATAAATTGACAGTGAAATAAACGAAATTTTGGTACTAGAAAATAAATGTTCCTTCAAACCATTTTCATAATAAAAAAAAATTTATTTCATAATCAATTCAAAACAAGTAAGGAAGGGTTAAGTTCGGGTGTAACCGAACATTTTATACTCTCGCAATTTATTTATTTAACTTTATTTATATTATATAATACACAATTTGACCCACATATTCGTCATATATATTGTATAAAGTCCATTAGTCCGAGTAGTTCCTGAGGTATGGTTTTTGGCCCATAAGTGGCCGATGCCACGCCCATTTTCCATTTTGTAAAAAAATCTGAGTGTAAAAAATTTCTGACGTTTTTCGTTAGTGAGTTAACCCACTTTTAGTAGTTTTCAACATAACCTTTGTATGGGAGGTGGGCGTGGTTATAATCCGATATCCTCCATTTTTGGACTGTATAAGGTAGTACCTAAAAGAAACGACTCTAGAAAGTTTCCTTGATATAACTTTAGTAGTTTCCGATATATGTACAAAAAACTTAGTAGGGGGCGGGGCCACGCCCGCTTCCCCAAAAAAATTAGATCCACATATACCCCTTCATAGTGCTATCCTTCATACCAAATACAATACATACTTCCATAGTTTTATTTATAGCTTAGTTATGGCACTTTAAGTGTTTTCGGTTTTCGACAATTTGTTGGCGTGGCAGTGGTCCGATTACGCCCATTTTCGAACTTAACCTTCTTATGGTGCCAAGAAATACGTCTTCCAAGTTTCATCAAGATATCTCAATTTTTACTCAAGTTACAGCTTGCACGGACGGACAGACGGACGGAGAGACAGACATCCGGATTTGAACTTTTCTCGTCACCCTGATCATTTTGATATATATAACCCTATATCTAACTCGTTTAGTTTTAGGACTTACAACCAACCGTTATGTGGACAAAACTATAATACTCTCGTAGCAACTTTGTTGTGAGAGTATAAATATATTCAACTGAACTCTGTTAAGTGCTCCCTCACTCACTTGAGAGTTCAATCATATTCATATGTAGTCGGTGGCATTTGCAGCTAATCGCTTGCTCGTGCTTTACTTAAAGAATTACACAACAATTGACAGGCGGAACACCTAAATAATCAATCAGCAGCCCACATTTTATCCGCAAGTGGCATTTAACGCGCCAACTGCTAGCGAGTCTACACACACACAAACACATACAAACAGCAGAAACACAAACGTGTGGCAGCATGGCTTTCGCAAATCACTCACTACCGATACTTAGCGTACGTAATATGCGGTAAAACAATTGAATAACATGACGATTACATTACCATACAATCAAACAGCCGCTGCCACCGCACCGCACCGCACTGCTGGCCCACCCCCACAGCAAGGCAAGCCGATTGTTTGTTTAGCATATTCAGCGTTTAAAATCTTGCCACAAATCGGTTAAGCGTTACGACCCATATCATAACCGTTAAAAGCAGACAAATGTGATACTGACAAAACTAAAAGCGATCGATACAACAACAACAACAAAAGCATTATGTACAAGATTAAACAACTTTGGTGAGTGATGGAGCGCCTGTATTTGTGTGTGTCGGTGTGAGTGTGTTTGGCGCAATTTGCCAGCACCCAAGCGGCGTGGCAGTTAACTGCAATTTCCCCCTCTCCCGCTCTGCCTTACTCCCTCACCACTGTCAATTGGTTGCTGTGCAACATATTTGACTACTTGCCCCATATCAGCAGCGCTGCCATATTGCACAGTTGCAAACAAGTCGGCAACGCCACACACGCATAAATATACAGTTAAATGCATAAAGACACAAATGCATGCAAATATAAGTGCTTTATCGTGCTCTTATACGGTTCAGCAGCTTGAAAATTTGCATTTCTCACGTCACAGTTAAAGCGTTTTATAGCATTTGATGTGGTTGTTATTGTTGTAGTGGTTGTTGTTGCAATAGTTGTTGTTGTCGGTTGTCATTATTATTATTCGATCCCGACTACCATTGCTTTTCATGTTTTGTGGCTTGTTTTTGTTGGTCGCCACATTCGATTTGTTGCAACAGCGCCAACAAAAATTATCACCTTCCGACATGTTGCACGCAGTCCATTATCTCTGCAACGCAACAGCTGTTATTGTTGTTATTAAGTTAGTTGTTGTTGTCTCTGCAAGCTGTTTTTGCTCGTATGACACCATAACCAATATCCATCGTAGCTTGCCACAAATTTCTTTCGGTTTATGAACGCAGCTGTTGGTGACGCTGCTCACCGGCTTTGTGGTTGTTACGGTTAAATGAAAAGCGTTGAACCACATTCTCTGTTTTACAGCATGGCAATCGGTCTTTCTTTACCCCGCTTCTGCTAGTTTCACTCTTTCATAGTATTCGTATTACGAAAGAGGGGAGAAGAGAGAAATAGAGGGTGCTTATTAGTATCATAGTCGTCTACCGCACACGCTTTAAATCAAGCTTTGGTCGCCGATATTTATTATTAGTGTAATAATTTTATTCATCGCCTTGGAGTCATTAATCTCCTACTCGGGCCCACCTCCTCTCGGCGGTCCATTCATCCATTCGTCGCTGTTGCGTAATCGAACTGAATTAAATTTACTCCAAGCTGTTTCAAACTACTTTTATTGTGGTTTCTGGTATGTTTAGCTGGCTTTTAGAGATTCGTTGCAGCGATTAGATTTAAATTTATTTACTTACTTCGCTACTTTCTTAATAAATCAATGAATCAACCCGAGATTAATGATAATTTTTTGCGTTGTTGACGTGAGAAATGTCAGGCGATTTGCAAAAGCAGAAGCTGAAATGTAAATCTGTTATGCCCGATACGGGTTATAAATATGTTCAAGTAGTAAAGGAACGTTTTGAGATCACATAATAGAAAAGAGATGATTATGTAAACTATGTAGCACTGTTATACATGAATTCAATTTGTACTTCAAACCCATGAACTTCTTTTCTCATAACCTAGAATATCTTCCCAACCTCTTTGACGTACATACATACAGAGCCATCTTACTCCGGATAATTTTATCTTGACAAGTTCACTATGTTCATTGTGACCCAGCATTTATTATTGGATAATATTCGATCGAATAGACCACGTCCAGCACTCAGTGAAGAAAACATAGCAGTCGTAGCTAAGAGCGATACGGCGCCGTTTGCAGCAACTCGGACTGACGTATGGAACGATTTCTCTCTACGTCCAGATCATAAATTGAAAGCTTATGCAAGAACTGAAGTCGACCTTCCCAAGCGACATCACTTCGCTCATGTGTTCTTGTAAAGTTCCAAGAAGATACCGCGAACCAAATTCTGTTCAGCGATTACGCCCATTTCTGGCCCAATGGGTATTTAAACAAGCAAATTTGCCGCATTTGGGACGAAGAGCAACCTGAAGAGATTCAAGAGCTGCCATTTCATCCAAAACAAAAACAACGGTTTGATGTGGTTTGTAGGCTGGTGGAATCATCGGTCCATATGTCTTCAAAAATGATGCCGTAAGAACGTAACCGTCAATGGCGACCGTTATCGCTCAATGATAACCGACTATTTGTTGATGAAATAGGAGCTCGCGATCTCGGCGACATTTGGTTTCAACAAGAGGGAGCCACTTCTAACAAATCCCATCAATCAGTGGATTTATTGAGAGAACCCTTCGGTGAGCAGATAATTTCAAGTTTTTGGCGGATCGATTGGCCACTAAGATCGTATGAGATCACACTGTTAGAGCAAAACATCACGCGTGTCATTCGCCAGTTACTAGATACTCGAAGTAGTCATCGAAAATTTAACTCAACAGAAGGAGCATCTGAGACGTAGCCACGGCCAACATTTGAAAGAGATAAGAAGAAAATAAATGCCAAAGATTGTTTATTCGAATATTTGAATTTTCTATGTAGGGAACCTCTAACCTTGAATCTTGAACATGGGTGATGTTCAAGATTCAAGTAAGGCAAAGACTGATGTTAAGGCCGAGCAAGAGACAGCGTAGGATTGAAATTCAACTTCAAGAATGAGCAAATACTTCGGAAATGAATATATTTGAGGACAAGTCAGTTTTGAGTCACACGCAAGAACTAAGCTGCTCGTCTGTCGTAACAGCCGTACCAGTGTCTGTCAAGAAAAGTTAAGATTAACAAATAGGATAGTGATAGATAATTTCAGTGAGATGATGATAATAATAGTACTCGTCCTGATATAGACTGAATATTGCAGGCAGCTATTAATGCAATGATTTCCAAGTGAAAGCCTTCCTAAAGCTAAGGAATGGAATGGTTGAATGGTAAACACAATACTTCATAATGTTCCCAAGAACTCTGACAAGATCTTTGATGATCCGAGAATTCTTTATGAAGAAAGCAAATATATGGAAATATATAATGGTTCTGACTAATTCTAGTGGAGAGAGCGTTTGACGTCAACTCACAGGTCGGCTGGTCGGCTTACTTTTGATAATTATGTTCCTTAACACAAAATTTCACTTTCAGTATTTTACTTGAAAATTAAAGTTTATTAACAATTTAGTTGGACGTCAGATAGATGAGGATCTGAAATTCCAGAAAAGAAAGCACAAAAGGGGTGTAGACATTTGAAAGAGATAATAGCTGAAAGCTCACGAATCTCATAAGGTTTTAATTAAGTACAGAAACTTTACAGAAGATATATGTATGAAAGCTTTGCGCATTAAACTGAGATTATCTTTAAAACGCTTTATGAAAGCTTTTCGCATAAATAATTCACGGTTCGAATAAAGTGTTTCACAATCAAGATAATTGTGTAAAAATACCTGAAAATATTTCTTATAATTTTCTTGCAAATAAAACCATTTCAAGCGAAATCTGCAAAAATAATCATACCAACACAATAGCGATTACTTCACCACGCTCGTTATGTTGAGCTATTTACCAATGCAATTAACAGTAAAGGCAAAAACATATCAAACAACTTACGAATGCAGTGCAAGCAACGAGTTCGAGGCCCTTTGAATTAGACATTCTCAGCACACGGTGGAACGTGGCGGCTTGTGAGTCTTCGAGTCGCACCTTCACACGCGGCAAAAGCACAAGCTTGCATACATAAATGTATAATGAATGCAAATGTAAATATTAGTATTAGAATGCACTGGGAAAATTGTTGCGACGGCGCGCTGGTGGCGTTACGTCAAACTTTCACTGCAACCGCGGCAAATGTTGAAGAAAATATCATAAAGACACATGCATATGTACATATGTAGATAATGTTAATGCGAGGTTAAAAGCGCAGTGTAAACAAGTGGCGTGTGCGCGGGCCCAAAAGCTAATAGCTGCATGTGCGCAGGCGCGTCTCTTTTGTATGCGCGTGCGCTTTTTTACTCAGTTTTTGGCATTTGTTTCTTTCGTTATCGCTGTCAGAGGTGAAAACAATGCGACACCTGTTTACTTGGCGTACAAAACCACAAAGAAAATATATATTTGATAACAAATAAGCGTCGATATGTATATTCACATGTATCTAGTGGGTGTTAGTTGGCGCTTGAAGTGTTTATTTTGGGTTTTAATAAAAAAAATAATTCACAAATATTTATAGTAAATATAATATATAATATTAGAAAAATAAGAGAAAATAAAATTAAAAAATTAAAAAAAAAAACGCAAATAACAAACACAAAGAAGACCAACGAAATTTTTATGACTTCAACTTCCAAAAATGCAAAGGAAAAGACCGCAATTAAAAATTCGAAATAACAGTCAACAAATGCAAGTAATAAATCAGACTTATTGCAAAGCGTGTGACAGTTGAGCTTCAGTTTTAGATTTATGTATTCCGCTTAATTAAATATTCTCAAAAATATGGCAACGCATACACCATTATGACTATATATGCAGACGCACACACACACACACTTTATCAAGGCAAAGCTTTCAAAGTACTAATGTCTACCGAAATTGACGAGTCTGACAGTCAGTCAACCAACCTGTCAGTCAACTGCGCTGTCAACGAAGTGCATTCACTCCGCGGTTCTTGTGTCATGTCACTACTTAGCTACTTTATAGTTTGGTCATAGAAATTAATACGAATTTTGCTGTAAACACCAGCTGGTTGCCAACAACTACGCCCAGTTGATTACTTATGGTCGAAGTGTGGAAAACAAGCAAGTTTGCTTGAGTACTGGTAACCGGTGGAAAGAGGTGGAAGTGTGGTAATTAATATTTTAATCATTTTCATACCATTTAAGGCACCGTAGTATAATATAGGGACCACGCGTCACATCGATTATAGTCATATATATAGTCATATAAGAGTGACCTGGTTCCCTGGTAAGAGTATCGAAAACCCCTCCCCGAGGAACCAACTTACTTCGTTTTAGGAAGAATATATAAGGGAATGTTCTATCTGCTCACATAAAATCCCATGTATACAACTCTAACAAGGATTAGAAATATATATTTCTATCAGGAAACCTAATAATAATAATAATAATAATTCAGTTTAGAAAAATAAATTTAAAATTTTATTGGAATCAATGAACCATTCTTTTAAAACCTAATTCTCAGTAAAACTTAGTTCAGTTCTCTACTTGTGAAAAATACTAGGTTTTAAATATATTAATGATTCGTCAAATTATAATGGTAACTTTAAAATTTCGCAGGTTTGGAAAGTCCAATTATAAAATTGCCGTTATAGTTTGACAGTTGAGATGTTGTTGATGATTTCTTTCGGCAACATTTTTTTCTTTTTTAGTTGAGTATTCTGATGCAGACTATATAAACATTTCATAATAAGAAATTATTTCCATTTCCAAGGCTTTATTACATTGGTTTTCATTAGATAGGATCGATTAATGTTGTCAATTCACTGTCAGTAGTATGACAAACTACAGATTCTCTTTCTTAATAACTAGACATTCAATAGGTCAAATTTGACAAATTTCTGACTACAGTTGAGACAAGGAAAACATAAAATAGATTTCTTAATGCCACTCACACCAGGTTAATTTGCGATCCGCTAATAGCCAAATTAATTGATAAATTAAGATTTTAATTGAGACACCAGTTTTTGCTCTTCGCACAGCCGGCTACTCGATTAAGGATCAGTGGTTATACATATTTGTTTTTTTCTGGTAAGTTTCATCAGCTGATTGCTATTTTATCAATAACCACAACCAAATTTACAGCAAAGGCAAAGACCGGTTAATTGATCAATTAACTCCTGTGCGAAAAGGCCGAGCATCTCATTAACGACCAAGAAGCTTCTAACGATAATTACTTGGCTTTATGCGCACTTCAAAGTATATTTCGCCATTAAATTACCAATCTGGCTTTTTCGGATATTTATCTATGGATCCGTTAACTTATTAAAAATATTTAATTGATAGTTTTAAGTAATTATTGCCTAAAAATCATTAGGATCAAAGAGTGTTTTTATGAGACATGTGGTTTGCAAGAAGAAATAAAACCCATATAATTTAATGTTATGAGAGAGATCCAATTTTCATCAAAAATACAAATTCCGAAAAAAGTATTGCCTCATTGAAAATCACAGTCCTTAATAAATTCCAATTTTAACTCTATTATTTATTGTAATGTCTCCCTTTTTATGACAAATAATTAAATTCACTGATTCATTATTTGGCCGAAATAATTTTGTTTTATTTCATATCTTTATTATAAGTTTATTAACAAATTATCAAAAGTCCTCTGCGTCATCACATTGCAATTTCGTTAACATTACAAGTCAAAATTTCATTTATTTTGTAATCGTTTTTTCACTTTTCACTGTGAATAAACGACGCTATTTCAGATACTTACAGCCTTAAATACACACGCATGCGCAGCACTCAACAAGCAATTCGCTGCGCTTTTAATTTCGCCAATAAGAGGAAGGCGAGGGAAACAAGACTCAGCGCTTGCGCCATCGCAAAGAGTTGGTTTGTCGTCAACAACCGCCGCCCATAAGCCAGCATTGTTGACAATTTTTTCATTCTTTTTTTGCTCACTTTAATCTCTGCTTTATATTAGCTCCACAATGTAACTGTGTGGCATGGCATGGAGGAGAAGAGAAGTGAAGTGAAGTAAAGTGAATTGAGGAGCCAAAGTATTTAATTGACTTCGCGGCGCGCGTCGCTTTTTCGTTTTCAACGGCAGTGCGCATGCGTAGCGTGGCGTTAGTGGGCTGCAGTTGTGTGCGGTTATTTATGACTCTTCTACACTCGCATGCTGCTTCTTCCCGCTTCGCTGCTAAATTCCTTTATTTTCTTATTGTTGTTGGCTCGTAAGCTTGCCTTTTGAAAAATGCCATTACCTCGTTCAATTAAGGGGGTCCCAAGCCGTGTGTGAGTTCGTAACTTCGTATGCGAGAGTGTGCTTCGGCATGCTGCTACTCGTTTACGCTTAACCGATGACGCAAATTCATATAAATTATATTTGGTGTGTCTGCAATTTTGTTGTTGTTTTTGTTGCTTTTAAAGTATAATTTTATCTTTGTAACAAGTCTCCTCTGCCATTCCACTTCAATAGAAACTCAAAATTGCAGCATCACCGCATAGCAATCTCTCCATTGGTGTGTGTCGTGTTGTGGCACCTCCTCCTCCTCCCGCAACGCTTGTGCGTCACTTACGCGCGTCAATGTGGTAAGGTCAAGGTTGCAACATCACAACGCGTTTCGACTTTGTAAGCACTTCGGCATGTCGTGAGTGGGGGAAACGCGCACAGAAAGGCAAAAAGGAGGAGCAAATAAAATATACAACAACTTTTTATATCGATTAAGCGGCGATTATTTCAACATTGTGTCTTGAAGATGCGCTTGTTTGGCCAGTTGTGTTCGACAAGTTTCATTTAAAAAACCATTTTCAACTTTTTTTATTTTTTATTTTATTTAAATTTAATTTTTTCGTTGTTGAGATGTTTTCTCCAAGTCATGATTAGCTTGTCGGGTGAGCTTATAACAATTAATTTATGTACATGCATTATGTTGTTAACTTGTTGTTGCAACATGAAAAAAAAAACACCAGTTCGTGGGATCAAGCGAATGTGGCAATCCGCAAAAGAGCAATATGTATTTATGAAGTTGATAAAGAGATGAGAGTGGGTGTGACACTTATGAGAGGAAAAGAGATAGAAAGAGAGGGATAGAAAAAAGGCAGTGTCAGAGAGAAAAGGAGAGGAGAAAAATAGGACCTCGACAATACTAGATGACAAAGTCTTACGGAATATTTGAGGATATGTGCCTCAAAGGATTATATTAGGTGCCTTAGACGTAATTATAGAATATGGTATAATCCGAATAATCTGTTGGATTTAGTTAGTTAAAAAACGATTTTCTTCTAGGTCACATAAGACCATCCTTATTTCAGAAATATAGGCCTTCCTTAGTATTCCACAACAATTCGGAGTCTATCCTGTGCCAAAGCACTAATCATAAAAGTAGGGTCAAGTACCTAGTAAGTATTGAGGCTATTTAGGTTGAAGGTAGGATCAATGGAGCTAACGAAACGAAGTACTTGTTCTCTTTTAGATAATGTTCGGAATATCAATTGAGGGCAGTGGAAGAGCCTTTAATACCTCTATTATTAAAGTAAAAACTCTTTGACGAATATTTTATTCTACTTTAGATCTCAAAATGGCCATTTGGCTACACATATATGAACAAGTAAGGAAAGGCTAAGTTCGGGTGTAACCGAACATTTTACACTCTCGCAATTTATTTATTTAACTTTATTTATATTATATAATACACAATTTGACCCACATATTCATCATATATATTGTATAAAGTCCATTGAAAGTTGGAAACCCTAATATTAGGTTCGAAGCACCGAGGTGCTCATGTTCGATATATGGGGCCTTGAAAACCTATGGTCCGATTTCGGCGATTTTTAGAATGGGGCTTCCACACTATAAAGGTAGTATTTGTGCAAAGTTCTGCATCGATATCTTCACTAGTGCTAATTTTATATATTGTAAAGTTAACGATTCAGATCGTCTTCAAAGTTCTGGTATATAGGAAGTAGGCGTGGTTGTGAAGCGATTTGGCCTATTTTCACAACATATTATTGGGTTGTAAGAAAACTATTACAAACCAAGTTTCATTGAAATCGGACGAGTAGTTCCTGAGATATGGTTTTTGACCCATAAGTGGGCGATGCTACGCCCACTTTCCATTTTGTAAAAAAATCTGAGTGCAGCTTCTATCTGCCATTTCTTATGTAAAATTTAGTGTTTCTGGCGTTTTTCGTTACTGAGTTAACTCACTTTTAGTAAGTTCCAACCTAACCTTTGTATGGGAGGTGGGCGTGGTTATTATCCGATTTCAACTATTTTCATGGTGTGTGGTGGGGTACGTAAGAGAACTGACTGCAGAAAGTTTGGTTTATATAGCTTTATTGGTTTGCGAGTTATATACAAATAACCGATTTGGGGGCGGGGCCACGCCCACTTTCCCAAAAGAGTTACATCCAAATATGCCCCTTCCTAGTGCGATCGTCTATTCCAAATTTTATTTCTATAGCTTTATTTATGGCTTAGTTATGACACTTTATATGTTTTCGGTTTTCGCCATTTTGTGGGCGTGGCAGTGGTCCGATTTTGCCCATTTTCGTAAGCAACCCTCTCACGGTGCCAAGGAACGTGTGTTCCAAGTTAGATAGAAGGAAGGAAAATAATAATTAGAACTCAACCGCCGAACGCCTCTCATAAGATCATCAATAGCCTCATGCCTCATAAAAATACTCGAAAATTTCCCGGTACAGGATAGGAACCTTCAAAAGAACTGGAAATTGAGAATCCTTGCCGTTTCGTCATAAATACAACGAGAGCCATTAGAATCTTGGTACAAAGGAGATCGAATATTAAGTCCACTGCTCCCACGACAGTCGGTTCTATGTAACCGGAACAGAGCTGGATTTTTATCCGGCCAAGGACTGTCAAATCAGCAGCATTCCTCAAAATTATTTGGGAAATGTTTAAAGCCCCTACAACAACTGTCAATTCCAAGATTTTTGAAGAAATTATGACTTTTTTCTTCGCTAATTAAAAACTGTATAAATAACGATCTAAATTTGAGGTTGAGCTTAATATTAAATGCAAATGCGGTCAGCGATCAATGAACTTGATTAGCCATCAGAACTGAAGCCGTTGAGAAAGAAAGCTACCAAATATTTTATCAAAGAAAAATCCAATTTTATTCAATCAAATGCAGACAATGCCAAAGAATGTGTCCAAAAATTCAATTATGCAGCGCACAATCAATCAATCAATATCAATTGAAGTTCATTACAGCAGCAGTCACAACACTACAGAATAGCTTGACACCACGACCAAAGTGCAGCACCAATTAAAGAAGAACAAGAGGAGAAATCAAAGAAAAGCACAGACCCTTCTGGAGAAAACACATTTTTTCAATTAAGCAACAAAAATTAACAGCAATGAAATTAAAAAATAATAAAAAAGGGTTTGCGGTCAAACACGTGTTGCTGCAACAAACAACTGCAACGGCGAAAGAGTCATAAATTTAGACGCCGTGACAGCTAGCATACCCGGCTCGCCCAGGGTGCTATATGAGCAATTCTAATTGCCGTTATGCGCTACAATCAGTGAGCGATAAAAGCATATGTGTTTATTGTATGTGTGTAGCTTATTAAGAGACACACCCTGAGAACAACAAACAAGATGATGAGGGCTACTCTGATCGCTTTATGCGAAAGTGACCTATTCCAAAGTGTATTTTGTAAGAATAATTTAATACATTGAAATGGTGTGTGTGCCCATATGTTTATACAGCGAGGAGAGAAAGGGAGAGCAACACTTTCATTCTCGTTAAAATCGGCGATAAAACAGTTTAATCATCCGAAATTAATTAAACTAATGAATATATAAAAGTGAAATGGCTGTGAGAAATGTGGTGCGGCAGAAGATAGCATTATTCACACTTTCATTTAAATTGAGCTGAAAACAAAATTAAAAGCTTCAAATTTACGGCGCTCAATAAAGACGCTGGAGAATAATGAAGATCATCGCCAATTAATAATAAAGACTAACCAACAACAATTGTAACAATAAACTGATATTAATGACTTATTGAGCGCATATGGAATGATTAATTGATAGAAAATAGACGAAAATAAAGTCATATAAAATCCAATAGAAAGCTTTCTAGAGTCTTCATTCTTCAATTAAACACAGATCATTTGACATTTTTACAATAAATCTGAATATGAGAGACGTAATTAACTATTGAAAAGATCTTTATTGTTTCTTTACGAATTTAAAATGAAATATATTCTAAAGGCAATGTTAGAGTATTTGATTTTCTATAGTTCTTTTAAAATTTAAACTCTTCACTGGAAAGATTTTATATTTCTCAAATGACTGTTGAGAAATTTTAACTGAAGGTTTAATTTTTTTTAAGTCAATACTACATAACAGACCAAGTTCAGTGAAGAAAATATAGCAGATGTAGCTGGGAGAGTACACGAAGACCGTAGAGAGAATGACGACAGTTAACCGACTGTTTGATGCCTGAAATTGAAGCTCGTGATCTCGACATTTGGTTTCAACAAGACATCAATCAATGAATTTATTGAGAGAACACTTCGGTGAGCCGATAATTTCACGTTTTGGGCTAGTTGATTGGCCACCTAGATCGTGTAATATCCCACCGTTAGACTTCCTGTGGAGATATGTAAAGTCTAAAGGTTATGCGGATAATCCCGCTTCTATTCAGGCCTTGGAGCAAAACATCACGCGTCTCCATCTACATTTACCAGTCGAAATGCTCGAACGAGTCATCGAAGATTAAACTCAACGGATGGACCTTCTGAGACGTAGGCGAAAGTAAATCCGAAATTTTCGATGCTTTTTGAAACACCTTGCTTCGCAGACGTTATGTGTTTTTGTAATTTCTTGGCATGGTATTAAATGACCGAAGAGCAAAAGAAGAGTGAACTAACTGGAATAAGTTGATTCTTACATAATGTTTTTTAACTCCAGTTTTCGGCTGCCAGACCATTGCAGCATCTTTCAGGCAGACGTAGCTGCCATCAAAGTAGCAGTAGATATACTACTTCGAGGTGCTTCAGAGGGGTGTGTATTCACTCCGATAGCAGAGCGACAACACCGTCCTTGGACCCAATGACAGTACGCTCTAAGCTGGTTAGATCCTTATCAGTACCTTCGAACTACTTAGCAAACCGACTTGTTTGGGTACCCGCTCACCGAGGAGTCATTGGAAACTGAAAAAGCGGACCAGCTTGCAAGCAACATTGACGCCGGAGTGGAAACGTGTGGGCAATCCGTGGTCCAATTGCGCTAGAGCGCTGAACACACTGCCTTTGAGTGTGCTCGCCAAACCCTGAAGAACAACCAGCACAAGCGCAGTAGCGAGGTCCTTCTAGCCCACAGTGGATCGGAAACGGTCTTTGCAGCTACTGTCGCTCAGTAAGGGTCTTCTTTCCGCGATCATTGGAGTGCTTACGGGTCATTGCCCAATAGGCACATGCGGTGAGGCTGGGGATCACTTCAGACGCTAGTTGCCAAAGCTGTTTGGAAGCACCTCGGCAGGCATATCTTCGGCGAACCCAGTAAAGTGACGGGTATCAGCATTAGGCGACTTAAGAATTTTATTATAGAGTTCAAGCGCTTTGTCGCATCATAAGGGTCTTAGTGATCCATTAGGAGTTTTCTCTGGTGCCACAATGGGCAGTCGAATCTGTCTAAGTGCGATTATCTGCATCTGCGGAGATCTACCGCTTAACCTAACCCAACCTAACCTAAATAATTATTTACTGAGTATGATTTTATAGAAAATTCGAGCTCAGGGGCAACACAGAGATCACAATGTAATGAGTTTATTTACCTGTTTTGTCTAGAACTCAATTTAAATGTTTTATTTTTGTAATACATACACTTCTCTTCAAGCATCAAACGTTTCACAGCATAATTCATATAGGACATAATGGACCGAGAAGATTTTAAAATGCTTACCTGAAATAGAAGAAAATTATATAGTCATTAGTGTTTGTTTTTTATTAAGTATTTAATTATATTATTATTATTTATATCATCTAAAATTCTAAGGTTATGAAAGCAATATTCTAGACTTAAGTAGAGAACAGCTTAACTTGAACTCGCTAAAAGCACAAAAATGCTGTTCATCACTTTTTAAATGGTGCATTTGAACTCTGAAAAGGTTCCAGCAGCAAACAATTCTTACATAACATTTAACCAAATTCTCAGATTACATAATTCTACAGCTGAAAACTTGCTGAAGCATGCTTACATAACAACAAATAAGAAGAAGAACTAAGCCTACTGCTGATTGCAACTTGGCAGCCGAGGCAATAACAGAATACCAACGCTTGTCGTCAGCAAATGTAAGTAAACCTTAACGCCCCCACTTCCCCCCACACCGCGCTGATGGCCGACAAAGTGCACGAGTATCAACAAACTTACGCTCGTAAATGCAATTTGTACTTTTCCCAGCGCCTCTGTTTTGCCACACAAAAACAAACGTGGCACAGTAAAAACATATAAACAACAACAAGAAACAGACAACAAAAGCCCCGAGGCCAACAGCATAAAAACGAATAAAAAATGATAATGAGAAGCAGAGAAAACGAAAAACACAGACGGGAAAATCAGGCAAAAACGGCATTAGACCAAACAATTGTGCGGTGCATTGACTTACCACCAACTCTGCTGCACTGGGCGACAGACCCCACGACGCCTTCGCCGACTCACAGAACCGCGGACGCATAAAAGGCAAAGAAAAACGTGCGAAATTGCAAGAGCAGAGAGTTGGGGTAAGAGAGAGCGAAAAAGTAGGAAAAGAGAGTAAACAGAGAGCGAGAGCAGGTGAAGCGCTGTGATTTCATGCAACGTAGGGTCTTGAGGGCGCCCTCCGTCGACGCTGAAAAAATGGAGCAAATATACCGCAAAGGAAAACGGCAAAAAGAAAATCAGCGACACATAACGGCAAAGTAATAATATACTTGGCGAAAACGTGCAACGTGCCACATGCAACATGCAACATTAGGCAAAGAGACGGTTTCAGTAAACGCCAGCTGTCCAAATACAATGCAAAGCGTAGAAACGTGTAACTATATACTGGGCACACATACATACAGAAATAATTATGTACAAATGCATATTCATCATGCGATACACGCCCCTTTACGTATGAACATAAGTCTATACTCGTATGCATGCCCGCTGTGGGTGCTGGGCGTCGAGCGTTCGGCTCTACTGCAGTCATTGTTGCCCGGCCGTTGCTAGGCTATGCTGCCCCATTGTTGTTATTGTTTCAGCGCATAATGCATTGCAGCGTAGATAAAAATCGATAAACGGCCGTATCAAGCAGCAGCTGCATGCAGTTCGTGCACAAATTCGGCCACGCCAACGCAATACAAATGCAAATGTGTGTGGTGCAGGTCGAAAGGCAGGGTTGATTAGGGCAAGCAAGGCCGGTAGGAAATTCAATTGTGCAATTTAGATAAGAAATGAGTCGGGAAATGATGACTAGAACTGTTCGAGAGCATTTCACTGAACGGAAAATGAAAGATCTTCATACTATGAATACTACAAATACAAAAGTATACAGACTAACTGAAGAAGTTGCCGATTTCAATTACTTGGTTCATTCCTTACATATCAATATTCGCTCATAATCACTAAATCATGTTATATAAATATTCATAGCTTCGAAGAGACTCGTGAAGAACTCTTCCGAAAAATAACTCTGAGAAAGCATATTCGATTTCACGATCTTAAAGAATGCCAGAGAAAATTTAACCAGTATAAGAGACAAAGAATGAAATCATCTCTGCAGTCATCTATTGGAAGCCATCCGCCTCCCAGAGCCATCAATGGTACCTTCCTGAAAACAGCCGACGACCGGACTTCGGATGCGACAGACTTTCGACAAGCACTGAACACCATTCACAGAGGAACCATAAACACCTTCATCGACTCCCTCCCCGTGAATGGTGTATTTGGAGATACAACACCACCCATCGCAGACACAGAGCTCTAGTTGCCTCGCGAAACTAGTGTGGTTAAACTCCTACTTATCCAGACTAGATCCTGACATACTCAACATATGTCCTGTATAGAGTCCCCGCATGACAATAACTACCTCTTTGCATGCCCCTAAACCCTACTCATCTAACAACCCTTTCTCTTTGTCAGACCCTATCGAAACAGCTCGTTTCCTGGACATGCCATTAGATGATTTCAATGACAATTAGTCTGGGCTTACCGGTTCAGTCAGGTTTGGGCTTGCTTAGCGAGTTTTTAGACTCTTTTAGAATACATTTGAGCAACCAATAATTATTGGGAGTATTATTTAAATCTTTAAATACTCTATGATAATAGTGAACTACTATAAAATGCGAGAAAAACTTGGTTCTATCTTGTTTTCAAGAAGTCTCTAAGCGAAATTTGATCTAACGACAAAGCAGATACACTTGAAGGGCTTATCTGAACGAATATTTGCTAATTAAATAATAACTCTGATTAATGCTCCGACAGAATAATGGAATTCTGAATTATCGTACAAATTATTGTAACGGTAAAAAAACGATAGATGTTTTAAGAAAAATGTTTGACTTATCTTAATATATAAAAATCACGTGTCACATTGTTTGTTTTCGATGGACTCCTAAACTACTGAACCGATTTTAATGAAATTTTTAACACTGTGTGCAGTTTGGTCCAACTTGAAAGATAGTATAGTTTATAACTCTCCTTATAGTCGCATTATTTATTTATTGCAAATTATTTGTTTATTATTAGCAAAGAGCTATCCACCAGTTGGTGGCGCTAAGTACGCTATGTAACAGTAGATGGCGCTATATTTCTTTTTAAATGTTCATGGATTTAGGCTGTCATAACAAAAGCTGCCACTTGCTAAAAACATTAAATGAAAATACGTTGTTTGAAGTTTATATTATTTGTGGTAAAGTTATACGAATCTATGACTTCCAATATTCTAAATTTAAGAAAAAATCACATACAATCCGTGAAATAAATAAAGTTATGTACATATGTATGGTCAGACAAATAAGCAATGAACAGAGTTCAAAAAGCCATTTAACTATTTCAAATAAAAATTGGGCGGGGCGAAGTTCGCCGGGTCAGCTAGTATAGTTTATAGAACAAGTCTTCTCGTTGGGTATGCTCTGACACGATTGAATATATGTACATATATACGTATCTGTTAACTCGGATATTTACATGTATGTAAATGTATGAATATATAGAAGTATATAAAATACATAAAGCGTATAAATGACCCACAAGTGCATATTTTTTAACCATTAAACCTATATACATATGTATATATATATGTATATATGTGTTCTCATAAACATACTCTACTACACACCCTATAAAATAATACAATTAACTTCAATTTCATTATTATTAACAGACATTAAAGCAATGAACATTTCATTATAAAGTGCATTCCATTCCCTTTTTATTTCATACGAGTATATACATATGTATGTGTAAATATATATACTTTTATAAGCCAATACATACATGTAGATATGCATATGCATGATATGCCGAGGAAATCAGTTATTTTCATAATACCAGAGAATTAAACCAAACATGACTAATGTACGGAACGAATTATTTGAAACAAACAAAAGCAACAAAAAACGATACAAAAACAAGGCGTAACCTGATAGTGAGCATATTTTGTTGGAAGTCATGTACGAGAGCTCCGACTAGCGCAGGAAGTTAGAAATGCGGAGGAGGTGCTGAAGAGAAAGTTTAAGCCTTTTTAAAGATATCAAATCGGTATTCGAATTTTTAACGGTAGTAAATTTGAAGTATTATGTTTAAATATAGGTATATAAATTTACGAAACACCCTGTATCTGCCAAAGAAACTTATGGTGGCTTAAAATTTTCATATCTAAATGGGTGACAAAGACGGCTATTTCTGAATTCTTGCAAAGTTAGTTAAGATTGGTTGAGAATTAGGCGACATCAAGCTTAGACTTGGAAAATGGAAAAGACTAGAGAAAACGGAGAGAAGACGAGAATAACTAAGAGTTTATACTCAAAACAACAATATGTCGTCATTAAAAATTTTTAGTTGGAAAAAGTAGCTACTTTACCTCGAAGCACGATACACCTAGAAATGTGTTCCCTAAACTCTGAGTACCATGAATATATTTATACTCTCGCAACAAAGTTGCTAGCAACAAAGTTGCTAAGAGAGTATTATAGTTTTGTTCACATAACGGTTGTTTGTAACACCCAAAACTAAACGAGTTAGATATAGGGTTATATATACCAAAGTGATCAGGGTGAAGAGTGGAGTTCAAATCCGAATGTCTGTCTGTCCGTCCGTCCGTCCGTCCGTCCGTCTGTGCAAGCTGTAACTTGAGTAAAAATTAAGATATCTTAATGAAACTTGGAACACTTATTTCTTGGCACCATAGGAAGGTTGCTTTCGAAAATGAGCAAAATCGGACCACTGCCACGCCCACAAAATGGCGAAAACCGAAAACACATAAAGTGCCATAACTAAGCCATAAATAAAGCTATGGAAATAAAATTTGGTATGAAGGATCGTACTATGAAGGGGCATATTTGGATGTAATTTTTTTGGGGAAGTAGGCGTGGCCCCGCCCCCTACTAAGTTTTTTGTACATATCTCGCAAACCAATAGAGCTATATAAACCAAACTTTCTGCAGTCGTTTTTTTTAGCTACTTCCTAATGCAGTCCAAAAATGAAAGAAATCGGATCATCACCACGCCCACCTCCCATACAAAAGTTAGGTTGAAAATTACTAAAAGTGGGTTAACTCACTAACGAAAAACGTCAGAAACACTAAATTTCACATAAGGAATGGCAGATGATTTGCACTCAGATTTTTTTACAAAATGGAAAATGGGCGTGGCGTCGCCCACTTATGGGTCAAAAACCATATCTCAGGAACTACTCGACCGATTTCAATGAAACTTGGTTTGTAATAGTTTCCTTTCATCCCAATGATATGTTGTGAAAATAGGCCAAATCGCTTCACAACCACGTCCACTTCCCATATACCAGAACTTTGAAGACGATCTGAATCGGTTACTTTACAATATATAAAGTAAGCACTAGTGAAGATATCGGTACAGAACTTTGCACAAATACTATGTTTATAGTGTGGCAGCCCCATTATAAAAATCACCGAAATCGGACCATAGGTTTTCAAGGCCCCATACATCGAACATGAGGACCTCGGTGCTTCTAACCTAATATTAGGGTTTCCAACTTTCAATGGACTTTATACAATATATATGACGAATATGTAGGTCAAATTGTGTATTATATTATATAAATAAAGTTAAATAAATAAATTGCGAGAGTATAAAATGTTCGGTTACACCCGAACTTAGCCCTTCCTTATTTTTTATAAATTTTCTTCAATTGTTAGCTTATCCACCTTAACAACTCCTCTTGGTATTTATTCAGTGTTTTTTAATCAACCATTTTAAGACTCTTTTTGTTGTGGTTTTTTCACAGGGACTTTGCGTTAACCCACAATTCCCACAAAAGTATGTCAAAGTAGAGGAAAGACTGACAAACAGTTGCCGCTTTACTTTACTTCTTAATACTCTCGGTTACCCCATACTTATCGAAGCGATATGGCTTCACTATTTTAAACACGCTTTCAATTATGTCGAAAATTGAAATAGACCACATTTGTGTTAAGGGTGTTTAACATGAAATGCAATACGAAAGTGGCAAAACTAAAAAAAATAAAATTAAAAAAATAATTGTAATTTTATTTTACACTTTAAAAGTGTTTCCTCACAATTACTACTCGAATTGCAAGCGTCAGGTAACACTGGTGGTCACTGTGTTTACACTTTATGCTAGTCATTGGCCAGTTGGTAATGTCTTTTAAAAGTCTGCACTATTTTTAGGGTGACAAATTTTAACTTTTATGTGCCGTTCAAAAGTAACAGTTACTTTGTTAAAGCGCACATTAAGAGACTCTCTTGCAAACGAGGCTTTATAGTCAAAAAGTTTGTGAAATTATGTTCACAAAAACCAAACTTTTACTGTTACTAACATTAAATTTTGCCTAATTTTTTTAATGAAAAGTGACTTTTTATTTTTGCTTGAATGCACAACGGGTTTTATGCCCTGTTTATTATGCAATTTGCGGCAATGCAATTTTTCTTTTATCAATTTTTATGTGTGCCCTATATTAACGATATTGCCAACTGACTATTTTTAGCTAACGGTACTTTTTTGCACTGCTTTTTGCTGTATTGCCTGTAATTCACTTTGGGTTTAACTGTAATTCACGATTGCAAAGCAACAGGGTGTCTGTGAGTTACATTGCAAATTTTATTGGCGAAAATCAAATCATAATTATAAAAGTATTATATAATTTTGAGAAATACATCTGATTAACCGCAAATTAGTTTTGATTTACGAAAATAACAATAAAATTATATTGCAAAAGTAAATTTAAAATTTAGTATAAATAAGGTAGCAGTAGATGAACTGCTCCGAAGTGTAGCTTCCTTCATGGAGGTGAGTATCCACTCCGATAGTGAAGTGACAATTATGAGTTAAGGTGTATCTTTAGTGATTTAGCTATTTCACTATCCGATTAGTCAGATTAGAATGCCCACCGGAATAGGTGGGAACTGCAGAGCGGATGAGCTCGAAGGAAGGGGCACCCGTCGTCCAATTTCACCATGCTGGGAACGAGTCAGATTAGTCTGTATGCCGAGTTACACCGGAGTAGCTGGGAACTGCAGAGCGGGTGAGCTTGAAAGAAGGGACACCCGTCGTCCAATTTCTTCATGCTGGGAACAAGTCGGGGCTCCTTTATCCTCGTATGCTCTAGCACTGCAATATTGGACTTCTCGCGGGTGGTAAACGCTGGTTAACAACTAAAACCTGCTCTGTTGCGAAATCCTTTTGACCCAGAGTGGAGCGCAAGAGATTGACGGAACTATGTGCACTTAAAAAGGTTCATATATCATGAGGCTAGAAACCCTGTCATAGCTGTACGGAGGCAGGCGAGGTTGAAACATCAAATAATTTCCTCCTGCACTGTCCAGCGTTCGAAAGACTGAGATTGGAACATCTCTGTAGCTATAAATTTTGTGATAGGCTCAAATCGCTTCGGCGATTTCGTAAGGGTATTCTATGTGATCCACACTTTTGGCATCACAAGGGACTGGCACTTTTAGCTGTAGCTGTCCAAGTGGGATCCATCGCGAAACCTGCCACGGAGAACAGCCTTTGAACCTAATCAAACCTTATATATGTTTTTCATGAATTTTGTGGGTAACCCCGTTTTTTCACAGTTTATTAGCAACATTTTTGATTTAAATGTATACAAAATACAATATGTATGCAATACTAAAAATTACCTCTTCATAAAAATCCCTTGAAGCAAAAATCACAAAACACTCAGAAGCACTTAAGAGTTTATCATCAACAGTTAATGTAAAATGCTTGTATTTTATAATGTAAAACTAACGAAAGCTTATTGGATTACAATAAAGCACTACATTTATTCCTCTAACCCAACTTTGCGATGTTATCAAATGAGGTTAGTGATTGTCGCCTAAGGCTAAGTACATAGTGGAGACAACGAAGCAGAGCAAGAAAGAAGGAAAGGAAAAAATCAAAGCAATGAGTTCTGAAAATAAGTAACTTTGTTCAGACATATGTAGTATCCCCGTCCTAGAGCTACTTCTCTTTCATGCCTCTACACCCTTTCACGCCACTATGCATCTAGCCTAAGGCAACCAAATGTTAACAGTTGTCCAAAACATATTAAATCAATATTCTTGCCAATTCTCATGCAAAAAATTATGAAACCCCACTTTTACAAGGGTTAATGTTCTACATTTCGTCACTGTCTGAAAATAGCTGGTTACGCTGCAGTGAAAGAGTGAAGTACATATGCAATCAGGCGGGAAATGGTGTGACTTGAACTCGATAAACTTGGCGTAAGTGTATGTCAATAAAGCAACAAGATAGGAAATGTGTAAACAAATTAGCGTTACACGCTGGAAAAGTGCAGAAGTATATACATTTGTATGTGAAAAGGCAAATATTTACAGGGCGATTTGCTTGCCCTCTTTCTCGATCAACAGCATGCAATTAGCTATAAGCTATATTCTCCTTTTATTTATAACTTTTTATATGTAATCGAATATAGTTAGAAGAAACGTCAGCTACTGAAAATTAATGTGAACTATTTAGAAAAATGAGGTTATATTTCCGGACTTAAAAGGCTCTAAAGACTAAAAGATTTTATATAAACTTATTAAATTTTATCTGTGTGGAGTAGGTACCGAGCGATCTCATGAGCGACCCAACACAGCTATGACTCGATGCTTTTGAGTAGCATTTGGAAGCCTGCCATATATAGAATATAAGGTCATGTAATGAAACCTGGATCCAAGACTTCACTACGAAGTCCATCTGACAGTCCTCCGAGCTGGCTGCACTCGATAAACCGAATCCAAAGTGTGGAAGATGATGTGATAAAGGAAGAACGGCTATATTTTGGAATGCCTGTTGAAACAGAGGGGTTTATGAAAAATAAGAATAATTGACTCCACATAAGGCCCGCTCAACAGATCTGGCCCACAGTGACTGTTCACCATCCTCAGACTTAGACCTATATTAAAGCAATGGATTTCGAACTTTTCTGAACTCACACTTGACCAGGAATTTTTGGAACACTCAACCCGAAATTCATTTTATCAAATATTTCTTTTCAATATTTTCTCCCAAAAAATGCATTCTTCTCCCCTAACCGCCAACCACACAAAAAATTATTGAACTGAGCCGAGCCGACTGCTTATTCCAAAGCCCGGACATGTCATACATTAATTGACCGTTAGAAGGCAAAACAACTTTCGCATGACTGTCGATATATAACGGAAGAAATGCAAAAAAGCTTGTGAAATAAACACAAAAGTATTAAAAAATGAACAACAGTCACACAATCCGCATACAACAAGTTCATTGACATCTCCCAAGCAACCACAAGCGCACACGCCGCCCTGCAGCCAGCTGCCTGTTGCCGTGCGAGCTGCGTCCCTTGCACCATAGCAGGCCAATTGCATATTTGTACGCCGCCGCTGCTCGGCATAATTGCACGGAATCCACTTAGCGCAGCGAGCCGAGTGGCCGGACGGCATGCATATGGGAATTCATTAAAGCCCGACGCAGCAACAGCTACGCCCAGCCGCCCAACAGCACATAAAAAAATGTTGCCCCAGCAAGAGCAACGACAACGTCGCTGCGGTCGCGAACATATTGCAATGAAAATATAATATTTGTGAACCGATGAAGATGGCAGCAGCGCGTAGGGTGAACAAAGGAGCAGCGTTGCCGCCTGCTGACCGCGGTTGGAGCGTGGAGGGCCACGCACTGGCTTCCGATGCGGACATGGCGAACAATTAACAAGCCGGTGGGTGGTTGGCGGTAGCTGATTGTGACGGCGCGGGCCGCAAAGGGGCGCATTGTTGAGTGAAATGCCAAAGGCAATTAAAAGCGAGCAGCAAAAGAAGCGTGAAAATAAAAATAATGGAAAATGTGCAATTTGTTCAATGAATGCAGGCAACATAAGGTTGCCTTGTTGCATGACATTGTTGTGTGCCACACAGCAACAACAACGTGAAAACAATGGAGCGGAGAAACAAAGACTGACTGCTATAATAAAGGTAGCACAAGTTCAGCGATGGAAGTAAAACAGTAATATTACCGGCGCATTGCAGAAAATGGGTGTGTTCCATGGCAACCTTGCGACATGCGGCATGGGAGACCTCAGACAGTCGGCGACGGAGTACCGTAGCTTCCGGTCGCCGGAAAGATGCCAACTGACGTCGAACAGAGAATGTAATTGACTTGATGTGTCACTGCCAGGGCGATGCAACAATTTGCAAAAATAAAAACAACAACAAAACAAAGGAAACCCCCTAAAGCGCAAACAACAAACTACAGATGGTGTGGCCATTGAGTAATACTACGAATTGAGTGCCAACTGCGTGACAGGCAGTGCGTTTGAATGTGTGCGGTCGTAATCTCTGTCATGCCACAAATAAGTGTCGCGTAATACTGATAATGCAACAAAGATAAGTTTTATTATCTGGCTGCGACGACAAACTGCTCCACTTTAAAGCATAAAGCGCGGCGTTGTTGGTGGTTTTCGCGTTGGTCAGTGGACGACGGTCAGCGGATGACGGTCAGCGGCGCGACCACACGCATGCATCATTAACATCCGGTTACTGGAGTAGTGCACTCGTGTATTTCCAGTATGACAAATTGACTGGCGAGTGGCATTGGCTTGGTGTTGCCATACACTTTCATTCACTATAAATAACTGCTGGCAATTTGTCTGATCTTTCGCTCTCTCCAAGGTTGCTCTAAGTGCTGTTGCAACAGGCTTATATAAAAGCTGAATGAGAGTGTGCGACAATTGCAGTTAGTAAATATCGTCACCGCCTGGTACAGCTTGTGATTTTGTCAGGTGGGTTAATATATAGATTCTTAAAATATCACATTATGTGGCTCAGTAGTAAAAGGTTAAAGACATTTTATTGCTACAACTTCTTCCTTCTATCAACTTCCACTATGACTTCAGTATAAAATTAAGGAGTCTCCCAATCGGGCTGAAAGAGCTACAAAATGATGTGATCAATGCGATCAGTCACTTTCCTTTATGAATTATTTGGAAGATAATTGTGTTCCAGAGATCAATTGTTAAACTGTGCAGACACCTTCATAAGCAGAGTTATATTCCACAGCGATGCAATGGAGGAAGAATAGTCGTTCACGTTTTAAAAGTTTACTAGATCGTCTCAACTTCATCTAACATCTAATTATACATAGATTTTTTTCCATGATCCGCAGTACACCGTCAGACTGAGACCTTAAACGAAGATGAAGTTGACTACGCTGACTCTTTGGTAGACTAACTCTCTATTAGTCTATATTCAAGTAATTACATCATGGTACTAAAACTACTTTCGAATCTGTAGGTGTCAGCGATAAATAGATAAAGAATCTCCGTAGCTATGTTAATCGGACTTCCCTAGCCGGAACAGTCCATGATTTTCAGGCCAAAGATTATCAATTCACCAACATTCCCTCAAACTATGTCTAATATCAAAAAATAAATCGAGATCTTGAGATAAAAAATCAGACACTAATGGAGAGGGTCTTTCATTTCAGGTAAACCAATACAATAATTTGAAACTCATGGCTTATCTTAGTTATGATAATAACAATCATGTTCTGTTTCAATTTTCTTTGAATGAAAATATATATTAATGTCAATATTTCAAATAGACTCAAATATACTCGCAGATATAATTAAAACAACAAATTTTAAATTCACCTCATAACAATAAATGGAAAGCATATTTATGTTAAACCAGACCGCAGACAGCGGCAGACTAAAAATAATGTAAAGTAGCTTGTGGACAACTGTCAAAAAACTAAATGTGACAGCAGGCGACTCAACATGACAGCGCAACAACAAGTTGGCGAAGCGACATTAACTGTCATGGGGTCTAGGGAAAACTGAGTGGATGCAGTTTATTAATGGCCGTTGAGACATAGTACAAACATTGCGGGACATCAACTGTTGTTTTATTTGAAACTTATATAGGAAATTATAATAAAAGTATGGGCATATGACAGTTGATTGAACGAAAATATTAAAATTCCAACTAAATGCAAAAGTTTTGATCAGGCAATGTTAAGATTTTGGCCATACAAAATAAAAAAAACAGCTCACTACTGACAATAACTGACAAAGCTCTTTTTCCAAAAAATCTTTATCAAAAAGAGTTTAGACTAATCGATATTCTGAACTGTCGTATAATGTTTTCATATTCGAAAAAACATATCTGGTTATACAGTTAACTACTTAAAGGGACTTTGGAGACAACCGATAGTTTCATGTACTTCAGGCGAAAGATAATAGTACAATTTAGTATCAGGCTATCAACAGACTGTTCCTCTAAAGAGAAGGCAAAGCCTCGGAAAGAAAAAGATTGTTGTTGACAGCACATTGGATTCTATGATTTTAAAATTTGGCTCGGAAAGTATTGGTTCTTGCTGCCCTGAGAGAGGTATCTTAAAACTCAGTCCAAGTGGTAAGAGGAGACATTTGTATAAGGGTGACCGAAACTAATCTATCTCAGAAGCAAAGTTAGAAAGATTCCCAGGACAATCGAGTTTATGTAAACAGAATGGACATAGACATCATTCTCAAAATCCTTTAGGTAAATATTTTCTATCAACAACAATAACTATAATTTTTCGCTTCCAATCTTACCCATCAGTAATTACTTCCCATTACTATTTCATAAAAAAAAAAATCAAAAAAATCCACAGCATTTTTTCTTCTATTCACTCACCCAAAACTCTTTATAGAACATCACCGTTCCCACACTTGGTGCAGGGGTTGTGCAATTTTCACAAAAAGTGTAAGCCTTCAAAAACAATAACTGTAATTCCATCATCACCAAAGCCACTATTTATATTTACTGTCAAATTAATTAAATTATTTGTACTCGAAGTATCTTTTGTGCTTATTAATCACTCGGCAATCACGAAATGAATGCAATTGCAAGCAGGTAATCACGATTACCGCACAATTTCAACGGCAGACTGAATGTGATAGAATGCAGATTTTAATTAGCCCAGTCAAGCAAAAACAGACTGACTGCTTGGTTGAAGAAGCTGACGATGTCTTCATTTGTCGAATACAAAGTCAAGCAACACACGTAAATATGTATGTATGTATGCACCTAGAACTGTCTTCCGCTACCAGCCACACTTCGAAAGCGAGCGCTTCTGACCTCGTAATCATGACAAAGACCAATTGGCTATGCATTGCTGACTTCTGGTATCAACGCTTAATCGTTCGGTCGTGAGAACATCTGTGCACTTTGGAATCACGGTGCATTTAAGTATTTCATAAATGTATCACTGCACATCGCTACTTCTGCAGTGTGTCTGCAGTAGCGCGAGCTTAGCACTGAATTATGGGCGATAAAATTAGCGCTGGCAGTTCTGCAGTGTCTACGCCAGTGTGAACAGGTGCTCGGCGATATATTTAAAGTGATTTTTGTAGTTTAAAAGTGAGTGGAGCGTGGAAATGGCAGAATATACTTCTTTGTGGAGTGGAGTAGAGTGAAACGAAAGGGTAAGCACTCAACCAATTAGTGGTCGAAATGAAATGTTTAAAGTTGGTTTTTTAAACTGTAAGCTCGAGACTTTAACCTCGAATTATTGTTGTAGTATGCTCCTCTTAGAATTGTTTTCACCAACGAGCAGGTGGAGCAAGTCTGAACCAACTGAAAAATCTTTAATACATGTCCATTTTGAGAAGGAGCTCCAGAAAGCTCGGTTAAAGGGTTCTAAGCTTCCGGACAATCCATAATAATAATTCGTAAGAACTACAAACTGGGTTGTATCGTCGGGAGGACAATCCTTGGCCATATAAATACCGGTACCGGAGATCTTGATGTCGTGGGAATCCTAACAATCCATCATAAAGATCGATAATCCTATACCTTACTCACAATTTTTAGTATAACTTCGGTTCGAGAATAAACTAGAACAAGTTTATCCGCGTACCCTCGTATAAAATCCGGTTCCATTCCGATTCCATAGTCCTAAGTGTCGTGAAAACGGGGTGAAGATCTTGTCTTCACATGTAGACGACCGATCCTTCGATTATACCAAGTCTTACTGCAGTTTAGAGTTCTGACCTAGATTTTGACCCCAGAGCCTACTTCATGCTTATACAATATACACCGATGAGTAATGTGGTGGTATCATTCCTCACACAAAAAGGGTCGAGAATTGACAATCTTTCCATGAGGGATTCGTGATATAGCAGATCTCAATATTCCAAAAAAAGGGTCTCTCCCACATTTTTTAATTCAGCCTGCCTAACAAGAAAGTCCGACATGTTTCAGAAAAGGTTTCAAAACAGATTTGAGAAACAGAATACTACTTCTGTTTATCAAACACCAGAAAAGCGTAATAACAATAAAGTCATTTAAGAAAATTAAAGCGTGAAGTCGCGCAACATATGGTATGTAGCAATTTCATGGCGGCAATTTGTAACGCTTAAAAAAGTACAAAACTCATTGTTTGAGTCTCGAAAACAATTTTGGAAAAGAGAAAAACTCAAATTATTACGGCAACCAAGTGTAATAAACGCAAACAAGCCGCGAGAAGTCGCGACAAGTAGACTTCAGCGCTGTCTGTAAACCGGTAGCACAGTCTATTAGCCAATCCGTTTATAAAGGGTGATTTTTTAAGAGCTTGATAACTTTTTTAAAAAAAAAAACGCATAAAATTTGCAAAATCTCATCGGTTCTTTATTTGAAACGTTAGATTGGTTCATGACATTTACTTTTTGAAGATAATTTCATTTAAATGTTGACCGCGGCTGCGTCTTAGGTGGTCCATTCGGAAAGTCCAATTTTGGGCAACTTTTTCGAGCATTTCGGCCGGAATAGCCCGAATTTCTTCGGAAATGTTGTCTTCCAAAGCTGGAATAGTTGCTGGCTTATTTCTGTAGACTTTAGACTTGACGTAGCCCCACAAAAAATAGTCTAAAGGCGTTAAATCGCATGATCTTGGTGGCCAACTTACGGGTCCATTTCTTGAGATGAATTGTTCTCCGAAGTTTTCCCTCAAAATGGCCATAGAATCGCGAGCTGTGTGGCATGTAGCGCCATCTTGTTGAAACCACATGTCAACCAAGTTCAGTTCTTCCATTTTTGGCAACAAAAAGTTTGTTAGCATCGAACGATAGCGATCGCCATTCACCGTAACGTTGCGTCCAACAGCATCTTTGAAAAAATACGGTCCAATGATTCCACCAGCGTACAAACCACACCAAACAGTGCATTTTTCGGGATGCATGGGCAGTTCTTGAACGGCTTCTGGTTGCTCTTCACCCCAAATGCGGCAATTTTGCTTATTTACGTAGCCATTCAACCAGAAAGATGTAGACCATAAATCGGACGTAAAGCGCGAAACACATTTCGAACCGAACACTGATTTTGGTAATAAAATTCAATGATTTGCAAGCGTTGCTCGTTAGTAATGTCTATTCATGATGAAATGTCAAAGCATACTGAGCATCTTTCTCTTTGACACCATGTCTGAAATCCCACGTGATCTGTCAAATACTAATGCATGAAAATCCTAACCTCAAAAAAATCACCCGTTACAACATGTGAGACGACAGACGGACAACGAATGCGCAAACGCATGCAGGCACGCACTGCGCAACTTTAAGATAACCCACAAGCCGCATACAAACCAAGCCACAGCCGGCCGAATCAACCAAGCCGGCCAACGCTGTAGTCCGGCCACTGCAGCCAACCTGCCCCGGCGGTGTTGCTAAACCGGTTTGTGGACTGGCAAGAATGTTGCTGCTTGCAAATTTATGTATTTACAGCTGCGTGCTGCCATGCGGCTAAACAGAAGTCAACTGGCTGACCAGCGCAGCAATAAAATCTGTAGTGAAAAGCTACAAAAAAAAAATGAAGAAACAAACAAATGCAACAAATATGAATTTAAGTACAACTGATATTGCTTACAATTGTTGTTGGTGTGCAGCAAAAGTGCTGGGCGAAGTCTGAAGAAATGAAAATCCACATGCCGTCCATATACGAGTTTGCTAAGCTTATTATAATGCTGAATGCAGGAGGCAGTTAAGAGCGCTGAGACTGAGCCATAAAAGGAAGTTAGTCAACCCGGTAGACGGTGGCGCAAGAGTTTCTCACATTTTTTCAATTTAATACCCGGGCACAACATGTTTATACAACGGATTTAAAGTATTATTCACTGGAAGTGTACTGCTACAGACAAAATTTAGGATTAGACACCGCCTTATAAATTAAAACCTCTTTGCCGTAACGAAGACAGTCGAGCCTGGGTAATCGAAAGGGAACCCAGTTAAAAACCTATGGACTTCATGTCTCAGTGAAAACTAGAGATATCTTCATCGAATTAGGTTAATCGGCTCCCCGAAGGTTGTTCTTGTTGTTGTTGTAGCGGTATAAAACATTCCCAAAATAAGTTTAAGGAATGCTGCGGATTTGACAGTCCTTGGCTCGATAAAAATCCGGGTCCGTTCCGGTTACGTAGAACCGACTGTCGTGGGCACGGCTCCCCGCAGGTCGAATAAGTTGGTATATTCAATGAGCGTTGTTTAATAGAATTCAAGTCCCGGTTATGCTCTTACTCGATAGCCTTAAATATATTTCAAATAAGATATGATAATTAGGTAATATCCATATAGAAGTTGAAGAACCACGAAAAAATATAAAATTCATATCTCCTTATATTCATATTCCAACTTAAATTAGTACCACCTTACTACTTGTATCACTTGTAGATGCCAGAGTCAATAAAGCTGTTGTTATTGCTGTTGTAGCTATTTATAAACACAATGCAATAATTTGTAGGCAACGCAGGTAGTGATCAAATCATGCCAAGCCAAGCCAAATCAAGTCCATAACCCACTCTAAGCCGATACACGCCCCGTAGCCGGTTCTACACATTGTCAGTGGACGTCGAACAGATAAAAAGGTAGAGTTTATGAGGAAGTACGACAGGAATGCAACGACAACAACAAGTGGAAATATGAAGAGATGCTGACCAAATACGGACAACAACAACATTGTAGCAATATAATACATAGTGTGGTATTCATAAGCCTAACAACAACAAAAAACTGAAAAATATGCCATGCCTGAAGTGTTGAAAAGAATTTGTGATATCCATGGCGACACTTATCGCTGAGTCGCCTCCGCTTGTCAGCTGAAAGCTGCAACAACACACAAACACATTTACTATATATATATATACTTTATATATATATAGTTATTGTGGCAACTGTTGAAGTAGAAGAAGTAAAGAAAACATGTTGACGAAATCTCAAGTGTGCCAACTTTATAGTATAAGCTTAAAGCGATTAAGCGTGTGTGCCACTTAAGGTGCCGATAAATATTGTATGGCTTCCGGGTGTTGAGCCGCATGAAGCGAGTAAACAAAGAGTTATATTTGAACAGAAAGGAAAATTATTTTCAGTTTTAGTTGAACAGCATGTATTGATAAAGCATAATTTAAATATGACTTTAACATAGAAAGCTTTCAAAAGCTCTTTTTAGATTCTTACAGGCGAAGAATAGTTAACTACAGGTTCTAAAGTGGAAAGTTCTTTCATGCGGCCACAATAGTTTGAAATATAACCTTATTGACATATGAAGCTTTCACTATTTCGAAGTGCTTGGTAGAGCTTTTTATAAAAGATTTAAGACATCTCAAAGGAACTAAATGAGAACAAAACATTATTGTCATATGAAGCTTTCACAATTTCTAGGTGTTTGGTAGAGCTTTTTTTATGACATCTCAAAGGTCTAAATTACAGAAAAGCATTTTTCTCAAAAAGACTGAAAGAGCTATTGCCAAGCTTTCACCATTCCTAGGTACTTGGTAGAGCTTTTTATAAAAGCTTTAAGATATCTCAAAAGACTAAATTATGATGACA
The DNA here is from genome assembly GCA_031772095.1 of Zeugodacus tau. Classification (NCBI taxonomy): domain Eukaryota; kingdom Metazoa; phylum Arthropoda; class Insecta; order Diptera; family Tephritidae; genus Zeugodacus; species Zeugodacus tau. The sequence continues at coordinate 44,056,000 of CM062653.1, forward strand.
AGACATTGAAAACCGATTCTGCCAAAAACGTCAAGACCTAATGGATGATAATTTTTCTTAGTATAGCGGATGGATAGAATAACGGTAAATCTTATTAGTACACTTAGGATACCGAGGATCATTACTTTCCGTTAGCATTTCTGTTGATTGTAAAGGTTAAATAGAATTTGAGACTTTTAAACCTAAACAGAAAGATACTTTCTTAGAAAAGTAATTAGACCGCTAAAACTGTGCTTCAATCTAACCTAACTGGTCCGCTGTTAAGTGATAAGTGCCAAAATCTGGAATTCTCATAATATTTCTGTTAAAATCACTGTGAAAATTTTTTGAAAAGACAAAACGCTGTCTTAGCATATCGCAACTCGAGATAAAGTCATTATTTAACGGTAATTCTGACGGAAAAGAACAAAAAATCTTAACACCGTAATGCAACTCAGTAAAACCGTTATTTTTTGTCTGATTATATCAGTTACATCAGATAATAACTTTATAGCTTCTCCAAAAATTTAGACACGCATAAATTCGTTGTTAATGCGCGAGGCAATCAACTTCGGGAATCGTAAAGAACAGTTAGTATGGTTCTAATTACTAGCATTACAACAAATTGGAGAATTAGCTGTGAAGCGACGATCAAACTATTAGCGAAACAGCGGAACAAAATGTCAAAGTGTCATTGCAGCCATCTGTGGTTGATGTCTTCATAAGCGAAAATGAGTGAAGAAAATGTAAACAAAAACAAAAACAAAGCGGACTCAAAGAATTGTCGAAGCAAATAATTGTGGCATCCACTGAAATTATACGCTCATAAGCGCTTAATATCTGCTTGCCAAAGGCAAAATAGACATTTACATATACTCTATAAACAGTCACACTATAAATATGTATATGAAATAAAATGAGGAAGACATAACGAGTTTATTGCACTTTTCCAGCGGCATAATAAACGACAAAGCGTCGGTTCGTTCGTTGCTAAGCTCGGCGCTGGTTCATATGCAAATAGGCTACTTTCCCAAGCCATTACGTATAAGTAAGCCAAAGAGAAATAAATAGTACGAATACATAAAAATCGAAAAAAATTATATGCATATAATAAAGAAGGTCTTTAAAGTGCAAGCTGCTGAGAGAATCTACTCAAAAAGACGAAAGAAGCCATAAATTTGCAAGTAGACTTATGTTTCTGTAGTTTTCAAAAGCAAACCTGATCTAGTAACGATCTAGACAATGAAAGTTTCCTTGAGACAGGAACGCAACAAGAAAACACGAAGTCTTTATAAAAACCGCAAGAAGAGTTCAAGATTGATCCCATAAGTTTGAAGTTTTTTCATTGAAAATAAAGAAGAAAGGAGACTGAGTGGAGTCAGTATGAATGGATGGTGTTCTTATGAGAGCAAACTTAGTTGAATATCAAGTTAGAATAGTAGCTTAAATTATTATTTTTTGTCATAAAGGTACTATATACCAACCAATCTAACCACGAATTTGGTGTTGCTATGTAAAATATATATTTTTTCTCTCTGTTGCCCCGTTATAGTCAATAAAAATTCGTTAAATTCCTCGCTGTGTTAATTGTACACGCTTCTGACATAATTATATATCATCTTCTTCGCCTTCTTCTTCTTCTTCAATATTACTACTCGGTGCTTCAAGACTGCAGCTCAATTAAACTAACGACCGAACCAGACTTGCAACATCAAAATAATTGGAACGAATTCAAAGCAAACAGTTGAGAAAAAGAAAAAGAGAAAATTCAACCATTTTCTCACAGACAGTTGTAGGAAAGAAGTAGAAATTATGCATAAGAACATTAAAACCCATTTAGACCAAGCGATGCATTCTTTAGTGCAAACGTGACTGAATATTTTTTAAATCTTTGCTAATGTTGTTTACAAAAATAAATAATTCTTTTAGAAAATAAAGAAAAAGACAGAGTGATAAATATTATTTTATGTGCGACCTCATTTTGACTACGAAATTGCGTGCCAAACTAATTTGTTCGAATATTTGTTAATCACACTGTGAGTAGCTGATTGCCAATGAAAAAAATTAGATGCAAAGTTGAGATAATTAATGAAAGCAGGCAAAAGAAAAGAAAGAGGTCGAAAAAAGGGAACGAGAGAAAAAATAAAATAGCACACTAAAGAGAATTAAAATAGAATTATTGCTAGAAGTCGTGTTGAACCAAGCGACAAACAAGGCAAACAATAAATATAAGAAGCAAAAAAAGAACAATAAAAAATTATAGAGTAAATTTTTATTAACAAAACAATTTGAAAGTAAAACCAACAAATAAATTAATAAAAATAAAAAAAAAATTAAATATTTAAAGTAAGATAAAATAGGAGAGAAGAGATAAAATATTTGAGAAAAAAGTAACTTTTTTGAAAAAGAACGAAGAATGCAAGAATTAGACTCTGTCTAGAAAATCTATTTAGGGTATATAAAAAATATATGGGTATTAATAACAAAAAATAGCTAGGCAACCGCATTTATTAAGCTTACGGTAAAAATAAAAAATACATTCATACAAAACAAATTACAATGAACATGGAACATCCTAAAAAACCATCACAAAAAATAAAAAAATCTGCTTTTTTCTCCACTAAAATCAAACGAAAACAGATTTTTGTTTATAAACTACATTTGTAGTAATTTTAAAATAAGCGCCCACACACACATTCAACCCACAACAGCGTCTGCCGTGGACTCCACACACCTTGGCACCGCTACCACATTCACCGGCTCGGCGGCACGACGGCAAGGCAACTAAATTATTTTGAGACAATGCAGAAATTGTCTGCTATTTTTAAACACACTTCAAACATACAAAAACACAAACAAACACAAGTATAGGCGTGTGTCTGTGTGTGTGTGCGAATAAAAGCATTTCAGCATTTCAGTGTTAAATTGTTGCTGTTTTTGCGCTGTTGTTTCATTTATTGCACGCAGAATCAAACGGTAGAAGCCACACTCAGCCGGGTCATAATAACTGCATTATTGGAAAGTGCCTCAGAAACACAGAAAGAAGAAGAAAAGACATGTATTCATATGCATTTGCAGACTGAAGTCCGAATATACATATGTAGACACATATGAGTTTATACATATATATACACTCTCCACGCTAATAGCTGCACGGTGGCTAAATCAAATTGTTAATGGACTTTTCAAAGTATTTCAAGCAACTCAAAGTGGAACTGATGTGGCGGCGCAGCGCACAGCCCGCGGTTGCCAAGACAAAAGCAAATATTTCACCTATTAAAAGATAAACAAGTGGGTATACTAGGTGTGTGTGAGGTGTAAATAAAGTGCAAGGGAAATCGTCATCAGAGTCCGCCCAAGCAAGCGAAAATTTGAGTAAGAATTAAGATACATATCTTAATGAAACTTTCTGCACTTTCGGGAGGTGTGCGTGGATCAGGCCCCTAATAGGTTGGTTATATATGTTTATCCCACAAATTACTAGAGCTATAAAAATAAAACTCACTAGACATATTACCTTTTAGTATACCATTATGGACTATGAAACTGGATGACATCGAATAATAACCACTCCCTACCCCATGCAAAGGTTATGTTGAAAACGACTAAAAGTACGTTAACTCACGAAGAACGTCAGAAACATTGATTTCATAGAAGATAGGGTAGAGAAGGAGAGGAGATGCATTGATATTGGTATAAAAATTAAAAAATGGGCGTGGCGTCGCCCACTTGCGATTAAAAAATCGTATCTCAGGAAATTTTCGATAAATTTCAAATACAATTTGGTTTACTATAACATTTTCTGAAATGCACAGATAAAAATCGGTTCACAACCACGCCTACTTACAATATAACTTAGATTTGAATTCCTCTAATTCGTTCAATTTCCGATTTATAAATCAAGAACCCAATAGAATAGATTTATACATATAAAATCAGC